>VZTR01008429.1:133765-218165 GCA_013400775.1 Chaetops frenatus | reverse complement strand
TAGACTTTTGCAACAAATCCAATTTAATGCAAGTTGCATTAAAAAAACAGTTAATAGGCAATTAACAAAATGTCTCATTTTTCTCATACAGTTAAGTAACCTGTTTTGAATTCCAGATCACTGAGCATAGAATGGTTTGAGTTGAAAAGGATCTTAAAGATCATCTAGTTCCAACCACCCTTCCTTGGGAGGGAGGACACCTTTCACTAGACAAGGTTGCTCAAAGCCCCATCTGACCTGGCCTTGAACCATTCCAGGGATGGGGCATCCACAATCTCTCTGGGCAGCCTGTCCCAGTGCCTTACCTCTCTCACAAAAAAGTTCTTCCTAATGTAAAATCTAAGTCTACTGCTTTTCAGTTTAAAGCCATTCCCCCTTGTCCTATGACTACATGCTCTTGTACAAAGTCCTTCTCCAACCTTCTTTCAGGCTCCCTTTACTTTAGTGGAAGGCTGCTCCAAAGTCTTCCTGGAGCCTTGTCTTCTCCCGGCTGAACAACCCCAACTCTCTCAGTTGTTTGTCCTCAAAGGAGAGATGCTTCAGCTTCTGATCATCTCCTCTATACTCCCCCTAATAGGTGTTCCATGTGGGGTCTCACAAGAGTAGAGTTGAGGGGGAGAATCACCTCCCTCAAATTGCTGTTTATGCTTCTTTTGAGCAGAAGTAGTTGGATTTTATTTCGGTTATATGAATATCCTATTTAAAGAGAAAGTGAGAGAGTGTATGTGTATCAGTAAATTACTTTATAGTATATTATTAGTATATGAGAGGATCACAGACTGACTGAGATTGGAAGGGACCTGGTGTCATCTGGTCCAACCTTTCTTCTCAAGGAAGGCCACCCACAACAAATTGCCCGGGACCACATCCAGATGGCTTTTGAAAATCTCCAAGGATGGGGAGTCCTCAGCCTCTTTGGGCAGCCTATACCAGTGCTTGGTCACCCTCACCATTTCTAGGTGGTTGATGGCTGTACCAGCAGTCACTCTGCAAGGCCCCACATGAAGCAGAGCACAGTAATCACAAAATAACTGTTTTCTCTAATTTGAGAAATTGTAGTTGTTTTAGCAGAGTTCCTTGCCAAAGATGAAGCATTTGCATTCATTTCTATCAGTTAAAAGACAACTGGAAGCACTAGTGTAATCCTCTGGGATGAGGCTTCATAAGCTACAAAACCTTTTGATAAATAGATACTAGGCTTGGTTAGGACTTTTTTTCCCTAGAGCTATACTAAGCTTGGGTTTATTTCATGTGCCATTTGTTTGGGATGCTTTTATTCAATAAACTGTCTCTGATTAATCATAACATTTACTCAGACCCACTCTGTTTAATGTGCCTTTGTCTTCCCCCCCCCCAAGCTGGCAAGAACATAGCACTGTGGAGGGATGTAAGTGCCCCTTCACTGCAGAAATTCTTTTCTGAGAGAGTCCAAAATAGCTCAGGTCCAAGGTTTTTGTTGTAAACATTCCCAATAAGGGTTTTAGTAAGTCAGAAATACTGACTTGCTAACTCATTGATTATTTTTGTCACATTAACCTTGACCTACTAAACCAGGCAGCAGTTACTGTTGTGAATGCAAGCAGAACTGTAGCTGGCATCAGCAGCTATTGTCCTGTTCTGCATTCTCTGTCTGTAGCCAGATTCTTCTGTTTCAATTTGGTACCTGCTGTCATCTACATACCCAAATTGTTGATTGGCAGGTGCACTGTGGCAGTCAAAAAAATTTATGAAATGGAGATGATAACTAAAAACCTTATCAAGGTAAGCAAACCCCAAATGCAAAACCAAGACAAATTATCTGTATAACTTGATACTGTTAGCAGCTGTTGGCAAGGTCAGGAAAGTTATTAAAAGTTAAGTGTTTGTAAAGCATCCAGTACCCCTCTACCTGAATAATTTACTGTAAAAAGTATTTAGAAAGTGTAAGTATAATTCTTTAGAGATACTTGTAGTAACAAATAATAATAACAATATACAAATAACAAATATAAAAATAATAACAAATAATAACAAATTCTCAGACTGCTCCTGTAATTTTAAAAAATGCCTTGAAATTTTTATGATTTAAACTCTAATGCTATACTTTTTTTTATATTAAAGGGATAGGCAAGTCTTTTTATTTATAGTTTATCCACTACCCACTTTTTTGCAACAGGGCAATAAACTGAATCCTCTGTTTTTAAAACATCTCTTTATGGAAATACGCCACTGATTGATCTCCATATGAGACAATATTTGTTTCATTTTTAAATGAGAGGAAAATGCAGCCAAACCCAGGAATCTTTAGCTTTATCATTCTTATTCCAGTGACTGCCAAACCCTTGGTTTCCCATCACAGATCTGGTTTTTTAATATCCATCAGTTACAATTTCATGAATTCTCACTGCTGGCAGTGACACACGTGTTTTCATTTACTGCATTACGGGTATTCTCTAGACAACCAGTCTGTTGAAAAGAAATTAATTCCAGCAGTGAACTAAGATACTGAATTCTCAGCAGTTTATGAATTCATGTTTTTACATTGGGGCTATTTATATCTGGATTGAATTAATTTGAATATGTAACCAGGTGGTTGTGGTTATGTCTTTTATTATTCACTGGATTTGAAAAGCCAGCAGAATGCAACTGCAGAATGGGAAAACTCACTAATTGCAGTTGGTAAATATAGCGTTGTATGGTTGGAATCACAGCTTGTATTTCTCTCATTTCTGTTCATGACTTCAGGCATGAATAGCATGAAGGAATACAATATGCCATAACTAGAGTATCCTAAGTAAGGCATACTATATACAGTTTTTATATCTGACTCATTTTAAATTTTTACTGAAGATGAAAATCTAGTAACTTGTTTCTGTTTTATCCCATGGTCTCCTTTTCATCAACAGTGAAAAATGGCAAAATAATCCAGGCAACATCTTAGACTTTGGAGGAGAGCAGAGACTTTATAGATAACGTAGCCTGTCACTAAGCTACAAATTCATACTCAGCAGGGTTATGCTTTTTATGTTTGTCTTCTCCAATGAACATTCAAAATTGTTGGCTCAAGGGAGAAATGGGCTTAGTCCTGAACTGTGTTTTACATGGAACAAAGAAATTGAAAACTTCAGGTTGTTAGACAATAAGCACTTTACCCCTTCAATTTTTTTTTCAGCTTGGTTGTTCCTTTTAAGAGGAAGCTTGCATAAAATGTGACTTCTTAATCATCATCTTTATTTCAGTAAAACTGAAAGGATTTTTATCTCAATACTTGATTCAGTTTTGTGTAGTTTGAGAGAATTTCATAACAAAAACTGGAGAAAGTGACAAACTTGGAAGACTGTAAAGGCAAGTAAGTGTCACTGGCAAATTCTTTAGGATTACATTAAGCCCCAGTTGGGTGTGTCCCTGTGGTGTTGGTCTTGACTGTAATATTTGGTCATTTGTGCTGTCAGTAAACAGCACATGGTAGATAGTAGTGATTGCTGAAATCTTTGCTTCTCTCTGTCACAGGAAGTACCATTTTTGGAGGTTGCCTTTGGTAGGACATGGGTGATATGCTTATGATGTATTACTTTTAGTAGCTCTCTGTGAACACAGTCTGCCTTTTTCAAGATGTATCTGGAATCAAAAAGTTTCTGAAGTGTTATTAAATAATTGCACTTTGTTTGAAAGAGGTATGCAGGCAGTGAATCTGAGTAAATGCAGGTAGCTCAGCATTTTTAATAATAAGAGTATGCATAGCTAGAGGATTAGAAAATATCTGTTTTAGAAAGTGTTCTGTTGGTTTCTTTTTCACTATATTGATTTTACAAATTCTTTTTATCTAGTGACTAATGTATGCATGAGGAATATTTTTGTAATCCCTTGTGTCTGAAGGGCAGCATCTCTATTGAAATGTGTTTCCCAGATCAATCTCAGTCAGACTATTCTCTTCTATCTTGAGTATATACCAAGGAGAGGAAAGATCACACAGTTTTATTTTTAAGTGGTAAAGAGAGTAGAAGCTGTATGGTTGTTTTGATTTGCAAACACTATGATGACTCTTTTTCCTGCTATGCATGGACAGATACATGTTGATAAAGCAATACAAATGATTTTGGAATACCAGTCAGGCTCTCTGTAATCTCACTGAAAACACTGACATTTATTTGCTCCAGAGAACATTGTCATGTATTCTGATTTTCCTTCCATGAATTGCTGCATTTGAATGCAATCATTGTCTTTGTTACTCATTCACCTGCTCCTGTGTCTTTCTTTCTTGGATTAAATAATTTCCATAGAAGTAGTTTTAGAATGCTGGTTGTGATTTCTTACACCTCAGGAAATGACATCTCATATAGAAAGTACGTTGGGAGAAACTTTTTTAGTAAGAATAGCCGCTATCTCTGTAGTAAACACCTCTGTATACATTGTGTCAATGCAGAGAAAGACATCTGACAGAGAATCATTTGTTTTGAGGTGTAGTGTATTTGTGCTTCAGGGAACAAGCAAAGCCCAGCAACTCTGACTCATGCTGCTGCCAGGCCTCCCAGAGTTTTCTCTCCATGAAGAGCAGCTCCTGGCCCTGGCTGAGGCTCAGTTCCCCTTGGTGGAGAGCTCAGGTACAGAAGGGAGCTGCCACGATATGGCCACTCCTTCCATAGAAAATGCTAAATCAAGAGCCACAAGCCTCCACTACAGGTTTAATACAGACACTGTTAACAGCAGCCCTGGAAATTGTGAGATGCAGAAGAGCATAGAGGAGTTATTCTTTATATTTTCCTGGCATTGCCAGGAGGGAGGGCCAGGATTGGAAGAGCTGTGTTAGTTACAGTATATGTAGTGGAACCAAAGCTGAGGCTGATGTAGGGATGGGGAAAGGTCAGAAACCTGATGTGGGGATGGAAATTGGGCTATTGCAGCACGTTGTCTGTCCGTGAGCTTCAGCCCTATTGCCCAGGAGCTCAGCAGTGTTGAATCTGGCACACTCAGCAGTGCACATCTGGCATGCCCCAGTGGTTCAGAGGGATGGGGGCAAGTAAGGGGCTCCTTACTTGGGTCTACTCCTTCCTTCCCTCTGCCCCTCGCAAAGTTGCAGCTTCTCTTCTGGCTAGAAGAACAGCAAGTCCTGTAAAGTTACACACTGCCTTTGGTGGTTCTGCAACCATCTTCTCTCTCTCTGCTGTCATCTTTAATGCAGTGACTTCTCAGAGAGTATATCCAAGAGCTTAAATAAATACAAAAATAAGTAAATAAGTTCTCTGCAGTTCCAGAGGTTCTCTTTGGTTCTTCTGGTCTCTGCAGGAATGCCACTAGATTCTTATCTTTCCATTTTATCCATGAGAAACTGTATGCAGGGCATACTAAAGCACTGCCTGGAAATGCAATACAGTATGGAACATACACAGAGTGAAATTAGGTTGTTCAGAGCAGTCAGTTTTGGTTTTCTCCCAACTTACAGAATAAGTATTTGGGGTGAGACAGGGAATGTCTCCCACAGTAGGTTGATAAGACTTCACATGTAGATACAATTCTGTGTGTGTAAAAAGCAAATACAAATATTCTCTAATAGATATCTGTGAAATCCAGATCTATGAGGGCTTCTGTATTTTTCCAGTTTTCTTAGCTAATACACATGCTTTGGGAAAGGGAAACAGTCCGGGGGAAATTGTATGTTCATGAGACTGAAGAGAGACACTAAGCAGCTCTGTGTAAAAGGCATCAATTGTTTGCACATCAATTAAAGACTGAACAGCCTTATTATTATTAGCAAAGTCTAATTTTGTTTCTAATCAGGAAACTAAATATCAAAGCAGACAGGGTTTTTCTGATTTCTATTTAGTGGCAATTACATCACATTTCATTTCAATGCACCTATCTAGGAAACAACACATGAATGGATGCTGTTCTGAATCCTTCAATTGTTGCTGGAGTCAGTCTTTTTTACTGCTACCACTGTGAATTAGAAAAATGATTAAGAGACGTACCATCTAAGTAAAAACACCATTCACCATTCAACATAGCTTTTTAAGAAAAGCTCTGCTTTTTCCAGTACATTACTGCACTGTGTTTCTCTCCCAAAGTTAAAATCTCACCCTTCTAATGCTATCAGCAGTTTCACTTATTTTTCTTCCAAATCAATCAAAATTAGCCAAACTCAGTATAGTGCCTGAAGGCCAGAATGTCATTTCCCATAAGATTTGCTTTCAAAAGACAAACAAAATTGGAGCACTCACAGGTTGTCATCACGAAGGTCTCTTAATACTTCAGAATACACTGGTAATCTTTATCCTACCTGATGCAGACCTATTGAAATATTCTGATTAAATGTTCTTGCATTTATTCTGGTTTTCTTTCTGCCACATGGTAGATATAGGGACTTTAGTCAGTCAGTATACTCAGTGCCTGGGCAAAACATCACTATAGCAAGCTACCAGAAGGTTGTATCTGATAATGGATTATTTTCCTGTGGTATAAGGCTCTTTATTTTCTCATCTCTCAACAAAAGAGATTATAAAATTCAGATTACCAACTCATAAACAAAGGAAAGCAAAATGAGAAAAAGTTATTAAATGAAAGTGGGTGTGTTGTAACTGTTGCTGTATATTCATGGTTACCAGGGTTCCTGTCTGTCAAAGCTGCTTGGAGAGAGTAATACATCTTAGCGAAAATCTGCTTTACTGTTGTATCTGTTTGTTGACAGTAGTAAAATGTACTGCAATGAACATTCAGAGTGATTTATATTCTGAACCCGGTGGTTGGTACGTGCAGTGTGGAGCGAGTGACCCTCAGGAACAGAGACAGTCAATTCATCTCAGTGTAACCCTTTATAAGAGCTGAACTATGCTAACACCAGCCGTGTAATGGGCTTGACAGAGTAGAAGGGACCTATTCAAACAACAAAAAAACCCAAACAAATAGAGATCCAACAAAACCCTCACTTGATTAAAGTATTTATCTGTCAAGAAACTTTACTTCCTTTCTCACTTTGTTGTGAATTTTAGGGCATGTTTAGGACTTCAGCGATTCACTTAGTATAATCTTGAGCAATGAAGCTTAGTTAAGGACTCTACGATTAAAGTAATAAGCTCTTCCTGTGGACATGCCATCAGTACAGCCTTTTGTCACTTTCCCTTGTCATATTGTTTGCAGGATTTAGTTCTGTCATTTGCCCTGATTGGTGTCTGTATTGTGCAGTGTTTTTCCAGGGCTTCACCTGGCTTGCACTGCTTAAAATAAATAAGAAAGAAAACCGCAAGAGCTGTTTATCCATTAAGTTCATATTAACCACTTGAAAAACTTCCCTTTAAGGAAATGCATCTGAGTATAATTTAAGCAAAGATCATCTTCTGCAGCTGATCTGGCCACAAGGATGCCAGTGGGATTCTCCATAGCCACTCACAGGGCAGCTGGTGGGATTGGGACTAAAGACTCGTTAAAACCATTCAAATACTAAAATCACTTGCAGGAGGAAACAAGAAAAGAAAAATGGAAATCATCATAGTTAGAAAAAGTGAAGCTTGTTGTCACTTCTTGAACTTGTACATTTAAAAAAAGGCAGAAATAGTCTCAGGTTTGCCAAACCCAAGAGTTTAAATATCCAGTTGGGAAGACCTAAGAATCATGTTGGTAGTTCTTATGTTCATGAAAATCTTTCTTTTTCAAGTGTTTAAACTTTCTCTGACCTTCCTGGCAATAGATACATGTGGCAGTTAAAAATTGAAAAACTCAACTTGTGGCACATACAGAATATTTACATGAAGATTCTCCACCTTTTCTCAGGTGCCTTCACCACTTTGTCAGGGGTCCAAAAAAGTGATGGCATCCTTCTGCCTCATCCCTGTGAAAGTATTTGATACTGGGCTGACTCTTGTCCTCCCACATGGTGGGTGAGAAGTAGTTCAGGTTACTGCTACCAGGTTCAGAATCCTGTCTACTTTGGAAGTGATGGGCATTGGAAAGCTATCTTGGCTACATAGGAACATTTTACACTGGCACCTGTTAGAAAAGCAGATCATAGTCCTGTTACATTCTGATGGAATTCGGGTTTTTTCTTCAGTCCCTCCTGGGGATAGAACTACATCAAAGAAGATAAACTTCTACATAAAAAATAATGCCTGCATGGAGTAATGATCTATGGTGCCGTAAATGAGAAGTTTGTTCTACCTATTAGTGAAGTTTCATTCTGTTTTTAAAATGAGACCATTTTAATTCACTTGTTCCTCTACTGGGTTTTTAAATATGCACAGTGCTTTTTGTTAAGGTTGTTTGCTTGACTCTGAATTTTTCTCTGAACTTTTTCAACAGAAGTGGTTAAGGAAGTCACAGAAATTCAGCAAAGTTATGAGGTGCTGTGCATCATCATAATCATGTCTTTGTTCATCTCCCTAATTCGTAACAAATGTAATGCAAATACAGAGGCTTCACTGAATTTTAAACTAATTCATTTTAATGTGTTTTATTCTGGGGTTGGGTTTTTTTTTTTGGTTGTTCTGAGATACCAGTTCTGAGTTTTGAGCAAGAGAGAAAGGCTTTGCTGTGCCTTTTAATATTTTTGGTTTATTTGTTGGAAGTTCTTTTGTTGAATGCTCCTAATGTCACAGAGCTCTACAGCAGAGGGTCTTGGAATTTGTGAATAGAGTGCTTATGGAAAAAGGTTTGACTAAAGGGTTGACTACTGTTTATCTCAACTTTAGCAAAGCTTTTGATACTGTTTCCCTTAACATTCTCATAGACACTGGTGAATTATGAGTCAGATAAGTAGGTGGGAGAGTGGACTGAAAGGACTGAAACCTGTCAGAATTGCTGGTGCTTCAAGAAAACCTCTGAGACCAACATTGCTAAAATTCTTCTTCAGGGCTTAGTTGATGGGGCAGGATGCACCTTTAGTAAGTCTGCAGCCAGTTCAAATTTAGGAGTGGTGATTAATGCACCAGTGGCTCATGCTTCCATTTAGATGGACCTTGACAGGCTGGAGAAATGGGCCAGTGGGAACATCGTGGAGTTCAGCAAAGTCCTGCTGCTGGGAGGACTAACCCTGCACACCAGTACAAGCTGGGACAGACTGACTGGGAAACAGTTTTGCAGAGGGGCCTTGGGGGGTCCTGGTGAGTAACAAGTAGAACATAAGTCAGTAATACATCTGTGACAAAGAAAAAGCTTTTCCCATTAAGGTGGTCAAAAACACTAATTACCCAGAGAGTCACTGAGAGGCTGTGCCTACCCTGTCCTGGGAGGAGATACTCAAAGCCCTGAGGAACCTGATCCAACATTAAAACTGGATCTAACTTTGAAGTTGGCCTTGCTTTGATGAGATAGGAGGAAGGCTGAACCAGATGTTCTTCAGTGCTCCCATCCAACCTAAGTTATTTTGTAGTTCTCTGATTGTAGTACAAATGTTATAAACAGTATTCCTTTCCCCACAAATAGCCCCAGGGGAAGATACAGGCAGTGGTCTTTCATGTTTGTTTGCTCTAACACAAACTAAATCAAAACAGATGTTTCTGTGCCTTAAAGTTTAATAAAGATTTTCCCACGTGTTGAATGTATTTAGACTAAAAATGTGCAGTTTACTCTAGTGTCATCTTCAATGTTATATAGTTTCTTTGCTGCTTTCTATTGTTTACACTGTGCCAAATGCTGTTCCAAGTCACTTTTTCATTTCTCACGGACAGTGTGTTTTACTCTTTTTCCCTGCAAATGGTTCTCTTTCGAAGAATTCATTGTTACAGTTCTCCAGGACAATCACTGGTTATTGCAGTTCCCTTCCAAAAGGTGCAAAGGCATTGCTGAAGGTGTTGCAAACCAAGCTCTCCTCAATTTTTATTGTGACTTAGCTGTAGTGGGAGAGTATAGCATAATTACAAAATTTCTTCTTCACCACTTTTTTTCCTCACCCTTCAGTGGAACTGGGTTGATCCTGCTTTCACCATCTGATCTCTGAAAACTAATTATAAACCATAAGTTGAGGTTCCAGAATTGAGCCTGGAAAAGAAGAAAAAAGGCATATTTATTTGCAGGGAAGCCTACTTTTAGTATCAAATAAAATACTTTTCAGTCCCTCATAATGTTATTGTTCTCTGAAATCCTTGAAGTCTTAGTAATGTTAAATTTTTGCTTGTGCACTGTTCTCACTCCTGTTTATCTAGGTATTTGAGTAGAATGGAAGTTTTGTAAAGAAAGATTGTAGGAAATACTACGTTTATTGAATCAGAACTAATCTGAACTGTTTGTTTTAATCCAGACCACCCAATCTGTAATAAACTTTTAGTCCATCTAGACCAGGACACCTAATGATACCTTTAATTTGTGCAGGTCAGTCAGAGGGCTGGAGGTAAATGATTAAGGTAGAAAGAATTATTTAAGGTCCTAATTTCTTGTTGATCTCTGTAGAAGGTTAGGATTATTAACATTTCACTGGACTTGTAACAATTTGCTTGTTAATTTGTTTTGATGGGAAATAACGTCAAAATTTCTGATGTGGATCCCTCTGGAGGAAGGGATTGTAAAGACTTTGCATAGGTTTTCTCTATTTTATTCTTGAGATTAAAGGAGGAAAGAGAGTTCTGGCATGAGGATTCTACAAGAACTCTATCTGAAACTTTCCTACTAGAGGAGATGAAATGCTGATATTTGGGATCTAGTAGGTACTGACTTTGCCATGAGGTATCACCATGAAGAAGCATCAATTGCAGATGAGATACGTTTGCTGTTCCTCACACTGGGAATGTTAAGTGTTATTTGGAGTTACCCGCTGTCAATAAGACCAATCCTCAGCTCTGGAAAATATTAACTCAGATCATATTTGCTTCTGAATTGTTTGTTTTATTAAAATTTCAGCCTTGTGCATAACTCTTTAAAGGATTTGGACCAAAATTTGTTACAGGTGAAGCAAATAGATTCTAATATGTTGGACTGTAAGAAATTTTAAAATGTTTTGGAAATCTGGGAAGCAGGTGGTAAAACCCAAGAAAGTATCCACTTTTGCTAAAAGGAATTAAAGTCTGGATGTTTTCTTTACCCCTAGTGACAAGCTAATGATCTGTGGAATGAAGAGGTGACATGCTAAACACCCCTGCACGTTCATGTCATTTATGGCATCCTGCACTCACCTGCGCTGATGTCACCCTAGACTGTAACCTCTTCTCACTGTGGACCCTGTGAATCACTTAATGTTCGTCTGTTGCTACATACAAATATTGTTAGAGTTTTGACCCTTTGAGACACCATTTTTTAAAAGATGGTATTTAAGAGCCAACACATTTTAACATTCCAGTTGGTATTTATGTTAATTTGAGTTCAATTCATTCCCTAAGTGTTCGAGATCAGCTATTTTTAGCCTGGTTTCCTGAGGAACTGAAGTTTATAGGATGGCTGTATCTATCCATCTGCCTTCCACTGAGCTTTTTGAAGCCAATGATCAATTATCTTGATTTGGCAAGAGAGTGAGGTTTTAATGCTGCTAATCTCTGGCAGGTTTCATTGGTAACCTTGGTTTGTTTGAAGAGAGGTACACAAATAACTTCCCCATCCAAGGGAAAAGGTGTAAGGTAAGATTGCCAGTGGTGTTGTGTGTGGGTTGGTGGGAAACAGCTGGGCCATGACTCAGTGCTACTTCTCACTCCTGGGGCAGTGAGAGAACAGGAACCTGGGCTGATGTTGCTGTGGCTGGAGGGGAACTGGAAGTGTGTAGGTTGTGAAGCACGGGATGTGAATGATCACAGCTGGGGGGATGATGCACGGAGATTATGGTCAAGGACCTCGTGTTCCTGTGGTGATGACAATATATGAATATGTAGCAGGGAGTCTGTTGGGCATCAGTTTTATCACTGAAAACTATTTGCCTTTAACAAGGGAAGTATTGTATGGACACTATTCATATCTCTAGAAGCCTGCAAAAACATATAGCTTATTTTTCATGTTGGGATAGGGTTCTTGGGCATGGCACAGAGCCTTTTTTGTGGAGAATGTACACCTACAAAACAAACGATCTCAAAGTCCTTTAGAAAGAAGTCGGGCTTTGTTTCTCCTTAGCCCAAATATAGATAAAGTTAGACTATTTTTTGTGGGGAGTCTGGGATCAGGGAAAGAAATGAGACATAGAATTTTAGTTACAAATGGTAACATGACTGGAAATGAGCTTTGAGCCCTCAGGCACTATACCTAGAGGTGGTTTTAAAAAAAAAAAAAAAAAAAAAATTTANAAAAAAAAAAAAAATTCTAGCCAGGGCTTTTCCAGTAGCCAAGGCTTTTCCAGTAGAATTTGCTGCCAGAGATCAGTTCTTTGGTTTCAGTGACTGAGCTTAAAATATTCATGTACTAAAATAAAGCAGAGGGTCGAGGGGTTTTTCAGGTGTTTTCTTCGGTATTTAAAACATTTCTTGAGATCAGTATCTATATGATCAATAGTCATAATACTTACTAGAGAAAGAGCATTTTCTCTACACGTAAAGACAAGTTCCATGTGTCCCTACAAAGGGAGATTTAGCCCCAAAAATATTCATGTGACCTCTGCAGTTGTGCTCATCGTAAAATACAGGACCTGCGTTTTGTTCACATGCCTGTCAGCTGAGATACTCTGTTTCATAAGCTGTGTTACCAGCAGTCTGTTCATCTTTAAATCTGCAAAAGACTGTCTTGGGCTTTGCTCTGCCATTTCACTTCTGTGAATACTTATAAACAAAAAGCAGACACGGGACTAGAATGTTGCACTCATTTGTCTGTCTCCTCCATAAAGCATGTGTGCATTTATCTCTGTGCTTTCAGATAAGCTTATACTGAAGCTTCCACAACAGGTGGACACTGTGTTTCAATCTGGTTTAGTAAGTTTTGGGTTACTTTACAGAAGCCATTTCTCTAGGAACGGAAAGTATAGATTTTGGTTATAACAAACTAGCAAAGCAAGACAAAAGTGCATTTTGGTTTCTCTTCTTCAAAGCTGATAAGCTGATTATCTCTTCAATTTTCAGAATCCAAATCAAAACCCCTGCTTATAAGCCTTAAGTCGGCTTGTGTATCCATTCAGCTCCAAGAAGGGCTGGATAATTTGTAACAGAAACTTAGAGAACACACAGTAGTCAGCTGGAATGCAGAAAATGAAGTCGTGTTTCTTGACCTACAGTTGATTCTGCATTGTCCTGTTGCATCACTGACATGCACTAATAAAAGTCATTGCATGCATAGTTTTGAGCATTTGGAGTTTTTGAATTTTTTTTTTAATTGCTGTTTATTTCTACAGTCACACTTAGGATATTTATCCTAATTGACCTTTATGTATACCTTATGTAGAGAACACAGATTCTATAAAATATTAGCAAATCAATCTCCTGTACAGATATGTCTGCAGTAAAGATCTGTCATGATCTTGTATTATGGAATGTTATAATTTTTGATAGTGACAGTGTATTAGGAGTTATGGTTTTGATGCACCAACTCCTAGAGTCAGTACTTCTTATTTTTACTTATGTTGTGCCAGCAAAGCTGTTTCAGCAGTGAAGATCAGGATGTAATCCATCCAGTAATAATACCCCTTCTCTTTTTTTTTTTTTTTAATTTCTTCCTCCTCTTCCTTCCTTTCTTCTCTTTTACCCTTTCCCTTTGCCAGGCTGTTGTTTTAGCTGAATCAGTTCCCTGAATCACTTTAGAGCCAGAGACTTCTGCCACGTAAGTGAAGTTCATGAGGCTAATCTGGAAAGCTGAAACTTGAGACTCCTTGAGGAGTGGGCTCGGAGAGCCTGGGATGTGTGGGCTTGACTGGCTGTGCTCTCACTGCTGAGAGTTTGCTCTGCCCTCCTTCTGCCATTGCATAGCCCCACTTGCTGAGTGACCTGTTGCTGGATGATAGTTCTGCTTGGAAGGCCTCTCCTTTTTGTTTCCATGTTGCCTTCTCCAGCAAAACATCCAGCTCTCCATCAGCTGGGTCCAGAGGTGTTCATTGACCTTCTTGGGGGAGCAGCAAGGACTAAAAGGAGAGAGGTGCGGGATTAAGCCAGAAGAGCATCGGGAGCTCTGACCCAGAAGAGCATCGGGAGCTCTGACCCAGAAGAGCATCTGCAACTCCTACCCTGGAATTGTCTGGCTGTTTTTCCAGAGGAAAGGAAGGTGTTCAGCAGTGTAGTTTGGAGGGGGTTTATTACACTTGCCTTACCAACAAGTATTAGAAAAATTAATATTGTATTACTAACAGAATTTCTCCCATCATTTATTTGTGAAAACTCAGTTAACTGAAACTTGCAATTAAATGCCTATTTGAGAGTTCATTGATCAAATTATTAGTGTACCAACTTGAATTTCTTTTAAAGGAAATTGAATATGCTGAAGATGTTAGTATTTCCTGGGCTGAGTGCATGTAGAACTTAGAAAAACATTTTTCACTTTTTTATCACATAAATATTATTACAAGAGGATAAACAAGTTACGCGCAAATACATTGGCAGTTTAATATAATTATAAATGTGTGTACTGGCTCAGACAGGCTAAAAATGATATTTAAAGGCATGCTGAGATCCAAGAGCTAAGTACATACTGACAGTAGTAGTGCATTTGCCACAAATCTTGATGTCATGCTTGCAGTGTACATAGGCTGTACACATTAGTACTTTATGCAAAAACAAGTACTTTGAGCATAAACAAGGATGACAAGTAGGAAAGTTTAAGGATTTTAGCTTGACATTTCCTTACTAATTAAATGTCTAAACATACCATTGTTACTTTGCTTTACAAAGGAGCCTCGAGTGTTTTCAACATAGGATATGTGTCAAGTCTGTGTCGGTGAATTTCTGTGTATTTACCTAAACTCTAATCTGTCCCAGAATTCATATTTGAAGGCCACAGCTACTCTCAAAGCTGCAAAATCAGAATCAAATTGCATTTCTTTATCAAATACATCTTCTATATTGCACACCTTTACAATTCTCTCATTCTGGTTTATGCTGCCTGGAAGCTGAAGAGGCATTTAGCACACTAGCGCAATATAAGCAAGAAAGTTTGAAGCTATCAACAGTCACTGCTTACATTTAATAATCTTTATTGGAATCTTCACCTTCCCTGCTAGCCTTTAAAAATCCTTTAGGTAATCAAAAGCTTAGCCAATGGAATTAATTGTATTTTTTTTCCACTACAATACTTGCTGCTACAGGAAGATAAGGAATCAAATATTTCTGCTGTTTTTCTAAGTGGTAGTTATTTTTTTGCCACATCAAGAGCTATGCTTGCTAAGGTCATTGTAGCAAAAATCAAAATTTAATCAAAATTAATCAAGGCATGAAGTAGTTGTGTTAGGAGATTGAGAAGAAATCTGTGTTCTCTTGGACCCCAAACTTGGGAGATTGTAACTAGCTGGGAGATAATGAAAGACTTTGCTCTACTCTGCAGGGTCACGTGAGAGGCTGGGTGTTGAAATGGATTGACTGTTGATAGGATTTGCCATAGTGGATCATGCTTTCAACTATGTGCTTCTCTTCTAGCCTATTACAAGCAGACAGACTGGACACAAAGGCTGTGTTGAAATATAGGTTAGCTTATATATAGCACAGCAGTTAAAAATAACCTCTGTTTCATGAGAAGTGTAGTCTGAAAGTGTCGTTTTATTGTTATCTGCAACATGGATCTGTCCAAATCTGAATCTGTATTGGGGTGTTTCACAAGTATTTTTCAGGTATTTCTGAAAATTGAGAATGAAGTCAACTTACATGTGAAAGTTGAAGAGATACATTTTAAGAGTTTGTAGCTTATTCTTTTGCATTGGAAAGTAGATGAAGTACATGGAAGGGAGAAAATAATAGCCCAAAATTTTCTGTTCCTTATTTCTTCCTTCTGGAGTATGAATATAGATTGTTGGTTAGAGCTTTAAAAGCTGAAAGAACACATTCAGAGAGATGTTCAAATTAACTTTTGGATTTGCTTTAAAAAAATTCCAGGACTTGACACTTTGGTGTTTAGAGATAATAGACTTTATTTTTTTCAACTACCTATCATTATTGGTCAGCTTAATCTAGTTCAGTAATTGAAAGACTATCAGCGTGGCAAAGCAAGCTGAAGTTAGCATAGCAATGGGAGAGCAGGTTGACCTGGAAAGGACCCTAAGTTTTTTAGCTGCAGTGTTGTATTCATGTTTATCTGTCAGTATTTAAGGGACAGAGATCCCTGGGATGATTGCAAGACCATCGTTAAAAATGACAACTGTTCTGCATGGAGTGCTTTTGTGGCCTTGCATGCAGGGGCACCACAACTGTGTGCTGGGTGCAGTTTTTCTGTATCTTAAAATTCTTCTCCATTCTGATGGGTGTTCAGTCACCAAATTCAGATATGTCTTTCAAGATAGTCAGTAATCTGAAGCACTTTGATGGTGATCCAGGTGTGTTCTGACTCTTGAGGCTCAGAATAGGAACCTCAGCTAAAGACAGAGGAGCAAGTGAGACCTGGTAGAAATGGGCACGTCTTGTCAGCTCCCATCTCAGTGTCATCAGAGGCCACGACACCTGGGAAAGCTGCTGAGATACTGGGCTGTGTCCTGGCCACAATCTGCTGAAGCACTCTAATCCTACAGCTCTTGCTAAACTGGGAGATGCTGCTAGCTGAAAGCAACGTGAGTGATGACAGTGACAAAGAAAAGGCTTTTCTGACAGCTCGTTTAAACATCCAGCATATTTAGAGAATGTGCAACAATGCTTTGTGTTCTAGATAAGAAATGGTGGTCTGAGAGGCTAAAATGTTTGTGATCTGCTTATATGAGCACCCCAGTCCTTACAGGATCTAACAAGATAATTAGATAATAGGCTTCCAGCAGCTGCTTTTGTTATACCTAGTCACGAAAAGAGAAAGAGGTAGCCTGTAGCATATCAGAAAGTGATGTAGGAATAAACTGAATGCACAGATACAATCAAAAGGCATTAGGTCATCGTGGAAAGGACTGCACACAACAACCCTAAACATTTTGTTACTCAGCATTATGTTCTTGGCTTCATGAGACTTATTTTACCAGAGGACAGGGTGACAAAACCAAGCAAATTGCTCTCAGTCAGGAAATATCTAAAGGTCGGGTTTCTAAGGGCATTAGAAGTCGTTCCTGACAAGGCAGAAGAAATCTCTAGTCCTAAATGCTTGTGTTAGTGTGAGTGGTTTTTTGTTTGTTTGTTTTTAGGAGAACCAAATGTTAGTAGTATAGGTGGAAAAAAAAACCCAGAAAAAGTCATCAGTAACTCCTTTATGCATATGCTGCCTTTGTCTGTATATCTGCTTCATTTCTGCCTCTGCTGCTTCTTCTTACAGAACATTTAATTTTCAGAGATTAGACAAAAAATGAAAATACACTTAAACACTGTTTACCATCCTTTTTTTCCCAAAACCTCCTTTTAGGCTTTCTTTAGTTTCATTTTCACAGTTTTGCTTATTACTATGCATTTATTAGCTTTTCTTTCATTCCATTCAAAGGTTGTATGCATAATGCTGTCTCTCTGTAGGGCCCTTATTCTGAGTATATTTAAATCTCTCTTAACTCAGTTAATGGAAAGGCAATCTTTGAATTATGTAATTATTGCCATTTTTTTCCATTTCCCCTAAGTTCTTTATGGATTCTTTGACTAGCTTTAGGTTTTGACTTCTTTTAAGACAGTAGGTCCTGTCTTGAAAAACTAGGAAGGCTTCCCACTTGTTGTTAGCCTTCATAAACTAACAGCTGAACACTGAACCACTGTTGAGGCAAATTGGGAGCATGACTGAGTTGTTTCCCACTGAAGAAAAAAGAATGGCAATGGTGCTCCAAGACAAAGCTGTTTGGGTTATCATGATAATTTTTTTAGCAAGCAGAGTTGGTTAAATAGAATTACCAGCTGCAGACACAGTAAATGAGGCACAAATCATGGTCACTAGGCTGCATGGTTTCATGGGAGGAGGATGAAATTTGCAGTGACATTTCTGCATGTGGTAGAGCAAAGCTCTGGTCTGTAAAAGAAGTGAAGGTGTCTGCTTGCAGGTCCTGCTTGGTGGTGAAAGTATATAGAAACTTGAGAAAAGTACAATTGTCACAGCCTGTGGATTATCCCAGGTCTATGATTCTACATGTGCATTTGGTTCAGATAATTAAAGAAGCAGAAAAATACGTGTGTCTTTTTCCATAGAAATAATTTGTTATTTGAGGTGATTGGTAGCTACCAAGCATGCCTTGTCCCTGGCATCTCTAAGAACTTCCTTTTCAGATGCAGAATGATATTTTGAAGTTTGTGTCTCTGTTAGCTCCTGTCTCATGTCCGTCAACTCTCTACAGCTTGCTGCCAGATCTGACCCTGTTGTCCTTTGGGCAAAATCTCGTTGATGGGCCCGTGTCTTGTGTAACTTGATCATACAGCCTCAGGAAATCATTCATCCATGTGTGTTTGCCATGTAAGCATTTACATTACTTTGCTGGGCTGAGCACAGGGGGAAACTTTCATTCTCTGTAGCCTGTCCATTGCAAAATGCTAATTCAGAGTAGTCTGGCACTGCTCACCTGTTATCTGCTGCTCAGATCACAGCTCTTGATTATTTAGATTCTCATAATGGCTGCCTGCCTGAGATGTGTCTTCATCTCTGTGCGTGAGGATTCCTCTGGGAGCTTTACTCCATGCAAGTAAGATATACTGCAAGCTTTCTAAGAGGCCTATCTTGTTGTCTCTATTTTGTGTGTTATAGCTCCTCAGGGATTCAGCTGCAAGAGTTAAGTATTATACTAGTGACTTACAGCATCCCGATGTCATGTATAGATCACTTAATTATGTATGAATGCCTGGAGTTTACAGATTTAAGAGATGCTTCTCTTTTGCAAAACCACCAGCCAAAAAGAGGTATTTCCATGTTAACCTCCTCTCATTAGATTTTGTAAAGCCTATGCCCACGGTTGGGTAAGTATCACTTGTTTCAAATGTTACTGCACATACTGTAGCCTTTCTCAAGAGCTGTAGGAAAAGATGATACTTTGTTCTGATCTGAAGTTGGATCACTTGGAGAAACATTTCCTTCGTGAAAAGAAGAATTGTTCTGCATCATCAATGGACACAAATTAAAAGTTTTTTAATTTGTGTCTCACAAATTTTAATTTGTGACTCACAAATTTTTTGTGAGTCTCTCTTAATCCAGTACACAAGAAGGAGCATTTATTTCAGTCCAAAAGTATAAGATCTAGTCAGTAGATTATGTGAGTTTTGTTGTTTATCCACAAAGACTATAGGGGGAAAATGTGACAGTGAATGCTTGTCAGTGAGATCTTTTTCTCTTGGAGAACTGATACAGAGCCTAAAGTAAAAATGGCATTTTCTTGTACTTGTGAATTAAAAAAAAAAGTCTTTTAAAATGTGAAAGAATTTTAAATAAAACTTGCAACAGCAGGTTGTAGTAGGCAGAAATGTAATTTCTGGTTTAAGTGTGATGATGTATTTTAAAAAAATACACCCCAAAGCTGAAGAATTATTTTCTCTCAGGCACAATAGAAGTAAATTTTCTAGTGATATGGACAAAAAATTCACAAGTGCAGCTGAAGCAAAAACTGTCACTGACCTTATTGTAAAGATACAGCAGTGTTTAAAAGTGTTCCAGGCAGGATTAATTCCCACTTAGAAGCAAATTTAAGGTTTAGAGGGGGGTGGTTGGAAGGAGACATACATAAATAATTGCCTCCTGATCTGGAATTTCCGCTTGGTTTCTGGCCAGCTGGAGGAGTGGACATTTTTAGCAGGACAGCAGTTGTTAGTTTTTCTCATCATTAGCAGTCAGGAAAGTTTGTTCTTTGACTTGCAGTTAGCTGAGAAAAGATGTTGAATGGCAAAAAATTGAGTTGTCCTTGAGTATGTTCTCTTTATGCAGAAAGCGGCCTCTTTTAAATGCATGATCTTCACTTAGTCATTAAAAATGGTTACCTTTGAGGGGAAGGAGGTGTATTTCATCTACATTGTTTCATTACATATGCAAGACATATTTTACTACACATTTAATTTATTATGTGGTACAGTGTTGACATCCCAGACTTGCTGGTGTGCTGCATGCCCTGACGTGTGTGGGTACACGTGGCCACGTTTGTAGCTCTGTAAAATGATGAGACCACTGAAGTTAGGGACAAGCCTTGCTGGATCAGGGCCTGGGGAACAGGTTATCTTGAATTACTGAAATAAGTACAGGGGACTTTACTTAAGAAAAAGACAAACAAAACCAACCAAGTTTGCCGGTTTTTTCGGTGAGTGTTAGAGGAGTATTGGGCTTTGCTGTGGGCTACAGGTGCAGCTGCGTTCCACTCGCATGAGCCCAAGTGGCATCTCGGGCTGTGTCCATATTGTCAGTGCTGGGAAGGATCTGGTAGCCCTTCCCTCCCTGCCGGGACTGGCTCCTGCACCGTGGCTGGCCCAGCAGGGCAGGGGTGCTTCTTTTCTGCCAGGCTGCCAGGTCCCCGGGGCACCACCAGCCCTGGCTGTCCCTGCCCATGGTCCAGCATCCCCCGGCAGCCCTGCCTGCCCCAGCCGTGCCCCAGCAGGGCTGGCCTCCCACAGCCTGGCATGGCCATGGGCCCCTGAGCTGGGCCCCTGTTGATGAAGGAGCTGTTACCATTTCCCTTCTTTAATGCCTGGTGGGAGTAACAGGAACTGAGGTGGTTTTCTGTTGTCACACAGTACTTTCAGTGCCAGGACTCCTGCTTCTGCTCCCTTCATTTACTCTGAGTCAATGTCTGACTTTCTCCTGAGCAATTTCTGTTTAATCCTCCCCCTTAGTCTTCAGGAAAATGTTGTCTTTCTCCTCCACTACTCACCTCCCCCACACTCTTTAAATGAAAACTCATTCACTGCCTTTCCACCTCTAGCAAAACAAAGAGAAGTTTAAGACACTTAATTACTGAAGAGATGCTGCAGTAAATAAGGGGATTATCAATAGCAGAATTAAACTTTGGTGAGTAAAAAACTTGCAGTTCATGTGTGGAAAAATTAATCCTATGTGGGTCTCAAATAAAGCCAATTAAAATAAATCAATGACTTCTATGAGCACTACTGTCTGCTGCTCATCAAAGCTGTTATTTTAGTAAAAACTGATCATTAAAGAAATTCCTTTCTACATGGCAAGACACCATTGCAGACAGATTTGTATCTGCAGTAGTCTACTTACTCATATTCCTCATTTAGTTCTATATTGCAAAAACTCCATGTATTCTAAGAAAAAATATCCCACAGTACTGTATATTTAAATACTGTGGTGTGACATAACATAAAGCAAGTAACAAGAGGTGCCTTTCTGTCTTCCCCATTGTTCAGTCTTTGGGGATAGGACTAACGACCATTTAGGCTGCAAATAATGCACTTACCCAGTAAATTGCCATGAGAGGAGTCCCTCTGTATGTATCTATTTGCTTATGCCTCCCTGCAGGGCATAATACATGTGTAAGATCCTACATGGGGAACACACACTTTGTTGTGCATAAGATTTATGTAGTAAATTTTATCTATGCCTGGAATCCTTCTGCTATTAATGATTATAATTATTAGAGTGTGTGAGCCATAGCTGCCATTCCCACAGCCAGCAGTCCCTCACCCCCATCTTCAATCCTTGCAGCAGAATCATCCCTTTAGCCGCAAACTCAGATTTCCAGGTTTCTTAATTTTCTTCTTTTCATCTTTACTTTCCCCTCTCACCAATTGCAGCTTTGCCCTGTCCACTGCCCACTGTTGACTCTCAGCCTAGACATGGGTGGTATAGTGCTGTTTGCCAGTACTGCATTGCAAACCATATTTGACATGGTTTTCCTTGATGTATTTGCCACTTCTTCCAGAGTCCAGCTATCAATTTGTGGGATAAGCAGCAATTCTTTTTCAGGTTGTACTTGGGAAGTCATAAGTTTCTGCAAGTTGTTTTCATGTCATGTTAGATTTTTTTCAAAGATACATGCTTTTAAAGTGTCGTTTAAAAAAAGAAGGTTCTAAACAATTTCTGGTTTTCTTCTTTCAAAGGCAAACTCACAGAAAGAAAGTTGTTTAAGTTTTTGGCTTTCTCTTGGAATTGTAGACCTGTGTGTTAAAACTTACCTTGGGTACTCCAGACTCCTCTTGATGGCTATGTATCAAATTGTTCTGACAGTGAAAGTGCCAGGAAAGATACACGCCCTTCAAAACACTCGTATGTGAGACAAGTACTAAAAAACCAGTTTTCTGACCACTGTGGGAAAAGTCAGGAATGCTGCTGCAGAAAAAGAAAACCACTGTAGAAGTGATTGGCCTCTGTATGCAGGAAGTGCTAACCACTTTAACTGTCCTTCAGGTTTCTGATTGAGTAGAAAAATGAGTAGTACTGTGAAAATCAGAGGGATAGTGGGTGGCAATTTCACTGGTGCTCATTTACCTGTTGCACTAAGGCCATATTTGGTATAGATAAACATAATGTTGACTTTTTTGAACATCAGAGGATGTCAACAACCAGTGCTCCGTTAGCATAGTCAAATCCAGAAATATTCACTATTTATCTCTTTCTCCTAAATGTTTGCTGCATACTTGGAGTGCAGATCTTGAGAGTGAGCCAACCTGGCTTCATAAACCTGGTGAGGGGTCCAGTCTCCACTTCTCCCAGACCTTTATCTCCTGGCCCCTCTAGTGGATGTCTGTGTAGGCAGTGTCTTTGCAGTGGGACACGGTGTCCTTTGGTGGAGTGTATTGCAAGACCTGAGAGGTAATTTTAGCTCCAACAATGGCCTTGTTTGGTGCCGATCTGATAACAGCCATCCTGGTTTTCAGAGATCACAATCTCTTTTATGCTTGGTGTGCTGTCAGTTTTTTGCATGTTAAAAATCAAATACTGTTTATTTAAAGAAACAAAGTGGAAAAAATAGTTTTGTTCCTGTTGAGAACTTGTCAATTTATGTTACTAAATGTCATGCTTTTCCTGCCTGCAGTCATTTTTTGCTTCGTGAACTTGCGGGGGAAGCACTGCACAGCATCTCTTGGAGAGGAAGCTGCTCATTCGCTGCCCTGACCTCAGTGTCTCCTGGCAGCCCGGCCTGGCCCTGCTTCCTATGGGTTTTCCCACTGCAGAGCCTTTCCTCTGGGGACCAATCACTCTGGGCCAGTGCAGCTTTTGCCTCAGGATGCACAAAGTCTGCTCAGTCTTTGCGCAGCACGGGAGGCTTTGAGAAGCTGTTTGCCAAGTGACATCAGTGCAGTGGTTTCTCTTCTTTGATGGGGAGAGCTGAGGATGAGTTCCCAACCACGGAGATGCAGCCTCTGGTGGTCTTGCCACCCCCCTCCAGCTGGGTGTTTGGCAGGACATGCAGCTGCTGTGAGCCAGCTGGCCACACCTCCCACATCGTCTGCCGCTCCGGGTGGAGAAGCACTGGTGGCACAAGGCAGAGAGCAAGAACAGCAATGCAGAGGGTGGGTACCTGTGCAGTCAGGAGTTCCTGGGTACCCTAGCTAGGTCCTAGACTGCAGTCTTATTAAACCCAAATTTTCTTAATCCTTCAGCTCATGCTGCTGTATCTATAAAGCGCCATTGCCTATTCATGAGAAGACAAGCATCCAAAGTCTTATTTGTACACTTAAAGTCACTCCAACCTAGCAGTGTGGGGATGCTTTTGCTTACTCCCCCAGTACTGTGAGGTGTAGCCAGACACTGTTTCTGTTTGTGCTGCAGAAACAGCTGGTGAGCAGGTCTCGTGCTTTTGCACCATCATTTAGTAATTACAGGCTAATCTTCCAGCTGCCTTAAATGGCACAATAGAGTCTAGCTCTGCCATCTTCAGATTTTTTTAAATTAAATAGATTACAGTGCAACATGCCTTGAAAATCCCCTCTTCAAATATGTTCTTTGCTATTTACTCAATATACATCCTGTGGTATTTACTACATGTTAATGCACTCACAACTTTAGATCTTTACATGATACATGAGAATATTTTGTCAATGTGAAGGAATGGCATCAGTGTTGCAGGTCTGGTAATTCACAGTCTCAAATTGCATTCATGTCAGTAAGAGCACAACATTTCTTTCATGCCCCTAAGGAAGAGGAAATTAAATTGAAAAGTTTACATGTCAAATATTGAAAGATGGTTAAAGGGCTTCTGTGAATTGTCTCAGAAAAAAAAAGACATCCAGTTCTTTTTCATATAATTCAGTATAATTATTTAGGTATCTAAACCCATTTCTTCTTGGACAAAGACTGTAGGATTAAGCTTTACAGTCCCTTGTTGAAAGTCTGCCCGAGCATCAAGGTGAGATGTGATAAAATCAAGACAAAGAGCACCTAATGTGGCCTTTATCTTTACTTTCTTTGGAGGCATGTTTGGTACAGTCTATTCCTCACCCCTGCACACCAAGAATAAATTGTCAGAGGTTTCTTAGTCTGCTGAGTGCAGTTGATCTCACAGCAGTATGTGGTGTTTCATTGTTTTCTCCAGTACTCCTAAGAAGGTCTGTAGGAGAGGTGGATTTACTGTAATGGCGGCTAAGTAGTTTAACTTAATCCTGAATAAACAAACAGATGCTCTCACCAAGGACCTGGCATCTGGGGCTGTCAGCATTTATTACTGCAAGGCTCAGAAGAGATAAAATTATCATTAGCCTTCACAGAAAGACCATGGATATATTTTAAAAGGCATGTACTTCAAAGCACAAACTAGCCTCTCAGAGAAACTAGTTTAGATACTTACATGCCTGTATTAGTAATGACACAAGCAAAATGCTGCTTTGTTCACTTGATTTGTGCTTCAGAGCTCTCATTTTACATGTTTGTGCTCCTTCCCCATGGGCCAAGGCTGAAATAGGTGTGTTTACAATTGCACGTATGTGCATTTACAATTGTGTACGGCTTCTCCTGCAATATCTTCATGAAGGAATTGTATTTAGTAATTAACTGAGGCTTGGAGAGGTCTGGCCATCTGGCAGCATGCTGCTGTTGATAAGCAGGCTGAGGTGCAGTGCCCATGGACTACCAGCTCCAGGGGTGTCTGTTGAGTGTCGTGATTACAGACACTTGCATGAAATACTGAGGTCTAGGATTATTTGAGCCTTTGCACCATCAGCTGTAAACCTGTATCCACCAAAAACCCTAAACCCACAACTACACATTCTGTTTATTGCAATAAAGTGGAGGGTTTGTTTCCCATTGTTCTTGTTAGTGAGGTAAATAGTGAACTTAAAACCCAGATTTCATTCCAAAGAGAGGAATTGTAGCAAATTGCACGAGTATTTGAAAGTGAATTTGTAATAAAAATAATAGGTTTAAAATTTACTCTAAATATTTCTCTGAGGAGGAACCCTAGCCCGTAGCACTTGGATTTTAGTGAGTGGACTAATTCTCCTTGTAAGCCTGGGTTTAAGAGTTGTTACTGTAGTTCCAGTGAGAGGAAATATGTTTCCTGAAGGCGTCTTTCTTCCTCCAACCCATGAGAGCTCCCTTTTTTATAGTAAAGCTAAAATTTTTGGGACTCTGCTAGGGACACTTGTGCAGAAGAATTGTTGACCACAGTTGATTTCACCATGTATGCTGCAGCCTGGTTCAGAAAGCTGCTCTCTGTATTTTACATAGGAAAGCCAAATACTCAGTGGAACTTTATGCCATGCCAAGGTCTCATCTTCTGTTCATAACTGTCCTTCCCTAAAAGAAGCATACATATATGTATCTATATCTAGATCTCAAAGCAATTCTGTCCTTCTGAAAGGCTGGAGAGACATGTGTGATACATTCAAACTGTATCTTCACAGCAAAGTTTCCCAGTAATGTATTGGGTGAACGAGTTTTGGGAGGGTCAAGTAATCCACAAGAGGGAAGGATGACTTTCTGATCAAGCTTGTCATGAACAAATATGCTTGATAGAGTGGAAAGTATTTTTATTATAAATTCCTCCAAGATTAGGCATTAGGGTTTTGTGAGAGAGTATCTGTAGCAGGAGTGTGGGTAATGAAAAATGGCTTGAATTCAAAAATGTCTCACTGCATCAATGGACTTTGATTCTTGCTTTCCAATTAAGTGGAAATTAAAATTCGTTTCTGAATTACCTCTTTCAAAAAATGACCGTAGGACAGACATATTGAATTGAGCAGATCAGAACAATTTGGATAAAACATTCGGAAACTTGTGAAATTTCCTCCCAGCATCTGAGAGCTCTCCAGTCTGCGTTGCTTCTGTTTTCTTCTTGCTTACAATTGGCAGTACCTTATGCCAGGGGTAGTTGAATTAAAGTCAATGGGCTAGATTATGTCCTGAGGACTTGACCCACAGTAATTGTGGTAGGTTGCTGAGCAACCTCGCAGGACTCCCAAGGAATGAGCTGTGCTTAGGCAGCCACAATTTACTTTTTTTTTCCCCCCAAGGGTTTTATCAGTTTGTTGCCAATAAACTTCTACTTAGCTTTGTTCCAGTTCTTGCACAGTTCTGAGCCTTAGCTGTTCTCCAGCTACCTGTCCTAGGAGAAGCAAATGGGTGCCTGTTCCCCAGTCCCCCACACACTGACGTTCCAGCAAGCAGCTACTTAGAGGTCTTCTTCAGAAGCCCACCACATCAAAATGAATCCTGACAGCACTGAGTTGCTCATTAGTTGTCGAAAGACAAATTATTGTCTGGGTTAACGTTATGATAAGAAACAGACTTTTTTTTTTTTCCATGCCTACCAAGGCAAGCAACTTTTTAGCTTTTTTTTGAGCAAGTTATTTGCATCGAGTTCATAATCTGTGCTTCTTTCTGTTATAAGCTGAAAAGAGCCGGTTCTTTCAAGGCCAGATATACTGCTGAGCTTTGTGAGGGAAATAATTATTTTCAGAATAAAGTGACTTTTATTTCAGATCAGTGTGTCTGCAGGGAAAGTGGAGCTTCTCCACATTAGTTTATTTTTCAATACCTCTTCCCATTAACTTCTCCATATCCAGTCCAGCATTTTCAGTTGTGCCGCTTCCGTTTAAACTGGATGCTCATCAGAACAGTTTATAGAGCAAACCAGCGCCATGATTAGGGAATTATGACATAACTTATCATTGAGACTTACAGTATGTTACAGACATTTGTCCACAGGCACAAATCAGTATTGTAAAGAGCTTACAGGGAAATCCTTTAATTTCCACAAAAAATAAGCAAATATTTTTAAGCCTGTCTTATAGAACCATAGAATATCCTGAGTTGGAAGGGACCTGGAAAGGTCATTAAGTCCAGGTTCTGGCTCTGCACAAGGAAATGCTTGGACAGAACTGCTAGGCTGAGAAACAGTTTGGCAATAGGGCTTTATATGTTTTAAAATAGTCTTGCTGCAAACCCATGGTGCATGCTGCTAATATTCAGAGGGGAAAACAAGCCTCTGTAATATTAATGTTCTTAATGTTTACATGAACTCTCTTTTAGGACTTACAAGTAGTGACTGCTGTGAAACTGCTGTTTTGTTCTGTTAATGCACAGAATTTCATGTCTCTTGTCTTTATATAAGCTGCATAAACTTGCAAGACGTATTGTAGCTTGCAAGAGTATGTTTTAAAAATAGCTGCTCTGATGATGGGTATGAAATTTGCACCTGCAAAATGTGAAATCTCTCCACTGCTGTCTTTCCCGTGAGAAGCAGTACCATTAAACCTCTTCAGATGAGACTTAGTAGTCTTGGGGGCCTTCTGCATATGAATTTTACTTGATAGCACACTTTTTGTAGGTATTAGGTAAGTCGCCTGTTGGGAAGGTGCAGAAAGGATCTGAGGAAGAGCCTTTTCCAAAGAAAGGCTTGTAATGTATAAATGAGAAGCCAGGAGGCTTTTTGTTTAGTGATGATAGAATTGCAGATTATAGCTTTGCCTGCTCACTTTTTCTTTGCAAAACCTTTTTGTGTTTCTTGACTTCAGTAAAGAGGAAGCAAATAGAAAACTGAATGAAATGAAATGATGGAGAAGATATAAAAAGACATTTTAGGCCCTGACGTTGGCAAATTTATCTACAGAATAGAAGAAAGGACTACAGAAGCACTGATAGTAGAAGTGAACTGTATTAGCCCGCTCCATTGAGGGAAGACTTGGGGGTTTCCTTCCCCTGCACAAATTGCCTGAAGCTGAGCCTGTGGGAGCTGTTGTTCACTGCTCTCATCTCCCACTGAAGCACCACTGGTTTTGTTCTTTATGAACTATGGACTGCTGTGAGTCTGTTCGGCAGCTGGCTGTTAATCATTATGGAATCTTATCAGGTTTGGGTTTGGGAACCTGTAAATAATCAAACTGGGATTACCTTTAGCTGTGTCTGCCTGTTGGTCAGTTATCCCCACTGTCACACAGAAAATGAGGAGCAGCTGGCCTGCATCTCATAGCAACCTGGTGTCTCATTCCATGCATGTCTGCTATACAGTGCTTAAGCAGGGAGACTGGTGAATGTCTTCTTAAATAAGTGCACTCTTAATTGAGTGTGTGTATAGTGGGAGGAGGGCAAGAGACGACATTCATTGCTCAACTAGAGGATCAGTTTAGTCAATCCTAACTTAGTCAATCCTAGTACTAATACACTTCATCAAAATACTTGGGAAAAAACCCCTGTTTGCAGGCTCCCTGCGGGCCCTTTTCTGCTGTGTTGGTTCTGTACTATGTTCCCATCACCACTGCAGTCTGTAGAAATGAAAAATCCAACATGATATGGTACAGGATTCAATTAATAGTCAGGTAAGCAGAAGCTGCAAGTGTGGTTCTTCCATCATGACATTCAGTGTGCTCTATGAATCCATCATCAGGAAAATGCCAGGCAGGTCTTGGAAGGCTGTACGGCATCTGAATTTGGCATTAAGAGAATGCTACTGGAGTGTAGTGGCTGGATTTGGGGCATGGCACTCGAGAAGATAGTTGGCTAATTTGCAGATGTCTCAGGAAAGAGATGCTAGAGTGAATAAGGGAAAAGAGAAGAAAAAGAAACTCAGCATGGAAAACAGGAAATCTTTTCAGAGACAAAGCTTGAAGTGGTGTTTGGGTAATAGAGGAAACAAGGAAACAACGCAGTGTGAAGCATTCTACTGCAGTGAAGGAGAGGCAGTGCTGGCATGCAGGTGAAGTACAAGCAGCAGGTGGACCTATCCTAAACGTTGCACAGGGATTATTCAAAAGCAAGATCAGAGGTAAAAATGGGGATTTGGGACACCTTTAGAAAGAAGATGCAATTTGAAGATATTCCAGCCATCTGTCACAATTTTTCCTTTTGCTTCCTGGAAATTTGTTCCTGTCACTCTGAAGCAAACCAGACCTTTTCCAACCACTGTCAGTTTATCAGAAGTTCACAATTACATCCATAAATTCTGTTCCATATTTGCTTGGCAGAACTCCTCTGGGTTGTCTGGCTTCTGCAAGCTTAAAATAATTAATCGGTTTCTTGCCTCCAAGACTTCAGTCAAGCTGAGATTCACTGATTTGTGATGCCACCAGATACTGGAGTGTGAATCCATCTGCTCTCCATGCAGAGGAGAAATAAAGGAAAGTACTAAGTTAAAAGCTTGGCAGCTGAAGAAATACTGGCAGCTGAAGCTTCCTTGGTGGTAGTTCTTCTCATGTTCATTCATATATGTGTGCAGGTCCTTTCTATTTCCATGTATGTAAGTCCTTTCTCTTTTCTATGAGACTTTGAACATTTCAGAGAAGATAAACTGGAGGAGCAAAATAAGTACAAAATAAAAGTAGCTGAATTTACACAGTTTGCAGAATGATATAAGGGTTCTTTGGCCATATTGGCTGGAAGCAGATGGTGATTGTCCCTCAGAAATCTGCTTTTGGCTGTTAGTTTTGGAGACCTTTCTTGATGGCCAATGTTTTGGGGTTTTTTGAATAAGATCATCAAAATACTTGGGGTCTCCTACTCAGTACAGTATATATATCAGCATAGTGTCAAATCACATCTTACTACAAATTTGTTGGTATCGTGGCACTCTCTCCTAAGAGACTGCCCACATAGTTTGTTAACAAAAGAAAAAAAATTGCATAAAGTAGTAGGGATATTTAAATCTAACAGTGGGGGGAAGCAGAGGTTTTGGTGCAGCCATTACAAATTTCTTTCTGATTAAGGTAATTGCTTGAGACTACATTATTGCAAAATTTTTGTTTCGCTTTGCTTTTTCAGCATTTCCAGACAGTTAGGGAGAGTAGGGAGAGAGTTGTGTTTTATTGGTGTCTCCCCTGTGATTATGTCATGGAAGCATTTTAATAAGTTACATATATTTTCCATCCACTGTCTGAGATGTAGATGTGTTAGTTTATCTGTGCAAAGGTCCAAGTTAGAACATCTCTGAAGCAGAAGGGGATTCTTCTGCTCTGTTCGTAAAGCTGTGGTCAAGGAGGATTTCAAGGGCATGATCACCTTCATCATTTGTAAACCTCTCCACTCTGGAGAAGATAACTTTAGAGGAAGACTTTTACTCTAATAAAATGAAAGATACCACTCTGTCTTAATTTTTAATGGTTCCTATTAATCCGTGACATTTTAGGAATTCTGCCTTTTTTGACTTACTGTTCTAAGCAAATGCATTTCAAACTCAGGCCAATCTTAATCCAAACTAACCATATGTGTATAGTGAGTCCTTGCCTTAAATTTTTAAGCTGCATGAAGTCCAGCCATGAATGTTTCTCTATTTATATTCCTCAGTATGAAAATAAATATAGTAATTTAGTTATCTCTATGATAAGCTGGTGTGAGTATTTAAGAATGAGTAAAATACAAGGAACTTAATTGCATCCTGTTACTTCAGTAATAACCATGGACAGCAATTGTGGTTTCTCTATAATTCATATATACAAAAGACAAATGGAAGTTTTTGTCATTTGTTGTTGCTAGGTTTTGCAGTACAATGGCATGTACATTAATGGAGGAAGGAGTAGAAAGGCAGGTTTTAATTAAACCTTTCCATGTTGCACCAGGATAACCTAACACTGCTCATAGTTCAGTGTGTGGCTCAGAAGAGACTTCATGTGAACATAAATACAGCAGAAATCAAAGCTGTCTCACATAGGAATGCTCCAAAAGGCACATTTCACAAAAAAACCCCCAAAAAACCTCAAAGTTAGATGCTATTGTACAAGCTCTGTATAAAGTGTTGTGTGCCTGTATAACTGGATGTGAGATGAAAAATCTTACTTGTGTGTGCAGAGCACATAGTGACTGGGAAGAGGCAATCTTGTGGCCATGTTTTTATGTACAGGAAAAGTGCAGTCTTATAACCACTGAAAGGACTTATTCAACCAACTGAAGAAGTGAACTAAGCAGGCAGGATGTGACTTTCGTGATAGTTCATGTTTCACGCTGAGCAAACTTGCAGAGCTCATTTGAAAACAAATTCTTGAACACTCCTCTAAGCCCCAGAAATTTAGCATGAGGCCCAACCTTTCTCTCCAGTAAAACCTTTCCACTGTGACCAGAATACCTGCAAAATTGACTTTCCTCCTCTTTGCCTTTTCAATAAAAAACAGGCAAGCTAAAGTACAACAGAGCGATGTGAGTGACTCTGTAGACAACTCCAGATAGAATATGGCAACCACACTTTTGATGTGGAAGGTAATCAAGTGTTTATGAGTTAGGTTAAAAGTAAACTACTGTTAATTAGGAAGAGAATAGATTTTTAAATTAATAATGGCCCATAATTAGCATACACTTAGTTTAAGATCTATCCATAATTTTTTAAATGATAGTTTGTTGATGTGAAGAGTTGTAAAGGAAGAAAAAGGTGTCATGTTTTAAACCATACAGCATCATCCTGCAATTCCCCCTTTATCTGTTGCACATTTCAGAAGCATTGCCTTTACTTATGAACTTGTACATTAAACCTCTGCCCCCAGTGTTACAGATTAGCTACTGCTTGAGACACTGGAAAAACACAGAAGCAAAAGAAAACAGAAGAATCTGCTGTTTGTACTTTATGCAGTGTGAGTTGTGATGCATGTAGGATGTCTGTCATTGCTTGATACTTTCTGTGTTACTGTAAGCAGTCATCTTGTCAGAAGCAAGAGCAGGTCTGTGCTGCATCCAACAGCAGAGTGGAGCCTAGTGAGATGTGCAAACAGGAACAGCACTGTGGCTGTGGCAGCAGTTCCCACTCCATGCAGAAGGGGCTGTCCTCCTCAGGGAGAGAGTATCAGCCCACACCTCTGTGTTCCCAGTGGCACATCTCTTCTGGTGCCCTAATTAGCTGGGTTATCATGTCGGTGTCACACAGACTTATCTTGATCTTGAATTGGCAATGACTTAAGTCACTGTTTTCCTCTCATACAGGAAAATAAAAAGGCAATTCGCTCCTGTGGTCAGTTTGCTCATTGACTCCTACAGGGTCCCTAATCCTGAGAGTCAGTGTAGCTCCTACCTACTTAGTTCATGCAAGAAGCTGCATTAACTTACTTTGTGTTTTATATGAACAGGCTGCTGTTAGTCTCAAATGCTGTGTGTAGTACTGGCAGTTCAGGCTGAGCAGCTCTTTGCTCTTTCAGTAATGACTTAATTTTGATATTTATGAATTTAGATGTGGTGACTAGTTCCCACAATGATTTTGATTACATGAACTAGTCATCTTGGGAATATTCTTCCTCAAACAGTCAGCTTTCTGTGCAGTCCTCCTGTATCAGGCCTGATCTTTCCTAGGTGCCACTTTGCATGAACAACGCTTTTGTTCCTGTTAGAATGGGGAAGGGAAACAGCTCATTGCACAAATAACAAGTTGAGGTGAGATGATACTAAGAAAATGAAGTCAGTTTTTTTCTCAGAAGGTGGTTCCCTGAACTTATGGATCTAAACAGTAAAATATGACTGCTTGTTCTGGATGTTCTTTCCCCAACTTAATTAAGTACCTGTAGCTCTCATTGCTTTCACTGACAATTGATTCTGATATTGCTCCAGTTTTATGTGAATCTCGAATTCCAAACAAAGACACCTTTTGAAATTTTGTCTGTGTTGCTTTGATTTTTCTGCATCCTCCCTGCTTTGCTTATACCTTCTTTGTAGGAGGTATTTCTACAAAACCAGTGAATTTTCTGTGCTGAAAACAGAGATTTTTTTTCCCGAGCGCACTATTGAAATTTCCTTTTGTTCCATGTTTTATCCCTGCAACAATTTCAGTAGAAGATAAAGGCACTGCACTTTCCACTTATACAGTCTTGCAATAATGCCATTGCTTTCGAGCATGTTGTGAAAAGTTTACCACATCCTTGTTCAGTGCCTAGATCTGCATTCCCACAGCAGAGACAGACATTCACTCCAAGTGTAAGCTTTGGTCTGGTATTTAAATATAGTACAAATATTCAGAAGGATTTTTCCCTTCTCATGCCCTGCTACCCTTGAACAAATCTCTTGTATGGTGTTGCTTTCCAGATGTTCTTGTGAGAAGCAGAGGGCAATCACTGGAGTTTGCATGATGGGAAATAACTTGTGGGGTTTTTTCCATTAGCTGTACCAGACAACCTGAAGTGTGAGATCTCAACAAGTTAGATGGGCTTCAAAACTGGGATGAAAGAAAGCAGACAAATATTCCATCAGTAGTGGAATTTCTTGATGTTGCTGGCTTGTTCTGTAAACTTTTTTTTTATTATTTCTGTTCTCCATGCAACCAATAACCACTGGTGCAAGGGTGAAACCTGTAAGAATGAAAGATGTGTAGGCTTTGCATAGGTCATTTCATATTCTGGGTTTGCAAATGAATTTGTTAAGTTATGCCAGTCCTGAGACTCTTAAGGCATGAATCCAAATGTAGCAGTTCAGTGGCAGGCTGCAAGCATCACGAGTTGTTCTGCTGTCTTTGAGGTCCTTGCAGGGAGCAGTGGAATACTAATGATGGAAACAGGACCAAATCCCTCCAGAGTCGAAGTATCTTTTAGTTCCCTTTCTGGCGATTTCACTCTTCAATAAACTGAACTCTTTCTTTTTGGATGTACCCTGATTGTCAGCAAAAGACTCCTAAGATGATACTCACTGCTATCTGGTTTGTTCCTCCCTGCAGTTAGTAGAGATGTAATGGAGAACCTGCTCACCTCCACTATCCTGGCTCCTTTCTTTTGCTGTCTCACATATTTTTTACAGAGACTGAATCGTGCATTGTTAAGTCTTGAGTTTTTCTCTGACTATATCTGTTTGCTAGGGTCATTGAAGAAATATTCCTGATGGTATTCCACAGCATTAGAGTTTGAGCCGATACACAAGGCACTCACACATTTTTTCTTGCCCTTTTGAGGTCAGAAAGGTGTGCCAAGCACCTTCCAAAGCAGATAAGGCCATGCAGGACTTCGCAGTCTGATTTTTACCATAGTTACAGTAGGTCAGAAATAAAACATTTGCTCAGAAGAAAGAGGAAGGACCCTGACTTACCGGTGCAAATTTTTAACTTATTAAGAAATCTAAAATATATACATTTGACTCTCTTTTTGTGTGGATACTGTGTTAAAAAGAGTAATCCAAGAGTCTTAGCTGAGGTGAGCACTGTCTACGTGAAGAGGAATGAAAAGGGTAAAGCAGAAGTTAAGAGAAATGAATATATTGGATGTTGCAGGTGGAATTAATAATGGATCCATGTCGGTAATAAGGTACATAATTTGTGTTTGGCCCATAAGAGGTTCAGCACAGAATTGTCATAGTTTCTAAAGAGCTTTCAAGATTTCCCTTTATTTCCTCGGGAACTTGAAGTTTGCAGCAGCATGTTGGAAATGTGGAGCAGCTGTTTTTGTGGCTCTTCACTATATGTTCCCAGAACACCTTTCCTGAAAATGAGGATTTCTGCAATGAATTCAGTACTAGTTTTCCTTCTGTAATTTCCAAAGTTTAAGAATTTTCCAAGTGAAGTGGTAACTTTTTAGTTCTGACCCTGAGAGGATCAGATTATGTTATGTTATGTTATGTTATGTTATGTTATGTTATGTTATGTTATGTTATGTTATGTTATGTTATGTGCCATTCATTTTCACTGTCTCCAAATGGGAGCAAAGAGTGCACAGTATCTTGCTAGTTCTGGCCTTTAAATTGCAAATGAGTGTAGTGCTTTTGATGTTCAACACTCAGGGATACCCTTCTTTTTACAGAGTTGCTAATTACCTGGTTCATTAAAAGTAGTGCTATATTGCTGTGAATGTGAGTTAAGCCTTCCTTTCAAACCTAGTGCTGAGCTTCCCAAAAGCACACTAACCTGATGTCAACCACCTGCTGATTTTACACCCAACTCATGAAAACTGATGGTTTCAAAAAGGCTCCCCACCTTTTATAAACAGTATTTGACGAAGCAGCTGTAACACCACAGCATACATGCCTGACGTACCTAACAATTCAGATTTCTGAAGTTTCATATGGTGGAATTGGTAGATACTAAAAGAGTTGGAAGGTGATGTTGAAATGCAACATTCATTCTCTTTTTGTGTGTTTCTGATAAATTTGAATCTCTACTTCCCTCTAGCTGCTGTTCTGTCTCTGTGCCCTTATTGTTGGGGGGTCAGCAGAACTTCTAGGGTTTTTTCTTACTTGCATGCTAGGTTCTTCCCCCTGTAGCAGTGTCTTGCCACCCACTGTGCCTGCTTCTGCCTCAGTCACATAGCTATTGATGTTAAGCTGGTTTGGCTTGACCACTGTCAGCATAGCAGCAGCTGTGCCATTTGGCCTCTTGATAATTCCATACCGTAGCCCCTTAACTACACCTCAGAGCATTCAGTTTACCTCATACTCTGGAGTATGGCATTGCATAGATACACGCTTGGCTGAATATCCCTGAAGGTATTTTTGCAGCCCCGAGAAGCTGAGAGTAATCCTGGGCTCTGTAGAATTAATGTATTAGGTCCATGTACACAGCATGCAGAGCCTCTTGGATGTTCCCGGTGAGTTGAATTCCTCTGCACCTCAGAGGGTTCTAGTCACAGCACTGCCAGGGTGATTTGCAAGAGAGAGAACTGATTGTGCAAACCCTGTATGGCAGAAAATAACTGTGGTAGTACAGGTGATCTCACATAGCTGGCATTTAGATAATTTCTGCTCTGCTGCATGCTTGCAAGTGATTTTTACCATTGCTTAGTCGTTTTAAGTGGAAGACAACTTTGATGAGTTCAGCCACTGGATCTGTTCATACAGTTGGTCTGATTTATTTTCTACTAGCTTAGCTGCTCAATTTTCTTTCAGTCACAAATAAAATGTGCTTAGGATAAGCCTAAAGATTACTTTATCAGAGAGTCATATGGGGATGCAAATTTACAGCGGTGAAGTAGGCTGTGCCTTAGTAACGCTATTAAGGAAAGTTGCAGAACAGTAAGCAAGAACATCAGAGTGGATCAAAATTTATTGTGTAATTTCTAGATTCCTCTGCTGCTAAAAATGGTTCTAAGACTTAATGAAGGCTCCACAGATTAATGAAAGTGTGAGCCTATTTGGCACATGGTCATTAGGTGGAATATGATTCATATTGCTACCATCCCTTAGTACAGTAGTGGCCTGCTAAGTTTAAAAAATACTGAACCAATTAGTCTGTTAATTTGCACTCCTGGTGGAAGATTTGAGACATGATATGTAAGTGTATGTATTATGAGTACCATCTAAATTTTCTCTCTCCATCTTATATTTGGTCCCTCTGCATTAATGGCAGTGCAGCATGAGGAAATCTGCACTCTTTCTCTCCTCTGTTAGCATCTGACTGGGGTTTATGAAGTCTGCCCTTCTCTGTACTTACTTAAAACCTTCCAAAATGGCTTTTGTTCTTGCACAGCATCACAGCCACAGTTACAACTCTGTCCCGGTGCTCAGTGATCAAGTACAACTGATAATCCTTTAAAGTTTGAAAGCGTCTTCCACTTTGCCACTAGGCTGGATGTTTACTTTTGTGAGAACAATTTTTTGGCCTCATAGAGGAGTGTGCTTGAGAAAACAGGCACCTGGGGTAGTTTGTGCAGCCAGGTCTTGCCCTGGGGAAGAGATAAAGGAGCCCAGGTGCCTCCTCTGCTGCAGGCCATGTGGGGATTAGAGTGAATAGGTGAAAATACCTGCTGTTCTAGGGACTGGAAAAGCGTCCCAGAGGCTGCGTGGTTTCAGGCATGCCTGCTTTGGTATGCCAGCTCTGACCTTGAAAGCAGAGAGGAAAGGTTGCTGGGAAGTGCCAGGATCCAGGTCCCCTGGAGATCGGGAGCACAAATGAACCCAGGTCCTTGCGTGGCTGGTGGGTGAGTCATGCTTCAGAATAGCTGGCATTTTTAACACTGTTGCAGCCCTGAGTTTCCTACAGCTAATGAGATTCCGGGTTCAGTGGCGGGGCTTTCCTGTCTTTCCGCAGAGAGGAACCCTGGTACATCCTCCTGGTACATGTGGGCTGAACTGTTAATACATTACACCTGGGGCTAGAAAGCTAAAAGGAAAACATCAGGGCATGGTGGTGTGCAAAAACACCGTATAAGAACAGCTCCTTTTTGAGATCTGAGGCTGTGACTTAAGGGAACATTCTCTTTGCTGTGCTCATGAGAGCTGAGCGAGGCCGTGGTTCCAGTGGTGTTTCCACTCCTCTCCATCCTGGCAGCATGCCTGCCCATGGCTGATGGCTGTCACAGCCACCCCACTGATGGGGGAAGCATGGCTTGATCTCCCCTTATCCTCACCAGTTGTATGCCTCGGTCTAATTAAAAAAACCAAACAACACAACTGGTCTAATTAAAAAAAAAATGACACTTCCTTTTCCTCCTACAATCATGCCTCAGGATGAAGGTGTGCCATATAAATTCAAGCAACAGTGGTTGCTTGCAACTGGTGTAGTTTTTTGATGCTGCAGCCTGTCTGAGCTGCTCTTGTCCCCATCTGGGGTTTTTTCCTCTTCTTTCCTCTTAATTTATATAGACCAATTACCAGTGCAGTCAGTTCTGTAAATTGGTTGCTGTTCCTATTGATCAGAGGATTGATCAGCCTATAGCCTAATTCCTCCATGCTTTTCCTGCCCCTGAGGTCCCATTTGGTTAGCCTGTGCAGTGAATGGCTCAGTGGGTGCAGATGACAGTGGCAGGGACAGCTGGGATGAGCCTGCTTCATTCCACAGGAGGTCAGAGTGGACTTGGGTCTGCTCTGTTCATCAGATTCAGCCTGAGGAAGATGGTGATCGGTGATGAAACATGTGAGAGAGATTGATTTTCATCATCACTGAAAGCATATGGGTAACTACATCCAGAGTTGGTCAGATCACATGGCTTCATATCCTTAATGAATGATTTTTTTTGTATTGATCTCTGCTGCTACTTAACATGGAAAAATAAACTGAGATGGCCCAGCTTCTTTAGTATTTTACTGGTAATTGATGATGCTGGTCAAAGCAAAAAGCAAATAAGCCCCTTATCAGTTTTGTTTTATGTTTACCTTGTGCACATAAGTGTTTGCTGAACTGCCCAGAGCTTGTGAGAACAGGAATGGGATGTGGAACACATTCCCCTCATAGCATAACTGCTTCAAATGGTTGTGGTAGAAGAGCTACACAGCCCTTTGCAAAGGGCCTGGCTCTCATCAGAAGGGTTTTTTTCACCTTTTCTTAGCACTATATTCCTTGATTTAATATTCCCCACTGCTTCACTCCAGCTGGCTTTTGTTTCTTTCGGAGGGAAGCAGCTTTTTTTTTGCCAGCTTCTTTCACTTCTGTTTTGAAGTTGTTCCCTCTTACTCCACTCACCTTCCAGCTCATGGTTTGTACAGGTGTTTATGTATGAAGTTACTGTGGGAACACCTTTCTGATGAGAGGTTCTTGTTTTACGTATTCAAGAAGTAATTGCTTAAATATACCTTGGTCACATGGTCTGCAAGTCATGTTTTACACCAAGAGACTTGATCTCTCAGATATCTCAGCTCTTAGATAAGAATTTCTGTGTTCTTTTTCAGGGATGTTTTATTTGGTCTTTTCCAGACTCCACATTAGTAAAGGAAGTTGAGGAGTTGAGATAAAATGCAATTTGATAACTGGAGTTTTGTCTTCCTTTGGAAACATGCAGCTTTGCATTTTTAAAACCAAACTGCAACACTGAAAAGGTTGTCCTATGGAAGCTTCAGCAAGCATCTCTAAAAATTGCAAGTTTAAATTCACTTAAGCTGCTTCTTAATTTTCTTAGCACAGTGTGGTGAGTAATTTGGTTCTTCAAAGACCTAAGCACTTTGCAGAGTTCATATAAATCCCAGTTGTAAAAAATACTGTTATTTCTGAATACACTGGGCAGGGAAAGATTTTAAAAGACTGTACTGTTTTCCCAGACCAACAGCCAAAACACCTTCTTAGTTTGTACACAAGGGAGGTTGTATGTAAAAGATGTGGAGGATACCAGCTCGCTCCCAGAAATGTTTTTTCGTTATTACTGTGTTGTAAGGAAACACAGTTTCAGTTAAGATGGTGGCAGGAATATCACCTGTTTAGAGTCATTGCTTCATCTGCGTCTTGAATTTTTTCATTTCCTTCTGCCCACATTTCTGCAAGTACCACTCTCCTTTTCTCTTTTAACGACTCTCCCACAGTCTCTTCTAGAAAAGTTCTGATTTAGATGAAAAGAGAATTCACAAGCTGTTGGCTGATAGCATAAGGGGAAATTTAAATGATGCTCTGTTCTCCTTCCTTTGTTCTTCATGCTAGAAAGAGGTTTGTATGTAGCGAGCTGGTAAAATAATCTGCTCTGCCTTTACAGAGTTTGTTTACATTTGTTGCCACTATTAGCCAGGAAAGCTTTCTATATTATTAATAGTATTTATTTGGTTTTGGCACAGTGCTCAGTTTAAGTTGTTTCTTCAGGTCAAGATAAAGGTGTTTTCAGTTTCCTGTTTTGGCTTTTCCCTTCTTTCTGTCTAAATCTTCAGGGAATCAAATCAGTGCACTTGAATTTTGGGTTTTGTACCTTTTATCTTTGAACAGACACTTAATTTTCCTGTCTGGATAAATCTGGGTGACTAAGTGTTTGCTTGATGGACCATGCAAATTTTTTTTTTCAAGCTGAGAGGAGACTTTTTGAAATATGATGATTTGATTCTCTGTTGATAAATTTGCAATATTATCTTTATCACCTTAAAAATGTTGGTACTTGGTCAACTTCTAGCTTACCTATTTGTAGCACTTCTGTTCCAAACTAGGTATCCTTCATGTCAGCCTTGTAGCTTTTATATTGCAACTTTTTCTACAAAGGTGAACTACATGTCTTGTGAATGTTTATATGTGTATACTTTTTCTGTGTGTAACAGTAATCACTAGGTCTGGAAATTTTCTCTGGGTTGTAGCCTTTGGGGGTTTTTTGACACTGACAAGCTAATTACTAGCTTCCTGTGGTTTTCTTCACAGGCTTCTGGGCTGGCTAAATAAGAGATACCAGCTTTCACCAGGGGTGTGCTCTTTGCCAATGATATGGTTCTCCTAAACCCAGGGGGAACACTGCAATTTTGCTTCCTAGACTGTTGGTGTTTTCAGGCAACTGATTTTCTGTTAAAGGAGTGAGGCAGTTTAGTTCCTGTGATAAGCATCTCTCTGATGTTTATCCAGTAGCTGATTTTGCCAGAATGAATAGACCAAGAAATGGAGCCTAGTCCAGACCGACTCACTTGAGATGCCTCTGGTGGTTCGAGGGCAGTTGTGTTGAGCAATGAAAGTCATCTTGATCTGGTAATTTCCTGTTACCATTTAAAGCCGTGACGTACCACTGACACGTATGCGTGTGGATCCAGGTACATGTCAGAAGAAACGACAGCCAGAAGATTTGAGCACTCTTGTTCTCTGGTTTCTGGATACTTGGAAAATCCCCAGTTCTCTCCTTACTGCCTGAAAAATAAGGGCATATCCCTTCTTCTCTTTCCATCTCCCAGCTTTTATGGATGGATGATTGTAATTACACGTTGACTTACTGATAGTGAAATTTGACACAGATGAGCACGGTTGAAGGGTAGTCACTCAGCCCTTCTCTCTGAGGGGTCATAAGCAGCACTTTGAAGTTGGAATTTGGAATGGGAATCGGTATTTATTAATAGGAGTGCAGGCTGTGCTCCCCACCCCATGAAGCCGAGGGCTGTAAGATGCCAGATGAGCTGTGGCAGAGCACTGCTAATCACACACTGCCCAGGGTGTGTATAGATTGCCCTTGTAAATTGCTCTCAGAAATCCTTTTAACTGGGTGATGGGCCTTAATTTTGTTTTATGACATTTGTTCTGGCAGGTCAGTAACTGTTTATGGATTTGATGACATTTCTGCTGTTGCAGGTGTCCTAAGAGAAATATATCAGTTTGCTTCGTTGTCCTGAGAAGCCACAGGCAATTGGCAGAAGGCACGACCTGCTGGGATCTTTTTTAACTGAATCACTTCCCTTTGTGGCAGTTGCTCTTTCTCAAATGTGAGGGCAAGGAGCATCCCAATGGAGAGTGATAAGCCTGGATGTAAGTCAGGAGCAAATGGATGTTTTAAATATTGTCACAAAACCAGTGTGTTTCATTGCCTTTACCCGAAAATAAGATTTCAAGATTTTTGAAATAGAGGCCAAAATATTTCCGATTAACCGTTATTTCTGGAGGGTTTTGTTGGTTTTTGTTGTGGGGTTTTTTTTGTTTGTTTTGGAGTTTTTGTTGGGGGTTTTTTTTGTTGGTTGCTTTTGGTTTCTCTTTTTTTGTATCATTTACACATTCTGAAAGTTGTAGTCAAACCTTGTATTTCTTATGGAGCACTTACTTTAGACAGCATAATGCCATAATCTCCACTTGCATTACAGAATGTGGAAGTACATGTCTAGAGTAACTTGCTCGATATAGATCTTCTGTTCCCTTTAGGGCTTTAGATGTGTGAGGAAGGATTTTGATTATGTTTTTGTCCTGTCTGGAAGTTTTTCCATTTTAACATGCAAGTCATGGACCCTTATGTATTAACCCTTAACAATTCTTTTGCATGTACAGCAGTGCAAAACTTGCATTAAAATCTTCTGAGTGTACATTTCTCCCATCAGTTCCATTCATACCATGGTGCAGAAACCGTCCTGCAAGTCTCCTAGAGCAATAAAATTATCTGCTACTCTAGGAGAAAAAGGTTGCATGAGTTAATTTAAAGCTGCATTTCCAATATGATGGGGTACTTCAACCACCAGTGTTCTGAGATTTGGAGAGCCTAACAAAGTCTATGGTTGTATACAACTGCTACTACTGATATAAACAGCTTTGCTGCTTTGTTTTGTTTTCCCTTCATCCTAAAACCATGTGTTTCATTGAAACAATCATGTGGTGACCTTTTATATATGTTACACGGCATGCCAGACTAAAACAAGTTTTGATTCCAAGTGCCTTTCTGGCAGGAGATCATGGACCCAGCAGCTCGGTTTGCCCTCTTTTCACAACTGCTCAGAGCTATGCAGGAGTGGAACTGTGGCACCACAGACTCCTGCAGTTTTCTCCCTGGGCCTTTTTCCACCACCTTGGGATGGGACTGAACCTGCCAAGGTGCTCAGCATGGATGAGTTTGATGTGTGATAGGGATGTCCATATGCAGGTCAAGCAACAAGCACCTCTCCAGTCATGCCATAGAACTGGGGAGAAGCTGCAGAAGCTTGCCTGGCTCACTGCAAGAAAAGCTCTTTGCTAGAGCTGTTGTCCTGGCTGAGAGAGAACTGGTTTTCACAGAAGAATATTTGATATTTTTAATGTCCATTTCTGAGATGAGTCCAGAGCTAAAGAACCACGTTTAAAGCTCTGAATTGATCAGTGCCAATTTTGGGGAAACCGATAAATTCATTTTTAGGTCAGCCCTTCTTGGGGCAACCTGTGGAGAGCAGTATTTTAGAACCTGTGGAGGCTTAATAAGCCAGTTCTCTTTAATTGGCCTACTATTTTTAATAGACTTGACAGTAGAAAGCTGATTTTTTTTTTTTTTTTAGCAGGTAGCTCTCATGGCAGAGCTGTGCTTTCCTCTTACTTAGCAAGACAGTGAGTACCTGTTGCAAGGTATCCTTTTGCTGGCATGGTGAGGACATCAGAGGAACAAGGGGTGCTTTGAAATGCAGCTTTATCTCTCAGTGTGGTTCTGCCTCTTTTCTAGCCTAAGTACTGCAGAAATTGAGCAGGACTGGGGTAAGCAAATGTTGCTGAAAGCATCTAATCACAGCCTCAGTCACTGGACTACCTACTTGCTGCCCACTGTCCTGCTTCATAGCCTATGAATTTTCAAGAGCTTGAGACAGATTTCATAGACCTGAGCGTCAGACAGAAAAACATTTGCTTTAAAAGGCGAGGGCACCCTCTTCCTGCCTGGAACAGCCTGAGCTGGTTATGAGCACAGAGCCGCTATTGTTGTGCCCTGGGAGATTGTGCTAAAAGCTTTGAAGCAGCGTTTGCATGTAGGTGTCAGTTTTCTAAGCAGTTTTTCTTCTTTCTTTCTTTGTTAAAAAAAAAGGAAAGAAAATGAAAGAAAGAACCCTGCACCCTCACCTCCCAGCCTTTTCTCGGCATGGCTGTTTGACTTGGTAATTGTTGATTTTACAAGGTGTTGTTTAGGCTTCCCAGTTTTTCTTTGGCCTGGCTATTAAACTTCTGTCCCTTGTTGGATCAAAATCAGAGTATACTCAGTGAGTTAGTGCAGGAACCTTGCCATCACAGATAACGGAGGTGCATAATGTTGTATTACGCAGTACATTTTGTGGAGTATTACAGGCAATACTGATAAACTATTGTGTATGTCTAGCACTTAAGTTTTAAAATTCCTGTGTGAAATCAACAGGCTGCAGTATAAATGGACAGGAGTTTAGGACTGTCATGCACAGCACTGCTGTTGTGTCTCAGCTGCACTGCATGGCTCCTGGGCTGCTTGAGCCTGGCTTCTGTGATAAAAGTTCCTTAAAGTTTTAGTCTAGTAAGCTGTCCCTCTGAAAGGTGTCATCCTGCTCTGCTTCTGTGTAGATCTCAGTCAGGTGCTGGAGGACACATCAAAACTGTTTTTAATCTAGAATTTCAGGGCTGCTGTAGGTAATGTAGGATAAGCAATAATCCTCCTTCCTATGTGATTTTCCCCAGTCTCCTGACCTGCACCTGACTTGCATTGTACAGGGAACAGCAATCATGGGAAGCTCTAAAACATTTAAGTTCAACCAGTATTTGAGAAGAGCTGGGGAAGAAATTATCCTCTGCTTCACCTTGTGGTAGTTTCCTGCTCTCTTTTAGCAAAATGAGAGCTCCTACCCAAAGTGGCAGAGAGAGGCATCTGTTTACAGATGAAGAACATGAAAGTCTGTGGGAGGGGGAAGGGTAGTATAGGAAAGAGCCTGGTGTGTCATGCTTTATTACTCTTATCCCTTTCAGAAGGCAAATCTAGAGTGAATTAGAGCAAATGTGAAAAGCGTGACCTTTCTTTCTTCAAAGAGCCTGTGGGGAACGTGGGGTGATTGAGCACTGGTGGAGAGAAACTTGTGAGCTGGTACATGCAAATTACTGGCCATGCAGGACAGAGTCCCCCGTGGTCTATTCAGACATGATATTGCTGTACCCAAAAATCAGGAGATAAATTCTGCTAGTGTAAAAAGTGGGAAAAGTAATTCCTCTTCTGTGGTTTGTTTGGGTTTTTTTTTTTGGAATTTTAGAATTGTGTTTGGATTGGTCTTTTAGTCTTTCACATGAAACTCTGAAATCAAGGCTAATTTTTTTTTTCTGAATGGATTGTTGGTGTGTTGGACAATGTGACTCCAGATACTGGAGTTTTAGAGAAATCACAGGACACATGTTTATAAGGGTAAGAGTTGGCAGAGTGGAACAGGGCTTACTAGAGACATTCCCTGTAGTGATTCCTTGAAGTGAGCAGGAAAGACGTGACTTCTTCCCTCTGCTACTCCTTTGGATGGTGGATAAATATGAATTTACTCCCTTGTTTCAAGCAGTGCAGCTATGACATGAGGAGGACTGTGTTCCCATTTGCCTGGGTGTGAGTGTGCTGGGAGAAGCAAGGAGGAGAAAAGTGCAGGAGATCACTGTCAGGAAAGGTGTGGTGCCCCTGCAGAGGTTATGCTGACTTTCCTTAGAGCTCTCCTGACCTAAGCTGCCATTAGGCCCATGATTTTAGCACTCCTTCAGACAGCTGAAGGGGTGCCTGGAGGGATAGGGCAATGCTGGATGAGTTGTTGGTGGCTGAGTGGGTGGAACCATTGTGAGCCCAGAAGGATTCCCATGGAAGGTTCCATGAGGGCCACAGAGAAGTGTCTCAGGCAGTCAAGGAGTTGCAGCATCTCATGGCTTCCCTTTACTGCATCTTTCTGTTGCCATATTATGACCTTGCTCAGAAGCTGTGGTCTGTTGGTTGGCCTGGTGCTGCCTCACCTGAGGTGGGTGTCCCTTCTCCCAACTAACAAGCGACAGGATGAGAGGACATGGCCTCAAGCTGCACCAGGGGAGGTTTAGATGGGATATTAGGGAGAATTCCTTTCCCACAAGGGTTGTCAAACATTGGAACAGGCTGCCCAGGGTGTGGTGGAGTCATCATCCCTGGAAGATTTAAGAGATGTATAGATGTGACACTGAGGGACACAGTTTAATGGTGGACTTGACAGTGCTGTGTTGGCCTCTGTAATCTTGGAGGACTTTTCCAAACTGAATGATTCAATGATTCGGCCCAGGTTCTGCCAAAATGCTTATCAACATTGCACTTTGCTGCCTTCCCCTCGCTCTTGCAGAAGCCCACGTCATCTGTGGGAATGTGCATGGAGCTGCCTTTGAGAGAGGTGAGTGTCCTGCCTGCTCCATGGGAATAGCCACTGGGTTGCCTGCAGTAGAGTTTAATTGGTTCTTGGCCAGTGTGAGTGGATCAGGTTTGTGCCTGCCAGGTTGAAGGTGAAGGGGTCTTTCCAGGTGGATCTGCCTGGGCAACCCTCTGACATGGAACATGTAGAAAGGACCAGAAAATGTGGTGGAGGTAGGGATGCACAGCCTGTGGAAAAACAGGCAGCAGCAAAATACAAAGACATTTGAAAAGAAGCAGGAAATAAAAAAAAACTAGTAATAACAAAAAAACCCAGTGTAGTAAAACCAGGGAGGAGAAAAAATTAAGATATACTTCAAAAAAATTAAGTTATGAGGAGTTTAATTGATTACAAGAGATTTTTGGGTGGGAAAACATAATATGAGATACAGTTCTACATACCTTTAATCTCCCATAGTAGGCATAATACTCAACTGAGAAAGTAAAATCCATGAAACCTCATTTTATGGTTAATAAATACTTTTCTCAGGGATGCTGATTAGCGGTTGAATTAACAGCATTGAAAATGAGGCCATTTGCCACCTTCAAATGTAAAAGGTTTTTTTTGTTCTGAAATAAATAATTCAGTAACTTATGAACTTTAGAGAGCAAGCACTAGCATGGCAAAGTTAAGTTCTTTATCATCTCTTTTGATCTCTGCTAAGTTGCTGTTGTGAGAAGTGTAAATTGTCCTTGAGTTGAAGCTACTGCATGCAACATGCAAGTACAGAGTGCTAATTTAACTTTGCACCAGCCAGCTGAGGGGGAAAGGGGAATTCTTAGGGTGCACTTTACCAAAGCAAGATGCAAAAGTTTCAGTGGGGGCAAAAGATCTGGTGTTTTGAGTCCGCTCCTTCATAAGACCTGAAGGTGTTGAGGATGTATGCAAAATGCTAAGGAAAATCTGTTTTGAAAGGATAATGTAGAAGCCAGCAGAGGAAAAAAAAAAAAAAAAAGAGACAATGGGTGCAAAGCCCTGGTGTTGTCTGCGTTTTGCTCGTTCAGAGAGAGATGTGCCCAGAGAAAAGTTACCTGTAAATGGCACTGCCTGCCCTCTGCTGAAGAGGTGCAGCTGGGTTTGGCAGATGTCCCCTAATGGGCTGATTGAGGGGAAAACGGTGGTATTGCTAAATGGAAAAGGAGGCTGATAGACTGATCAAAGCACAGAAAAGAAAACAATTTTCACCAAATGGAAGACATTCACTTTCCTTTTTATCCACTGAGCTTATTTGAGAAAGCCTTGTCAGCTTTATGTTGTGGAAAGTACACATGTGCATGTTTTGAAAATACCGTCTCTACGTGACACCTTCATTCTTCAATCTGATTTTTATAGTGTAGGTTTCAAAGCAACCCCTTAGAAAATCTTAAGTATTTTTTAGCCATAACAAAGGAAGATCTCCTTGCGTTTGTGTTTATCTTTCCAGCCTGTATCATCATCATGGAAGATCAAGGCAGGTTTTCTAATGAGCTGTGGTGAGACTAGGCTACAGCATAGAAAGGGGAGAACCAGGGTTGTCAGCAGCAGGGAGATGTTTGGTAACACAGCCTTAAAATGAAGAAATAGTGCATTTTGACATGATTTTTTCAAGTAGCTTAGGGGTTAGAAAAGTGCTTAATCTTTATGTGTCTGAACTCTAAATTTTGTATTTGATGTAACACAATTATTTTATTTTTAAGGCATAGATTACAGGGAAATAAATTCAGATGACTTCCTAGAATGTGTTACTTCTTTCTGGTGTCCATAGGAAAAAGGATGGTGACATTTCAGTGTTTCTGATGTGCCTTTAACAAAATTTATGTTTATTTATGCATTTTTCAGTTTGCTGTTGAGAGTACTTTGGGAGGAAGAGAAGTGTAGCATAACCCAGGCTCAAAAATGTCCCCAGTTTTCTTCATTCTGTTTATGTAATGTGGCATTTTAGCTTCTTTGCACCCTACCTGTGTTATCTTCCCACATCTTAGTGAGGTATTTGACAGTACCAGTAATTTTTTCCCCCTTGACAGCTGAGTGAGGAACAAGACGTTTGTCTCATTAATTATGCTTAATTTATCACTAGAAAGATTTATGTGATGTTGATAAAGATGGATATGAGACATTTCTTCTGGTGCCTGATTCTGTCCTTGGTGTGGCGGGGCACTATGAAATTCCTGAAAGGGAAAGGTAAAGGAACCTCTAGCTGCTTCCTTAGTGGCAGTTCTGAATACTGCGAAGTTGCTCCTGCACGGTGCACTTAAGGATTCAGTGCCCAGAGACTCATAAAATGTGGTGCTCTGCCATTTTCCCTCCTTTGTAGTTGTAGAATAGAGATGACAAAGCTGTCTCAACACTGAATTTTGTTTCTCATGTGTGGTAGCTTTTTTGATGAATTGACAGAAGTGTAAGGAGATACTAAGCAGCTTGTTGTTGCTGTACAATAGGAAAAGAAGATGCAATTCTCAGATTAATTAAGAGTTTACAGTCCCTATAAACAGAATATTGATAAAGATTTTACAAATTTTATTTTTTTTTTTGTTTGTAATGGTAGGAAAGGGAGGGACAAGGGCTTGTGAACCCATTTCAGAGGAGGGTCTTCTCAGGAAAATACATGCTTTTCTGAGGAAGCTTGTAACATTGCACGAAATGTTACAGATTTTCCGTGTTGAATATGGAGTTGGTTTTGCGTGATAAAAATCATGATTCTGTACTTCAAGTACAGCTGAAGTATAAGTGAATGCTTGCAATTATTTTTCTGGGCTCTACAGGCGTGTCTCTTCAGAATGATGAACTTGCCTAAAATTCCGCTTGAGAGAAACCAGGTCAGAGAGACGTAGAGGGAGGCAGCGGGGTTGTTCAGCACACTGAGATTGCAGAAGAGAAGCTGGCCCTGGCAGCAGAGTGTGCTGCTCAGAAAGCAGCTCTTCCAGTGAAGGCCTTGCCAAGGAGCCACAGCCCAAAAGACAGCCATGTGGAGCAGAAGGGAGATGATAAATTTGCTGGTGTGTAAAAAGGCATGGGTAGCTGCAGGAGGCCAATTGCAAGAATCATGCTGTGAGTATGAGACTTAACAGGCCTGTACCCTGCTTATGCTTAAAAGTTTTGATGTAAGAGAAATAGGGATCTCTGTTTCTGACAAATGGAAGATAATACAGATTCCTGGAAACTGTTCTTTGCTCCAGAAGATGGGGGGAGTTTTATACATGGAGTTTATATAACTCTGCATGTTGCCACTAGTTATCTTCAACTCCAAGTACCAGCCTAAGAAGGAAAAGAAGAAAACTCTTGTTGTCTTCAGGTAAGAGTGACTGCATGGGGGTTCATCTACCAGCTAGGGTCATCCTACCACAGGGCAGAAGGTTAAGCAGAAAGAAATAAGGATAACATGTTTAAAAGGTTCAAGTCATTTCAAGAAAGCTTGCTTGTTACAAGCGGCACCCATGTCCAGCAAACCCTCTTGGGTGTACCAGGAATGGGCACTATGCACAGAGCCAGCCTGGAACAGGATCTTGGGGAGGATATTGGCCACAAATCCAACTGTTCCTCAGAGGTCCTGCCACCAGGAAGGGTCTAAGAACACAGCAAACCTCAAGGCATATTTCGGAAACTTTTCCTTTTTTTGTCTGGGTTTGGTTCTGCCAGCTTGTGTGTACCCCAGCCAATGCTGGGGATGGTGGTTTCTGACTCTTGTTTTCCTGGTTCCTGACTCTTGTTTTTATTGCAAAATTATGATACCATGTGCTCCAAAAGAAGAGCTAGCAATGAACTGCACACATAAATGTCGTTTATTTCCTTTGATAGAGTAAGCTTGTCAAGTGACAGTGTTTGAGATCTATTTCAGCACAGGAAAAGACTTCACCTTCAGATGTAAATGTCATCCTGCCAAAGGGAAAGGAGTATTTTCCTCTGACAGATTGTTTCTTCTTGGTTAATCAGCAGGCAGACACTACCTTATTCAGTGTACCTCTGAAGAGGTGACTAGACAGTTTAATCCTACTCAAAGAGCATTAACATTTATGCAAGTTTGTAGAGGGCAGGAAAATAACATTTTAATTAATACTCTTTTCTGTCCTTCTGAGGAGCAGAAGATTTGTGAAGATTTGAGTGAAGGTGAACTGCCAGGAAAGCTTTTTTTATGGGATATGCTGCCTCTGAATTAGGTGAACCTCCAGGGCTTTGGACTAACCCAGGAGCTGGCAGGGCTTATACCTTCAGAGCTGGGAAATACAGATAAAGGGAAACCCTCCTGGCTCTGCTCCGCAGTACAGTAAAGGTTAATTTTGGTCTCCTGTTCATGTGTTGCTAAAGAAATTGTTGTCACTACACTCCTTCTGTGTTCAGATTATGTAAAGGAGTTTTCAACTCTTGCCCTTTTCTGCTTTTAGGGGTGATTTCAAAATGATTGTCATCAGTGTGAGATATTCAGGTGTTGGGCTTCCCAGCACAGCTCTCCTGGGCACTGGAGAGATCACACAATATGAAGCTGCAGTCCCTGTTGAGAATTACTAATGCAAGTTCCTCTGTGATTGAGATGACTTTTAATGGGACACAGCACTGTAGTCACAGGGAGAGAGAGAGGCTGAAGTAAGTGAATCTCCGTGGAGATTTTGAACAATATCTCAGTTTGGTTTTGCATGCCTGTCTGGGTATATGCAAATGACAGCTTCAAAATAATTTCATTGCTCCTCTCTACTGCCATAACATCTGATGCATCAGTAGATTCCATGATCATAAAGTTACATCCTGCATTAGTTTCAGACTATAAGAAGCTGAAATCATTAAGTCCTTCTAGAAGACAATGTTGGATGCAAAGAGAAAAGGATCGTATGATAATAATTTTCATTCTGTTCACTGTCTTCAGCTCTCAATCAATCTTTTGGATATTTTCTGGTGGGAGGTGGATGTGTTCTTGTGTCAGTCCTTTTATTGTGAAGAACTTGATTCATTGGGATGGAGCAGAAGTGATGTTTTAAATAAATAAGTCTGAAATCGTTGAATAAAAATGTCAGAAAGAATGTTCCCATTGTTAACTTGAGCCTTCAAACATAAGCACATTGTAGAGTTAAGGCTGCAGCCTTGTTCCACATTCTGATTCAGCTGTCATAGGCCATAAATTAGACCTTCTTAAAACATTATGCTTTTTCCTGCAATGGTTCTGATAGTACGCTATTCCTTGTCCAGATTTTAAGCCCTTTCTCAGCAGCTTGATACCACCTGAAACCTTGCAAATAAATACTTGCAATACAGTGAATGTTTCCCTTATCTAATTTTTAGTAGTGTGCCTAAACTGCTGTGGTTGAAAGCTCCCTAAGAAAATCTGCTTAGAGTGGAACATGACCTAGCAAAATTTTAAAAGGAGCTGAAAACTATTTAATAATGGAAAGTGCCTGACAACCCAAGTGCAGATGGCAGTATCTACTTCTATGGCATGTAGCATGTGTTTCATGTGCCATCCACTTAAAATAAGTTGCCTGAACAACAGCAGGAGCCTTTGGAGGCTTTACAGCTTGCATACCAGCCAGTTGTGCCTGTACTTAAAAGCATCATGGCATCAAAACTGAATCCAAACTGAAATGCTAGCACTCAGTCCTTTTCCTCTGCCTCCAGTCTCCTTCACTGATAGTGGCTGCCTAGAGTTGCCATCTTCAAATTTTCCTTGACAGAGTACTGTTAAGACTAACAAAAATCTTCCTGCTTGGGCATATCCAGTTGATTTTTCCAGTACGGATGGTTCAACAATGAGTTGGCTACAGCCATGTTGACATCCATTCTTCTGTTTCCTTTTGTGTTTTTTATCCCAGTGAAGAAGTGGTATTTTACTGGGATTTAAGCATCCCTCTCCATAGCAGAACTGAAGTGTATGCCCTCTCTTAACTGATGGCAGCAGAGTCCTGTGCTCAATGAAGGACATTCTTGTAAGGACCTTGAGTCCTGCAAGCACTGGGAGTAAACATGAGTGCCTTCATTAGAAGCAGACTCCCAACAGAACCAGAAAGTTTATTTTATTGAAGAATTTTGGGTTGCAGAGATTTTACATTATGACATAATTCCAAGTACACAGAATTTAGGAGAAAGATGATGAAGTGGAGAAGGAGTCATGGTTTCATTACCAAAGCATCAGTTTTGTAGGGACTGGTTGCAGACACAGTGGCCAATGGTGAGTTGAGTATTTTGTGAAATGTGCTTAGCTGGTTGCTTTTTAAATGTGGCTAAAACTTTTTAAAGTGAGTGGGCATGACTCAGAAAGTCATTGTATGGGTTTAAAAAATTCACAGCACATCAGTGTGTTGCTGGATATTAGGTTTGATAAGAAAAATTAATTCACAGCAATGCCTGTGGTGGGTGGAGGAACACTGACATGCAAACTATTATGATCATTCTTTAGGAAGCAAAGAGGAAATCGCCTCAAGTTACACCAGGGGCGGTTTAGCTTGGATATTAGGAAAAATTCTTCATGGAAAGGGTTAACAATCATTGGAACAGGTTGCCCAGGGAAGTGGTGGAGTCACTTTCACTGGAGGTATTTAAAAGACATCTAGATGTGGACCTGAGGGATATGGTGTAATGATGGTCTTGTCAGTGCTGGATTAGTGGTTAGACTTGATGATCTTAGAGAACTTTTCCAAACTAAATTATTCTGTGATAAGGAAAGTAAAATTAAAAGGTTAGAGATTTTAACAACTGGTGCTTAACAATTCTTAAGTTCAAAGAAAAAATTAGTTTCTACCTTGTAAAAACCAATGTTATTTATGTTGCTATCTGTTGAAAATTATGCTTTTTCATCAATTTTTAAACTGTCTCCATACATAGCATAATTCAGAACTACTGTACCTTTAAAAAATGAATGTGAGATGCATGAATTACAGACTTTAGAGGTTGTTGACATTAATTATAGATTAAGGACTTCTTGAAGATTTTAGCAGATTTTTCTTCTGCTTCTCTTCAGTACTGTAGTTTGTTGTTCAGATGGGGAGAAGGACAGACTGAATTATGCTTGTGTAATTTTCCTCCAATTGTGCATTCAGAACCAATGTTTAAAAAAATATGGAAAGTGATTTGAATTCTCATTTTCTGGACTGCAGACACAACAGGCTAATGGAGCTTTGTGTAGCAATGTGCTCAAGTAAGAGAGTTTATGTTATGAAAAAGTTATTTCTGAGTAATTATAAACAAAACCATGGCCCTTGGGATAATATAAAACTATTACTCATAGAACAGTTGTTTTGTTACCACTAAAATACTTAACTTTTTCCTGCTAATTCAAGGTCAGCAGCTGCTTCCAGGGTCCGAAGCAGCAATTTTGCTCTAGCAGAATATAGCACAGTACGTGAGGGAAGTGAATGGCTCGGACTGTGTGCTGGTGACCACCTCTCCCTAATGTACAAGCAGCAAATACTAACTAACATGAATTTTAAAAACAGTCTTGTTTTTTGTTTTTATAATTATCCTCTAAAATACAGAGGGAGCCTGGCAGGTGAAAATAAATCTATAAATCTTTCTGTTCATGGGTGTGAGACTGTTCACTACTGGTTCTTTGTGGTAACTTTGTGTTACAGATTCCTTGGGAGGCTTTGGCTTGGCTCTGCTGGGCGTTGGGCACATGGAGAGGGACAAACAGACAGCCGTGTGAAATGTTGACAAGCAGGAGCAGAGTGCTTTAGTTCAGTGTCATTCCTTGCACCAAGCGGAGACCCTGAACCCAGCCAGCAGAGGGGCAAGAAAGTGTTATATGCTCACCTGTGTTTTTGTGGCCTCTAGGAGAGCTGGCTGAGGGGGGCTTGGCTTTGGACCTGCCTAGGAAAATGTTTCAGTTTGCAGTCGTGAGCTCAGCCCCCTGCTCCAGAGGTCATGCATGTATTTTCTTGCTAAGCTTGATTTTGGTACGAAGTGTACTTGATGTTGGGATGCAGAAGACTAAAGCTCAGGTCTGTGCCTTGGTGGAATGTACTTGTGAAGGGCTTAGAGGCTGATATTCATTAACTCCTGACTCATATTGCCCGTTAATGTAGGTTAAGATGAAAGTGGAAAAAGCTGAAGAGTTTGGGTATGACTTGACAGAGCTGAAAAACAAAACAAGTCTAAAACAAGAACTTACTCTTTCCCTATTAAAGCGTTATCTTTTCTGTAGCCCATTTTTAAAAGAGTTTTCTAATGCTGCCAGTTTATCAAAGCTCTTGAGGTATCTCCCAAATTTTCATTTTGGCCTATATAAGAATGTGTTCCTGTACTTGGTGTCAGCACCTGACCTTCTCTTTTTATTCAGAAAAACGCTTTCTTTGGACAGTAATGGGATGCTTGCTTATCCACTAATACAAGTCCAAAGTGCCTTCAAACTCATCAAGTATAATTTGAGTGTAAAGCCTCCAGCATGGCACCTGCCTTGCATGACATTTAAAGCAAATTGAATTGTTTGTCACAAGAGAGTGAGCGGCTTGGAGGTTGGATCTTCCCATCAAGGATCTAATCAAATTCTGAAGCATTTGTTCTCTGCAAGGAGTGCAGGGCTTGCTGCTGTTAGTGTAGCAGAGAGGATGGCTGGTTTTTACTGGTTTTTTTTTTTCCCCTCGTAGCTGTACTTTGTTCAAGCTGCCAAGGTGGTGGTAAGGTCTCAGAGTGTCCTGATGGTGTACCCTAGGAAGAGATTCGTGCTTCTCTGATGTGTCATGTCAAAGGTGGCAGATGGTACAAAGAGACAGAGTAGTCAAAGCTCGAAAAGTATCAGGGAAGTGTGAAGGTATGAGACCAGAAAGCCAGAGCAGCTGTGGAGGTACTGTGTACAGGATAGCATCCCACCATTTGTGCTTGAAACTCGTGTCTGCCCACATCTTCAAAAACATGAGAACTCTCAGACATCCTCACTACCTCTAGCAAATACTTGGGTTTGATCCTGCCTTGACAAATTGCTCTCTGGAGTCTGCCAGGAGTAATGGAAATTAATTTTATAATTGTAACAAACAATTAATTTTAATACTACTACACTACATGGGCCTCATTTGAGTGCAGATATGCAGAGCCAATGTAGGTAAATATTTGAGAGGTAAGTTGTCTCTTAAAAACAGATGAAGAAGCAAGCCTAAACCTTAGAAGTGCAGGTGCTTTTACAATTAGCTGGAGTTTTAGGAGTGTGTTAGTAACAGGATAGGATCCATGGTTTGCCTCATATATCAGCATATTTTTAAAGGGTTTTTTTAAAATTGGTCTGTTGATGTTTGCCTAGTAATGACCGACCTCTAGAGGAGGAGGAACTGACTGGCAGCGGATCAGGACAAAACCAAGGAAGAAGACCTCAAAACAGCTAATAAACAGAAACCATTGTGGTCAGGACAACTGGCTGAGAGAGAGCTTTTTGAGCAGAAGGCTGTGGTCAAACCTCATAGCTGCTTCTTGCTCTAAAGCAGCAAATTTCAAGAAGTCTCATTTGAAAGTTGAATATTTAAATTAGCCATCTACGCTCTTCCATTTTTAGGCATCGTAGTGCTTTTGTGTGCTGAGTTTTGGACTCCTTCACACTTTGCTTCTTTGAATTGTCAACCTAAGCACTCAGAAATCATGAATCAGCCTCATTCTGCCTCCAGTGGCTTAGAAACCATGAGATTTTAAGAAGTAACAGATGTTTTGTTCTTTTTATTTGCCTTCTGGTTTTTGAGCATGAAGAGTTCATATTTTAAAAGTGTTTCACCTCAAACCCCAGACTAACACTTTATTTATTCACTCTTCAAATATAAAACAGATTCTCCCATCAACCTCAGTAATGGGAGCTTAGAGAAGAAAAGTTCTGTGTTCATGAGAAAACCGTGACTTGGCATTGCTTAGTTCCTTTTAGGTTGTCTTTGGGAATATAGGATGGGACTTGATTTTCTGGGTTACTGGGAATGGTCTTATCTTATTGCAAGCAGCTGTATTATATAATCCCATCTGAAGTTTGTTTTGACTACATTTATTTAAACCACATTTAATATAAGTATATTCAGTACTTACGTTTACTACCCTGTATATTCCCTGTGGAAAACTCTACCAGAACTTCACTAATCAAACAGTTAAAAATGTCTTCTGGTTTCTAGTCTAAACTTACTCATGGCCAGACTAATACCCACTTGGTCTTGTGTTAACATCCTGCTGCAGCTGCTGTGATTGTGTAAATGAGTTTTATTTCTGGTTTTGCTTGCTTTCCTGACACCTGGCTTTTGTTCAGGTGTGGTCAACATCACCTTCATCACTGCAAACTGTGAGAAAATCAGTTTAACCTACAATTGTCTTAAGCTTATAAATGATCCCCAGTACACAGTGGCCTGTCATAAGGTTCAAATGTTGACTCAGTTACATTAGAAGTAGCATAGTGTAGGACAAGAATCAAAGGTATGCATATGCTTTTGATTAACATTTAATTCTAAAGATTAAGTGGAAATTTAAATGTGAAGCGATTCAAGTATAAGAAGAGAGTGGGGAAGGTATGCTGCTTACCTCCCAGGTGCTGCAGTTTAACCCAGTGTCGTGTAGCTTGTGTAACTGGTGCTGCATGGAAAGATTCAGGCAGAATGGCTATTCTCTGGAGATTGTCCCAGCTAATCATTGTTGATAATATTAGCTCACATTTCAGTCTTAACTTTGAGAACACACTTTTCAAACTGGAATGCTAAAGAGTAAGAAAACCAGGCTGACATTTTGGGACTTCAGTGACGATTTAAATGCTGGCTGAGCTGAAGACCTGCACCTCAGTCGCTGGAAAGATTTAGTTGGAAATTTGTCCGTGTCCTGGGCTTGTTTGATGTACTTAAAGAGATGTCTGTGAACATATGGGACATTGTGTCAGACCTTTGGTAATTAGGGTTCTGATGGATTAGCTCTATGGAAGCTTCTATCTTTATCTCAGACTTTCACCTGTGTGTCTCAAATTCTGGGTCAAGGAAGGTGAACAGCGAGATGCCTGAAAGCGAGAAAAAAACCTTTCCCAGGATTATTTGTTCCCTGTTAATAAACAATCTTTTGATAACCTGGTTCCTAAAGAATCATGATTCCTAGTGGCTGGCAAGTAAGATGTCCACAGTGAAAGACACAGGTTTGAAATAGCAAAATGAAGAAAGATCATGGAATAGAAGGACAGGATCGTTTAGACCAGAAAAGACCCTCAAGGTCATTGAGTCACAATGGCCAGTTACTGCTTGTGCTACCACTTTTCCAATTTAACTGCACAGTATTACGGAATCGTCTCTTAAGGAAATTTAATACATAAGCTAATGCTTTTTCATGCCCACCAATCCAGTATATTTTGACTGTACCCAGGTTAATTGCATGACAGTTCACAGTACCAGATTTTCTGGAATTGATTTTCTGGGTTTTTACCAAAAAGACTTGAATCATAATAATAGTGGAGGTTTATTTTGTTTTGCTTTTCTGAATGATCATCACTGTATGTAGAAACAGCAGTATATGACCAGACATGCTGGATTTCAGCTGCTTTTGTGGAAGAGTACTGATGCCTTTGTCAAAAACATATTTATTCAGGATATCTTAGTCTCATTGGATACTATATTTTTAATTATTTCTCTTGAGATTTTTTCTGCTTTTATAAGCATTGCTTCTGTTTTGAATTGCACATAGAGGATGGTAATAGCCTAGAAATTTTGCTCAAAAAGGCCTAAGGTTTTTATTTTTTTGGGCATTAGTCTCTTTGAGGAAAGACCTACCACTTTGAAGACAAAGTGGCAAACTAAAGAATATTAAAATATACTGTGCATGCTTGTCTTTATTTTATTCTGTTTGCCTCCCACCCAAAGTACAGTTTGTTTGATATTCACCTCTTTGCTCTTATTCAGCATAGGTTTTCTCTTAAATCCACTTACACTTCCTCCTCTCCCCTCCACCTTCAGTGAAGGAATACCATTACTTTCACACTTTTGTGATGGGTGTGAGTTACTAGAGCTTGTAGGGAAAGGAGTTTTGGGTCCTACTGCTGAGGCTTGCCAGCCCTAGTGCAAGAAGGTGACAAGGCGACATCCACTTACAACCTAGCAGCACCTGAAAAAAATTATCACCTATCTGAATCCCTGCACCAGGGATTAGTTAGGAAGTTTATTGCCACTCTTATGACAGGGTCTGTTTTTGGGCTCTGCCTTTTTGTGAGATGAAAAAAACTAAGGTAGCTCAGAAACTGACCATTCAGTTAAGCTCAAGTTCTTCCTCAGATCTCCTACTTTGACTTCTGTTCACCTCTTGGGGTATTTACAGTAAGTTTTTTTGGTTTTGTTATTGCAGACATTCAGGTTGAAAGCATCAGTAAACTCAGATTCAACTCAGAGCAGCTGTTGCTTTAGTTGCTTCTCTTTGTTATGATACTTGTCTAAAAGGTTGGGTTTGTTATGTGTTTGTTTTAACCATATAAACAAATGTCAAGACAAAAATAAGATATGCTTTTGAGGCTGAGGAAATGTGATATTTATCATTTCAGTCTTGATGTAATCAAAGGTTAATTTTTATTCTACTGGTCATGAACTTTTATCTGCGAGTAAACTGCTATGGAGTGGTAAAAGCTTGCTCTTCTCTTTATTTCTGTATGACTTTGAAATGTGCCTGTCTGTGATAGTGTGTACATTTCTAAAGTGGCACAGACTACAGGTAAAGCATGTATGTGCACGCATCAGAAATGAAGTAGAACAGCCAAATGGAGTTTTGGCCCTTCCCTTTATGAGTTTAGGGGAAATTTTCAGAGAGGACCCTTCCCCTTATGAGTAGGGGAAATTTTCAGAGAGGGCTGCCACCAAATTCTAGTGGATTTTTGGAACCTCGTCCTTTTACCTCCCCTGTGCTCCTTCATGGTTAAAGAGCACAAACTTGTTTTTCAGTAGCAGTAACTTGCTTCTCAGCAGAGTTTTGATGTAAAGGCTGGGGCCCCTAACATGGTTGATGCCTTTGTGACCATAACCACGTGTTTAAAAACCAGCCATGTTGCAGCCAGCACAGTCACTGAAAAGGTTTTTTCTTAAAAAAAAATAAGAGAAGAGTGTGTTGCCATGTTGCTGAGTGTGAAAAACCGCCTGTTTGGTGAAAACAGTACTCACAAATTAATCCAGACACAGTGATGCTTTTTTAGTGGGACACATTCCAAAGACATTAAGAATTTTTGGTTCAAGGCGTGTGGTTGTAAGGGACCAAGGTCTAGAGTTCTGGGGTTTTCCAGTATGAAAAGTGAAACTTCTCAGAAAAGTAAAGCAGAATAGTAAGTATTGAAAGGTGAGTCTGAGCACAGAATTTTGGGTGATATTTTCCATCAGTCTTTTTATAGGTGTTTGATGGTTTGAAAATGTAATACTTGGTGTTGTAGTAGTGGCTTGGGATTCTGTATGAATAGTACCCATTGTTTTCACATAAGAACCATCAGAAACAGTGCTATATCCTGTATGCTGAGTATTCCATTGATTGCTGAAACTGCAGGATCAAGATTTTAGTTCATGACACCTGTTGAAAACGTAGCAAATTATACTTTTCTTTCCAAAGCATGGTTCCTGGTATCCTAGTGTGCAGTTGTGTTATTATATATTAGAGTGTTATTTACATGACTATTTAGAGGTTAGAGGTGTGTTTTTGTTAAAACACCTAGTGCTGTAGGGATCTGAATTTCTAGGCTATTTTTGTTGTCAGCTTTGAGAAGCTTCAGATATTCTCAAGAAAGTAAAGCCTTGTTCTGTTTGCTTGTTTTTATTTATTTATCCTTTTATGGTGTATGGACTTCTGTAATGCTTGGAACTGTGATGTACATGCAGTATTTCAAGCCTACTGTGAATCTTTAGAGGTCCTTCCAGCCCCTGTGCAGGATACTTGCCTCATACTGACTGCACAAAACATCTTAAATGTAATCACAAAACCAGATTTCACAAACCACTTAGCAGCAACATAAAAGGTTAATGTATGTTTTATGCTGGATTTGGAGGCAGTGTTTTGGGTCTTTTTGCAAAAAAACTGTGTTTAATACAGTATACTATTGCTGGAAATAACAGTAACAGTAAGCAGATTTTTGCCTGTGGCAAATGCAGTCATTAAAACAGGGCTATAAATCGCCCCTTGTATAACTGCATGCGTGGTGTGTGTGCTATGGGTATTTTTCAGCCTGTTACACTAAGTGGTGAAGGAAAAAAGCATGCCTACATGTATTTTCAATGTAACTATATCACTATAGAGATATATAATGATTTTTAGGAGTTGCAGCTTTCCAAACCACTTCTTGATCTATCAGTGTGATGGTGCTGGAATCAGAGACTGAGTGTATTGGTAACTTAACTGTTGCTTTTAATTCGTAATGTCAGTTCTTCACAACTAGAAAAGCATGGCTTTTGGATAGACATGTTGTTCTCATTATTTGGCATCTATTTTAAGACCTCAAGCAGCAGCCTGCGCAGAAAGAGCTTTGTTTACATTTTTCCTATTTGAGTTTCTTCATTGTTTTTGAAGACCATTGCTGAGTAATTTTTTGCTAGCAAAATTTTGCGCATAGGGCTGCATGTGCTCTGGAAAATACTGCAGGACATTCCAGCTGGCTGGCCTTGCAAGCTGCTCAGTTCCTGAAGAGCATCTCCAAATGTCTGCAGGGCTGGGGTGTCACTCAGCACAGGTCCTTAGCACCTTACAGCGTGGTTCTGCTACGCTGAAATTCAGCCTTTATTCAGTGGGCTGCTCTGGGACTCTGAACCTCCTAAAGCCATCACTTGAAGTCTCAAAAAACATGGAAGTCCTTCTTTTCATAGAGTTATAAAATCATTTAGGTTGGAAAAGTCCTCTTTAGATCATTGAGTCCAACTGTTAGCCCAGCATTACCAAGTCCACCATTAAACCGTGTCCTTAAGCACCACATCTACTTGTCTTTTAAAACCTCCAGGGATACTGACTCAACTAATTCCCTGGGCAGCCAGTTTCACTGCTTGACAACTCTTTCAATGAAGAAATTTTTCCTCATGGCCAGCAATTTTGGCTGTTGTGACCCAAGTGCAAGACCCAGCACTTGGCCTTGTTGGAACTTTTACCATTTACCTTGGCTCATCAATATTGCCAGCCTTTCCAAATCCCTCTGCAGAGCCTTCCTGCCTCCAGCAGATCAACACTCCTGCCCAACTTGGTGTCATCTGCAAACTGACTCAGGGTGCCCTCGATCCCCTTCTCCAGGTTATCAGTAAGGATATTAAACAGGGCTGTCCCCATTACTGAGGCCTGGGGAACCCAGCTGCATGTAACTCCATTCACCACTACTCTCTAGGCCCAGCAATCCTGAGAGATTTTTACCCAGCAAAGAGTGCACCCATCCAAGCCACAAGCAGCCAATTTCTCCGGGAGAACACCTCAGCATGATATTGAACGGAATTGGTTATTTTTGCTTTGAGAAAATTTGGGACTTATAAACCAGAATTAGAAGCAAAATACAAGTGGTGGGCAACACACGCAGAAAATGGAGGATTTTGCTGTTACTCATAGCCTGTGCTGTAGCTCAGCTTTGGGGACCTGTCCTTCCTGTAATATATTCTCAGTCCTACTGTCTGCATTTCTGCTTTGTCTGGTGTTGTCTTCTTCAGGCCTTTCAAGACCATTATCTTGCTTAAACTCTCAGCTCTAAAAGACTGTATCTTTCTTCCTTTTCCCAGGAAAGGAAATATCACATGTATCATATCTCAGACATGTGGAAAAGTTGCAAGCAAAAAGTGTGTGAGACCATACAATCCTACCTGTGCAAAAGTTTAATGTAAGAATATCTCATCTCATTTTAGTTGTTTGAGCATCAGATTCACAAGAAGTTAGAAAGACTTTCCTAGTTGTCAGTGGGGTGAGAGTTGTCCCAGTGGGCAGCTCACCCTGAGGGTGTGATCCATCTCTCTCCAGATGGGATGAATTTCCTATCACGATACCTCTGTCTTGTCCAACTGCAGAGGGACAAGCCAGAAGATAAGTGTAGGCATAACTCTTAGGCTGCCTAAATTGGGTGAGTTAAATTCCACTGTGACCAGTGGTGTAGCTGTGGGAGTGCTCTGCATGAGCCCACTACTCACCCCACAGCTCAGCCCTGACCGAAGTCCATTGCTTTTAATGCACTCATTGCCTTAGTTATAAGCATATTTAGGGGACATTTGGGGACACAAGTGTATTTAGGGACATCTGGGGACACTGATGCCAGCAGTTACAAGGAGTGAAGTGGATTTTAATAGTGTCATCTCTTGATCATAATTATCGGGAGTGGAGGAGCGTTGGTTGTGCTTCTGCTAAGTGCAGGTGGTGGGGGAAATTCAAGTCTCCGCTGCTTTCAGGATAAATGGCTTTCTGTACAATGGCAAATATGTGCTCTGTAGAATTTTTACATTCGGTATTGAATCCACGTATGATGTCAAACAGATCTTGTGATTTCTCAAGCTTTTAAAATTACTCGCTATAATACTAACCCTAATTATAAATCTCTAGCAAGGGCACATATCCAGATATATTCAGCATCACTCAAAAAGAAATGTAAGCCCTTAAATACTGGATTTAATGTCAGGATATCCTGAAATAGCTGGTGGTGAGAGCTAGCCATTCATAATGGATGTGAACTACATTTTTTTTAATTGGAAAATATTTGTCTTTAATAGTTTAGTAATTTGAATTCAGATTTGGAAGACTATTTAAAATATGCTAATTGTGTCCTCTAATGTCTTTAGTGTAAGCACTTACTGTTTCCTAACAGCAAGTAGACAAAATACCTCATGAATGTTAATGATAACAAGAAATAAGCACACCACCACGATAAAGTTCATGTAATCCAAGGGGAGAAGCAAAGTAGCAATGAGAGGAAGGCCAGCCCAGCCTAAGTGTTTCTCCAAAATCACCCTTTCTTTTCACTTGACATGAAGGAATTCCAGGGCAACTGGATCCTTAATTGCTGTTAAAAATGGATAAATCTCAACACAAACAAGGCTCTGAGGGTCATGGGGGTAAATACCTACCCTAGTAATTAATGTGAAATTGTGTATCCTGGTTAGCATGTAACTGGGAGTGAAGAGCACCCTGTTTCAGGGCTGGGAAATCATGTTTCTTCATAAGCGAGAAGGAAGTGTGTGGGCTTGGAATGAATGGTTACTGACAGTGAGCACAACTCACCTTTTCCTGGCCTTAATTGTTCCCAGTCTGCTTCTAGTTGTGATATGTTGGATGAAAGGAATTATCTGGGAGGGGCTTGAATTCTTCTTTTGGATCAGTTGTTTTCAGCCCTTTTCCCTCTCCCTGTAGGCTGTGGAGAGAAAGTAGGGGCAGCTTGTGGCTGTAGGCACATGCTAGCATATGGGAGAAACAGGGGGTATTGTCTGTTGGTATTTGTGCTTTCTTAAACTGCAAATACTGATTGTTTCCAACGCCAAGACAGTGTCTGAGTATGATGGACTCCCACAGGATGAGAGCCTCACACTAAATCTGTCACTGGTCTCATCTTTGTATCATACTGTCACTTGAGTAAACTGCACTTTGTTCTAGGAGCAAATTGTTCTGTAAATACTTGCAGCACATACTAAATCGTACTTCATTCGATTTGTAGTACCAGTAGAGGGGATGAGATGTAAGTTCCAATTATGACAGACCTCTGCATTTGCTAATATTTCCTCAGCATTTTAGACCCACTATTTTAGTACAAACATGAAGGATTTTTATCTTTCTTTGTCTTTTATGGTTAGCTAGGAGCGGAACTTGTGGCACTTTGGTCAGTAAATCTTTGGCTTACCTGGGACATGATGGCCAACCTCCTCAGCCCCCGCCACTATGTGGTCTGAAGGAGTCTCCCACTGGGACTCCCTCAGAAGCTGCTGCCTCTGGTTAGCTTGAATGGGCTTGAATGTTGAGGAGTATTGATGATCTGGGAAGAACTAAAAAGCCAGAAGGATGCCAGTGACATGTGTCTTCACTTATCTTTCTCATCCTACAAAGCCTGTGCCCTTCTCCTGGCCAAGACCTTGCTTGATGTTTTGACGTAGACAGGATGTCTCAAGCTGTTTGGTAGCAACAATTTAAGAAATACTTACAGTCTGAAAAAGCAAAAACTGATAGTAATGGCTCCTTAATCCTAGATCAGTTATGTCTCTCCCTGGTTTAGTCACATGGTGTTTTTGTCAAGCATTATTATGGATTGTGATTAAAAATCAAGGTCAGCATAAGAAGTATGTTAACAGTAATCATTGGTCATTGCCACTGTGGTCTCCTGTAGGCAAAAGTTCTTTCCCTAAGGAGATTTATTGTGAGTCTGACAGGGTCACCTGACTTCTCTACATAAACCATGGTAAAAAAAGATAATTCCTGAGGCTGGTAGCAAGACAGTGTTTTGATGGAGAACACTAAAGTATGTGTATATGCTGGCACAGAACTTCACTTGAGGGCTGGTGAGAACATGGAGAACATGGATATTATAAATAAGCAAAGATGAAGTATATTTAGTAAGTTTCATACTAGGCATCTTGGTAATAATCACTTGTAGCAAGATCAAGGGAGAGGATTATCCTTCTCTACTCTGCACTGTTTTGGCCTCACCTTGAGTCCTGTGTGCAGTGTTGGGCAACACAAAATAAGAAAGATACAAAGCTATTAGAGAATGTCCAGAGGATGGTAAAGGGTCTGGAGAGGAAGCTGTGTGAGGAGCAGCTGAGGTCAGTTGGTCCATTCAGCCTGGAGAAGACTGAGGGGAGACCTCATTGCAGTCAACAACTTCCTCACGAGGGAAGGGGAGGGGCAGGCTCTGATCTCTTCCCTGAGGTGACCAGTGACAGGACCCGAGGGAATGGCCTGAAGCTGTGTCAGGGGAGGTTTGGGTTGGGTATTAGAAAAAGGTTCTTTGCCCAGAGGGTGTTTGGGCACTGGAACAGCTCCCCAGGGAAGTGCTCACAGAACCAGCATGACAGAGTTCAGGAAGCATTTGGAAAATGCTCTCAGGCACATGGTGTGACTCTTGGGGATGGTCCTGTGCAGGGCCAGGAGATAGACTTCAATAATCCTTGTGAGTCCCTTCCAACTCACTATAGTCTATGATTCTATGATCCAATTACGTTGTTAAGTTGTAGATGAAATGTATTGCTCTCGCACAGTCCAGGAATCTCTAAGTTGCCTCGGTATTAGCATTAAACAAAGCATTATTTACAAACTTAAGTTTAAAATGGGATGTATGCTATCTCTAAGGACAAAAGAACTGGGGTTTCAGCATTAAGAAAAACACACAAATTAGATACAATCAAATCCTTTTCCAGTTACACACCTTATCCCCAAAGTTAAATGGACTAAAGCTCTTTCTGGAGGAATTCAACGTAGGACTGAAAATGTGGTCCAAAAAGTCGCTTTGTGGCTGCCTTGATGTTTGACTTTTGATAGCACATCCCCAAAGACTTCTCTTTGACGTACCTTGAACAGAGAGTGCTTGTTTCCCACGAAGCCTGTTGTTGCTGATAAAGCTCATTTATATCTAAGCGGTATCTAATACGGCAGTGCTGTATTCTGGCCTTAAGACAAGAACAGTTGAGTGACTCATTTGCCTTTCTAAGCCTGCTGTGCCTAAAGATGTATTTAAGCAATTTTGTCCAAAGCCCAAATCACAGCAACTAATTCTGTACAACACACATTTTTAAACAGAGCATAAAAGAAAACATTGTTGCACATTAAAACAAAATAGAAGCCCTAAAAGTTGTGTTTCAGAGGCTGCTTTTGTGCACTTGTGATAGTAAGTGGTGATGCTTTCCTTTGATATTTGAGGCCTCTATCTGAGTGACACAAAGCAGATCTCCTAGGAGTCTCCTTAGCTTGAACAGTTGGTATGGCTAAATGAGCAGTGAAGCAGAAGGGTGCAAATTATTGTCTGTGAAGTATTTCACATTAACTGCAGGCATGGGCAATTCTGTAAGGTACACACACATATATATGCACACACCCACATTCACACATGCAGAAGCAGTGGGAAATCAGGTGAAAGTTGAATGTTCTACCTTCAACATAGGTAAAAGTAAAACCTTGCTCACAGTCAGGAGGAAGCTCTCTGGAGATTAATGAGAGGCTTTTGCCTGGCTCAGACCACATGCTGTTAACAGGCACCATGTACAGCTTAGAAATCCTGCTGGTTTTTCTTCCCTCCTTCACCCGCTCCTGCCCCAGAGATACGGGCACAAATCCCTTCTTTCCCTGATTTGCCACAAATGCATAAGCAGATCGCTGTTCTTTCTGTGCTGCTTTGCTGTTTGATGCTGGGTTCAACACACAGGTCAGTCCCAGGAGCTTTGAATTTTGAAGTGGCTGGAGGTGAAGTCACTGTTTCCACAGTGCACACCGGCGCCACTCCACTTGTGCTCCCCCTCAGTGATGGCCACGGTTATGTGTTGTTTGCTAACAGAACCATTCATCAGACTGCTACAATCTAGAGGCAGTTCCACCTTTCAGAGGTGTTTCATGGATGGATTTTTAGAACATCTGCTGTGTGAGGAGACACTGCAGGTTGCAGGCAGGCTGCAAAGGAAGAGTGGAAAAGCTCCTGAGGATTTTTCTGAAAACTGTATAGTTGTATTAAAAAGGGAGGTAGTTACTTTTTATCTTTCCTCGAAATTGTGGGTTGACTACATCGTTGTGAGGTGCCTCTGAAATCTGCTGGTAGAAGCAGCCACTATTGTACCTCTTACCATACCAATTCCCCTAACTATTCCGTCCACTCTAGTTTATGTCCTGAGCTAAAAGTAGCACTTCTTACTGATGCACAAAATAAAGCTTGTACATTCCCCTTGCAAATACACTAAGAGTACAGACAGTTCTCACTTTTTCTCCTGTGTCTTTGCATGTTTAAAAGAGATCAGACTCCAAGCATATTCAGTTTTAAGGTCCTTTGAGGCTGCTCAGAGAAATGTTGAATACTTTTCCTATACATCCATCAGGTTGGTGACAGATATTGCATGCTTTGCCCTTGCAAGTATTGCTTCCATGAAAACCTTTAGCTGGTATGAATTTTGCTCATTAGGAGCAAACTCAGATCATCTCTGTTTCAGTTTCTCTCATAAATATAAGATTACTCCATGTCCAATCTGGAGCAATTGCAGAATGCTGCAGCCAAGCTTTTCTTTAGATAATCCCTGTCAGTTTTACAAGACAGGCTGGTACCGAATGGGTCCTACAGAAACTCATAATTTAAATTGCATGCAAGGTTATCTTCTTTACCCTGCCTTGCATTTTGGCTGTCAGAGCACTCAATCCAGCTGGAGCAGTGGCCTAGCTGAAGACAAAGAGTTAGGGTGTAAAATTTCTATGTTATAGGTTAGCAGCAGCCACAGCCTGAAGGCTTCATCTATGGAGGTCCTTTTTGGAAACTTTTGTATCCAGTTGTTAAAATGTGCATTCCTTTCTCTGATAAAGTAAAAAGTAAAATATGTACAGTCCTGGATGGTGTGAGCTCTTTCTGAGATTAATAGTAATGTTGAGTCTGATGGAAAGGTTTTTCCTGTTGCATTTGGTTTTGCTTTAGATTTAAGATTTAATATTTAACCTGAATACCTCTTACTTTTTGAGGGGTTTGTTGTGGAGTTTTTTTTCCAGGTCCTGAACTTCTTGCACTTAAATGAAATTATTTTCTTCAAAGGGTTTTAGTACAACCATGGCTGAACTAAAATGTATCCAAATAGAAATAGTAAATAGTGTCTTTGCGTCTCAATCTGATTTTGTAGTAATAACTCCCATATACTCATAGCACTTCATATTCTCATGTTTCCAGTCTGTATATAAGGGGTTTTTTTTCACATTTGATGACTTAAGAATTGCCTACTCCTTCATTCTAGTGAAATGTTTGCTTATGTGTAAAGAAAATGAGAAAAAAATGAGCAGGCAAAGAAAACAAAACAGAGAAGCAAACACTTCTTAATGTTAAAAAAAGAAAACCTTAGAAGGTGGTTAAATTATTTTTGCCTTGAAACAGAGAGAGGAGTGGTAAAGTGGGAGGCAAGGGGTTAGGGGTGTCACAGAGTTTGGGATTTCCATCCCCAATTATGCACTGGCTGTTACGCTGCTGAGTTACACTAAAAGCACTGAATGGTGCCATTATATTCCTTTTTCAAAAGTTGTGGGCTATGAAATTCAATCTGAGGTATTTTTAATGAGTGTTCTGAGCCTCAGTTGCAGCTCTTCCCAAGAAACAACGAGCACAGTGTGCCACTAAATAGCACCAGGGCCGGGGGTTAAACTCATTCAGTTTTTTGCTTGCAGGGAGAGAAAGTAATATCAACATTTATTTGACAGGTATATGCTTGGTTCCAGAGTTGAGCTTTACTAAAACAGCTTTCCATAAAGAAAGCGTTCTGAAAAAATGAGGTTCTATCAGCTTCACATCAAACTCCCATCTAGTTTCTGAAAACAAATCTTGTGGTGTGTTTTCCAAAGCCAGTGCCCATATTGCACATGCTAGGCTTGTGCTGTGGGCATCCTTGTGTTGCAGATCACAGCTGCAGGCACTTCCCTGTGGGCAGAGCCTCATGGTAGAGGTGCAGCTCATGCCAGATGGAGACATCTGCCCAGTGACACCCTTGGCTGTCAATTAAACATAGATAATTCAGAGGTAATCTTTGTCAAAGAGATGCCTGCTGTCATCCCTGTGTCTCCACTAAGGGTTTTGGTGTCATAGCTGGAATGGCTTTGGTGTAACTCCCTCCCTTCTTGCCCTTCTGAACAAGACACAACTTTGCATAGAATTTTTAGCATGCACCTGGTTTTCAAAAAGCCGTGTAGCACAAAAGTATTGTTGCCTTCCGCCTTTCTTACGTGCTGATTTACAAAGTAGTTTGTTTCAGATCATGTGGAAAGCACTGCTTAACACATCTGCCCTGCAACTCACACCAAGATCTTAAATTCATGACGGGCTGGCTCTGGTTTTTACAAGTCATCACCATTCAGCGTCCAGGCTCTGAGGCTGGAATACATCGTGTGGATGGTACTCTTCAGAAAGGAAAATAGTCACTTCCAGCAGTGGATGATTGCCTTGTTAAGGGGGTGAAGAACAGCCACAAAGCACTTCTAGTTCTGCTAGTAAAATTAGGCAGAGATGACTCAGCATTTACAGGAGCTAATTTAGGGAATAAGATGACATATTTTTAGTAAGTTTTCTCATTGTTCTTTTAATGCCTCATTTTTCTTGTCCACACTGTGCATTTTAATGATGTTCAAGGAAAGTAGTTTTGGTTTAGTAAAGGTATTGCTGCCAAGAGTTTCCCACTGAAAGTCTAAGAATTTAATTGTTGGTGTGTGAAATTTTGCAGCCTTAAACAGTTATTTAAAGGACTTGCTCTGCCACTGCTGATTTCCCACAAATGTTTTACACCTATACGAAGGAAGTTATGGTTCTACTACAAAAAACAAGGTTTGGTTTTTTCCAGGAGGGCTAGAGAAAGAGCTGAGACCTGTTTTTGCAGTTAGGTTTTTTTTTGGTTTAGGGATTTTTTGGCACTACCAAGATCAGCATTCACGTTTCATGGGAAGGCATGTGTTCACATTGGGACAATTTCTTAGAGGATTTTTAGGCAGATAACAATGACTTTTCCAGTTGAATTCACAAGCAGATGTGATCAGAGCACCACTTTTAAGTTGATAAAGTCAGTTTTCGGTGCATATGTCTGAAATGTAGGATTTTCTAAAATCAGTACAGAAAAGTTAATACAAGATCGGTTGTACTTTCTAACTGAAGGTTAGATGCCAGCTAGTTAAAATGCTGTAAATTGAGCCTAAGGAACCAGTGAACCAAGAAACTAATCATGAAGTATTTCGTTAATGTGTTTCACCATGAGTAACATTTTGTAATAAACAGATGTGTACTTAGACTACTGTGGCCAAAAGCTGCATATTTTTGGTTTATATGGTTTGCGGTGTTTAGCCAGTGAGAAGTTTCAGTTTTTCTTTGGCACTGAAGACAGAGGGATGGATGTGTGAAATAAATTCTGTGGAATTTTGTCCCTACAGCTACCTGAGGAGGAAATTGTCCAAGCTCAAAAAATTTGCCTCTCTCTTCTTTACAAAGGGCTCCACTAGCTTTGTGGTGGTTGCTTCTGATTCTGCAGTAACAAACATCTTGTCCACTAGAAGACTGAATAATTGAAAGTTGGCAAATAAAATCAGTATTAATACCAGTTTGCATTTGTAAAGACTGCAGAGAAATCAGATTATTGGAGCATTACACCTGAAGATGACATGTTGGTCTGTGATGTGAAAGGCTCAGTTCTGAAGGTGCCCAGCCCATCTCTCCTCCCATTTTTTTGCCCTCTCAAGCCCATTGAAATGACATATATAATAAATACAATGTGGGTGGTGTTTGCCCATTTAGGTACAAAGCTGTAATTTTATGAGCCAGGTGGAAATAGACCAAGCAGAGGCTCCAATTCCATGGCTTTACTGTACTGTAATTATAGAGGCATACAGTTACCTGAGGATTTACTGTAGCTGAACTTTGTATTAGTCTGACTCTCCTATAAGAAAAAGCTTAACCAAGCAGTACTGAAAATAGCCTAATCATAAAACTTTTCATTAGCTTTGCTAGATAATATTTTTCTTTTTCCTTTCACAGCGTTTAACTATTAAAGAGGATTATTTAGTATTTACTGTTCACCTGAATTTTACTGTTGGCTATTTCTACTAAATTTGATTTTTGGGCATTGGAAGAGAGTTTAAGGTCTAGTAAGAGCAGTCCTTCTGCTTCTGCCTATTTTAGAAAATATTTTGACATAAACCAGTTTGTCAGGATCAGAAATCCAAGACCATAGTTACAATAACCAATCCATATTTCAAATGTAGAAAACTTCCATTTTCTTTTGGAGACCATGCTAGAAATGCTAGCAAATGAGAGGGTTATTAAACCCCCTCTCTTCGTATTTTTTTCCTCACTAATTGTTTGCTGTGTTGATTTTTGGTTAGCAATGGAATTCCTAAAATAGTTGAAGTTTGTCATAGCTGATAGGTGGGGGTGGAGGGAAAAGTCTAACCTTGCAGCTACATTTTTTTAAGGGCAATGAAACATACCTGAAGTAAAAAGTATCATATCTTACAATTGCACTATTTTTTAAAAAAAGTGCCACCACCACCAAGACGGACCAAAGGGTAAAAGTGTAAATCAGAGACTGTGGAAGGCAAGCACTGGCATTAAGGAAATAGAGCTTATGTGGTGAGTGTAATAGCAGGCCACTAAAATCTTGAAAGAAAAGAACACTAAATAGTCCCATTGTACACACTCAGCAGATGATCAGTCGCCTGTTTTTAAGGCAGCATAAGAGACTTACTTTGTTACTGCTTTTGGCCCCAATCCACCCTTTGATGGTATGTGCACAGTCTGTGCAAAAGCATGTGGGATACGTGCCAAGAGTAGAGCCTTCAACTACATTCAAATGGAAAATATCTTAAAAGGAACGAGGTGCCTTTAGGTTATCCTAAAAATCTGGCTCTTCTACACCCTCTTTTCAAATGGGATGCATACCTGGTGGCTGCAGGTCCAGAGTGAGGACCTGCCTGTTTAAAAGTAGTGGTGGGAGTGTGTGGCTGCCCAGTTCAAAGGTGTCACTTCGCTGCCATTCTCTGGCCTGGTGTGTAGGAGTGATGAATTACACTTCTTCCAACTTCACTTCTTCCAGCACTTCTCATCTACCTGGTCTAAGCTGAACAGCCAGGTAAAAACTAGTAAGCCCAGGTGTAAGACCTATCTTTATGGTCTAATGCTATTTTTATAGTCATCTAATCCTTCCTATGGGATTAACACCTATGCTTTGAAAGGGAGGAGAGGAGAAGAAGGGCTGAGATCTCCAAGTGTCTTGCCAGTATTAGGTCCAGAGCAACAGCACTCATATCAGTGCTTCTTGCCTTTAATACCACCTTTCAGGAAATAGACTTGTGCTAAATATGAATTATGCATTTCATTTTACACCAGAAAGGAGAACTGTTTAAAATGAAATTTGTCTTCAGATGCTGGCAGCATTGTTCTCCTGTGAGTAGTTTTCAAGCTTTCTTTGAAGTTTAAATTTCTGACAAGGTTATTTGTTTAAGAACACTGTGCTCAGTCTCATCTGTGAGGTTATTTTTATACTATTTGCTTATCATGAACAGTTGTTGGTTGGTTTTCTTTCATTTCAAAACTGTAGATAGATACATAATTTTTAGCAGTTTCAAATAATTGAAAAAGTTATGCTGTTAAGAATGTGGAGTTGTTATTTTTAGTAATGATTACAACTGTGTATGACTTCAGAAATAGTAATCAAGTTACTGAATGAAGTTTTCACAATCATTTCAATGCAGTTGTTAAATTGGAATTTAAAAATAATTTGGCAATCTGATTTGGCTGATCTGATAAAAGGCTGATCATGATCAGTACAAGGGATTTTTTTTTGGTGATTAACCAGGAAAGAAAAAATACATTTTAAACCTTGTGTTTAAACCTTTGTGCTGTATAGTATTTAAGTATTTGTGAAATATGACCAAATTGTCACATGTCATTTTAGAGCATTTGAGCACCCATAATGTGATAAGAACAGGGCATTAGTGGAAGAAGTACTTGCCTTTATGTGGTGGCAGGTGTGAATAATGAATGTACCTTTTTCTTCTAGATGAATATAGAGGAATTATTTTCTCTCCTGTGAGCTGCTACTGCTGTACAAGCAAGTGTAATTAAAACCCAAAATAACCCGAACTTCTTTCTGACCCATTTGCAGTAGTTTTGAAGGAGAGAAGAAAAACAGAATAGTCTGTTTCCACATGAAACTATTCCTTACTTCAACCAAAAATGTGACTTAAATTTTTCATATATTCAGAATAAAGTGTTTATTTTATTTGGGTTTTTTTAAAGCTGGTATTACTGCTCATTAATGTAAAAACAAACAAATAAACTAAGACCTTTCAATCAAAGATCTTGTTCAAGCTGGGATCAGAGATTATTTGTCTGAACAGATTAAAACAGATAAAATCACTATTTGACCATAAACATATATACTTATTTTTTGATAGCTAATTAGTAAAATAATTACTGGATTAACTGTAGGAGTTGGTGTAATGGGTCTAAACCTACTTATTTTAAAGCTTTGGATATCTTCCAGATATGACCACGTACTTTTCTTTTTTTAAAAAAAACCAAGATGTATTGCAGTCTGTGTTAGAGAATGGTCTAAACAAGTATGTAGAGGGATATTTTTTTAAAAGATTGGCTTTTGCTAGAACATGAAAGAATTGTCAAACCTATTAAAATATTCCCCATTGGAAGATCATAAGCAACATACTCTTTTGGATTTTGGTGGGAGTAGAGTGAGGCTGAATTGAGTAGGACTGAGGTAATGAGCAGACAGCAAAATGTTGAATATATAATGGGTAGAGAAGGCTAGTCTGAGTGGGTACCTTCATAGCTTGCAGCTAAATGTGGCGGTGCACATTATTCATAATTTAGAACTTGACGTTCCCTGAAAATGTAAAGTGACTTTTAAAATGTGATTTCACAGAGCTAAATGAAAGACCAGGTCAAAATGCATTAAGCAATAAGGATGTGTAGCTGGAAGTCAGTGAGCTTCTTTTCATTGTAATAAATTTATAATATTATTTTGGCATAAGTAAATATCACATGAAGAGAAAAATAGCAATTCTCTGGTATATCAGTTTGGCTGGGGCTCACGTCATCTCTGTTAAAACAGATGTCAGGGCTCCTTGCTGTCAGGGTAAAAGAGACACCTGTATTGCTCAGGAAAAGTTCCCTACCAGTGTGCTCAGATGGCTGGTTTGGGGTGGGAAGAGTTGCTCTCTGGTGCTGCAATATTTTTTCTTTGATTATACAGGAATCTGGCTGTCAACAGAACCAGGGGACTGCCACCTGCTGCAGGTGCTTCCCAGCTCCTGGGGTTTGCAAGTGACCTTCTCCCAGTTGTATTCCACCAGTACCCCATGCCCTGCTATTTCCTTTCCCATGCTGCCTCACAGGGTGGCAGTATCTGTGGCAGCAAGGGGTCTGGAGGTATAGTCTTGCCACCAGCCTTCATTGCTTCCATGTCAGTGTCCCCCATGGAGCAGACTGGTGCTGGCATGGAGCAGGGAAAGCAGCCAAGCTCTGGTTTGTGCAGATGCTGCCATGGGGCTGTGGAACAGGAGCCAATGAAGCTTGCGTAGTACTTGCTGTCTGAGGCATGGCAGCAGGGCCATGCCTGATGGTTGGAAAATGCCTTTCAAGTTCTGTGGAAAACTTGTATTTTCTCGTAGGCCTTGTAACCACGTTTAAGTCAGGCACAACTGTTGACTTCAGATGATGTCATTGGTGTGGTGCACTCATTCCTGAATGCTCCCTCTGTCAGCTCGTGTTTTCTGTGCCCTGAATGACTCCTGGTTTGCTTCCATACCCAGTAGAGACTGAGCTATTAATTTATTGTGTTTAAATTTTTTAGTAGCGATGTCATGGAACTGCACTGAATCAACATCTCTCTGGAACCTTGTGAGTTCCTGCTTTTGTGGATGTTGTACTTCTTCTGGTCCTGCGAGACCATCGTTTCATCAGGCTTTAAATCTGAGCAGATTTTATATGCAGAGCATTTCCTTTGAGAGAACTGTCAGATTTTATTTTGAGGTCAACTGATCCAAGCTAAGCAGGGTTTAGAATAGTATTATTTACAAATACCAGAGTAAGAAGCATTTCATTTTATTGAGGCATACTCCAGAGAAAATTCCAGGTGACATAAATACTACAACACTGCTGTTCCATCATTTAAATGCCTAGAAGAAAAAAACCTTTATGAAAACACTCAGCAGGTATTAATCAGATGCTTTTACTCATGGTCTGAGATCAGACAGCCATGCTCTCCTCAGCTAACCTTGTGTGGTGTGGTAATGCAGGTGGGCTCCCTGCCTCTTTTCCTGTTGGTGAAAAATCTCCACTCAGAGGCAGTTTCTGTTCCTGTGAGGAAAGATGAAGTTTGTTCTTTGTCAGACAGAGGTCCATCAAATACTTTAGCTAGACATACATACATACTCCCAGGCATGTTACCATTCCTCTGGTTGTGCACGAGTAGGAAATCTTCTTGCTGTGAGGGTAACTGATAAACCCATTCTTCCTCTATAGCAGACCCAGCCAAACTGAAGACCTGAGACTAGTCTGGAAGCAGGAGTATTTACTTCTAAATAATTTGTAGGTGTGTTTGAGGTGTGTTTTCATAGCACTAAAGTAATATCATTATTACACTCAGTCTAATGTGTTTAATACTCTTCTGTTGCCTCCAATGACGTGCACTTAGCAGGAAGCTCTTCCATCGAGACGGTGCATATTTGTTAGTGCCTACCTACAGTGATAGATGGAGTAGAAAGTGTGGGAAGCTTTCTGTTAGAACTGACATAAAAGGCACAATGGTCAGTGCAAGCTGGGTGGTGAACACTGGGGATGCTTTTGGTTTAATGAAGCTGGAGAACATGAAGTGAGTGTATTCAAATATATTTGCACTTGAGACTTATTTTGGATGTCATTGCTCTATCTAGAAAAACAGATGTCTTTCTTTTCCTTCCTTCTTTTTATCCTCTTGGCATTTTACTAGGAATTACTTTAGTTACTGCAAGGTTATGGTGAATGCTTAAAAAAATTAGTACTTTTTTTCTGCAATTGTTCTTGATGTGGTTTTTGACAGTATTCATGAGGTTAATGTTTGCTACAACAAATACTAACAAACAGTTAATAACTGGAGTGAATATTGCTTCCTGGTGGCTTAGGTCTGTCAGAGGCACTGGGAATATGTTGGGTAAAAACCTGTTCAGCAAGTTCTTGGAGAACTGAGCTTGGCTTTTCCCTTCAGACTTTGAAAAGCAGCCAGCATTGAAGGGGCTGGTCATTGTGTCCTGCATGACCAGGGTGACAGTGCTCCTGTGGTGGTGCATACGTCCTGTGCTTTCCCTAGAAAAAGGTCACCGCTTTAATTTCTCTGGTGTAAGCCTCACTACTAGGAATTTACTTTTCACAGTTCATATTAGAGAATATTAGATAAATTACCCTTTGGAAAGATGCTTTTTCTACCTGAAAAGACGGGAAAAAGCCTGTCTTTATTTTTTGGTCTCCCAGTGAAACAGCGACCAGACTGCATTATGATGTGTTTGGGAGGGGGTGGGATTGAGCAGCTTCCCACTGTCAAGTAGGCTGTTGGTATGAGCACTGCCTGGAGATGCCAGGACCTGGGCTCAGGCTCTGAGCTGGTCTGCCCACCTGTAATGGTTGTCTTTTCTTCACTTGGTACTACTGTTTCATTTTACCCTATTATTTACTGGGCTAAAAGGGAGAGGGCCAGCCTGTAGGTTGAGTGCAAGGCCAGTGGTCCAGGATGTGATTGGTCTCTTGTATCAGTGGGGTTTCTGCAATTTAATGCGTTATTATTTGTTCTGAAGTGAGTGTAGACCTGTGTTTCAGGGTCTCTTGAGTTAAAATAGGTGTGTTTGTCCAAGGAACAAAAATATTTGATTCCAGTGATTGGCCTTTTTATACAGAGATGGATTTTTGCAGAAGACTTGCTGGTGAACTGTAATTTGCAGTATTTTCTGCAGGTGTGGATTTAATGGATGAGCTGATGAAAAGGATCCTTACAATCAGCAGAGCGGTGGCTGTGGGAGCTAATATTGGGCTAGAACATCTGGTCTTTACAGAGGGAAGGCTTTCAGAGTGTTTGACTCCTCCACATTACTTGCCAGCTCTGACAGGGTAGCACAGACAGGCCTGGAGAAGCCTCAGTGCTTCCCAGCAGGAAGGTTGGGATAAGCCCATCTGAAGTCAGAACCCAGGGCTTGAGCCTGTTGTGTATCAAGCAACATCCAGCAAACCCTCAGTCGTTCGTTTGTTTGTTTTGGGGTTTTTCTTGTTTTGTATGACAGGTCTGTCTGTGAACGTCCTGGTTTTCACTGTTGTTCACAGATGTGCATTTACCAACTGACATGGCTTGAAGGGCCATGGGATAAAATAAAAATTCACAGTAGAAATTAGCCTTGGTAGACGTAAGTAAACTATATCCCAAGTCCCCCTGTTCTACTTCACAGTACTTTTCCCTCAAAAAATAAAAATGCACTAAAGGTGGATTCAGAGCTGCTGTCCATGGATGGATGGATATATTATTTAGCTTTAAAACTAATGTGATTATTGTCAACTGCCCCGTGGGTATGGTTGTAGTATCCGCTGATTTTGTAAACAGTTTTGACAGTGTTGTTTGCTGCATAATTTCTTAGCATAATAATTTTTCTGCCACTAATTAAAAGCATCTTTGTAACCCTAGGCTTTGTTTTCTTCTTACAGCAAAGAGCTCCAGGGAAAGTTTTGCATGATGCTGTTTGCAACCACCTGAACCTTGTTGAAGGTGACTATTTTGGCCTTGAATTTCCAGATCATAAAAAGATGATGGTATGTAAAAGGATTAATTTTCAGCTGGTTTTCATCTGCATGCACACAGTATTGTCTCCTGCTTCTTACCCGTAAGATAGATTTAATCCTCAGTCTTCAAAAGAGAAAAGACATTTAAAAAAAAACTGTTGCCTACTCAAGTTGAAAAAATGTTTTTACAACCTGATTGTTTCTGTCAGATTTTATCTGCATTGAAAGTAACAGCTAATTCAGGCACAAGTTGGGAAAGGGTTTTGTTTTTCCAAGTTGCTGTACAGAAGCCAAAGGCTGGACTGTTACAGAGCCTCAACTCTTGATTTTATAGTCCTACTTGATTTGGAGTGCAGAAATAAACTGCTGATAGAGACATTACAATGGTTGTGACAGAATTCATGAAAAACATTAAGGGGCAAGAAAAGGGATTGATAAAATATAACAAGGTTAATAAAAAAGAAAGGAAATCCAGGAACCGCCCCCCAAAACTGATGGAAGTCCTTGCTGGGGAGCTGTGTGGCACAGGCAAGTGTCCTGGTCCTGACACTCAGGAATCTGAGATCAGCTGCTGGCAACATTCAGGCATTGCACTACCAGTATCACATGGCAGAGAAAACCAGAGGCTAACGACTTCTTAGTCTTTAGTGACTTTCTTTTGGAATTTTATTTTATTTTAGACTTATTATGTAACCTGCTGGCATGTGTGCTAGTTATCTGGATTGCTTTGCCAGTACCTTCTGATGTACATTGGATTTCATGCCTGTTAGGTGAATTTTGCACCAGTAGCCTGGATGACCTAAAGGACATGAAGATGTCATCGGACAGTTGTTAAAAAAATCCTGTTCTTTCCATCTACCTAAAATATGCATAAGGGCTAATACTTCTTGATGAAATGAACAGTAGGAATCTCTTGTCTGTCATGCCTTAGTACAGGCACAGACATTAGACAATAGACATTAAAACTGAATGTTAGTGGTTGTAGTGTTGTAGGCTAACTATAATTAAATAGGAAATTTTTTAAAATGGATGTTAATCTTTAGAAGGGATCTACTTCACAGTGTGCTGCTGGAATTACATAAAACACAGTTCACTAGAAGGGTTAGTATTCTTCCAGATACCCTTAGCTAGTGCTTGAGGTAACTTGAGAGCTTAATGTGACTTTTCAAAACAGTTCAACTGGTACAGTACCATTGCAGCAGAGGGTCCATGTAGCCATGTTAATGACATTCTGGCATTATTGATGTATGTATGTAGAACTGAAACAAATCCTAACATCTTTTGTATATACAGTTGGTTTCTAGTTTTCTAGAAAATAGAGAAGGTCATTTGATCAACCTTCTCTACTTAACAGGTCATTAAGCTTTAAATAGATGACTGTCTGTATTTTGCTCAGAGACCTGAAGTAAACTAACAATTTTCAGCCTTGTGAAAACAAAGTGGTTTATTTGCTTGAGGCAGAACAGAGGAGAGATTGAGGGGCTGCCACTGCCTGAGGCCCTCACAGTGGCAGGAATTGACTGGCTGGAAATATGTCCAGACAATCACAGTGGGGGATGCGGGGCTTTGATGAAGAGGAAGGTGGAGAAAACTCCCTAAGCACAGTGCCAGTTTGACCTGAAGGAAAATGCCCCCATGCACTGAGCATGGTAATTCAGCTGGCCCCTACTCTTGCAAAAGGAACTACTAGCCAAAAATGTGAGAGCACTAGCCCATGTTCTTGCTGGTTGCTCCAGTCTTTGCTTCTGAAAAATGGAGAGCTCCACAAACCTTGCCCATATCTAGTCAGCTGTGCCCCAAGAATGGTGGAAGTAATGCCTTCAACCACCTGAAAGCAACTGACAGAAACTCTGAAGTGGAAGATTTGATTATGAATTGTTGTTTCAATGTGGAGCAGCACTCTGAGAGTGTTATTTACACTTAAATTATTGTAACCAGTTTATATGAGGCAACTGAGGTGATTTTTCCCATGGGATTTAAAATTTTCTGAGCTTCATAAAGACCATAATGTAGAACTCAAGCATTGTAAAAAACCCTGCAGTGAATGGTATGTCTGAGAAATAAAACACACATACATTTTTTATATTCATATCATCTGAAGAGAATGAGTTGCTTTTCCAGTATGGAGTGCAATGTAAAAGGAAAAATAAATATTTACAGCATATTTGTTTGGATGTAATCATATGTATATGAAGTCATATATTCACAATTTAGCTGTGTTTATTTCAACATGCAAGGCTCCAGACCTCATATCTGGCATATTGACACTTGAATGTCAAGTTGCCTGGCAGCTGTATACATTCAAGCATGCCATGCTTGGAGCAGAAAAGCTCTGCATGGGAGATGATTGTGGAGGGTCTGAGTGCTCCACTTCCTGCTGGGACAAGGAGAAAAACAAGGCACTGTCGCCAAGCCTGGAGTTTCACAGTGTTTCACCACACTTGATGGCTGCCCCAATTCTCCAGCTGCTGAAATCTGGTCACCATCGTGGAATGCCAGCCTTTGTTTAACAAATAAATAATCTAGCCTTGTAGTTCTGGAGAAAATGAAGAACATTCATCTCAATTAAGTCCACACATTAGTTTTTCTTTCCGGTTTATAAACCAGTCTCAGATTGATGGTGTTTAGATACAGTGTGGGAGCTGCATGATGCACAAGTTTTGATTGCTTGGGTTTGGCGATAGTAGTGTCATCGTCATCTTGCCCCACCTTTCTCAGTACATGGATTTGCAGTATCCAGCAGTCTGTTCAAGGATGTTATAACTTGCTTGTAGAATGGCTGGGAAAACAGAGAAAGGAATGGTGTGTGCTCATGCTGTACCATAAACCACCTCTGGGGAGAAGATATATATATATATGTATTTTTTTTTTTTCCCCAAATCAAGTAAAATGCATTATTCTCATAATCTTGCAAATTGGCTGTTTCATATTCAAGACGTCGTTTTTCCCTCTCATTAAACTTGGCAAAGTCCCTGACTGTTGTTGCAGATTATCCACATGCAAACTTTCTGAAACAAAAGAGTTTTAAGTTATTCAAGTGTCAAAGTGTGTCAGGACCAGTTTAACATGTGATAAAAACTGTATTGCTGTTCTTGGATAACCAAGTTTCTTTAACCTCTGAAACAAAAGAAAAAGCCTTTCCTAGACTGAGAAACATAATAAGAATTCTATTGAGTGACATTAGTGTGTGGGAAAGGATAGGGCTTTGAGGTCTCTGCTCATTGGAATCACTCATATTAGTAATGATAAAAATGGCACATGGCATTGGAGCAGTTACAGGAGTGATACAGGCCTGCTTCTGTCTGGCTTCTCAGATAATTCTGGGAAATGGATATTTTGAGTATGTTTCAATCTCTGCATAATCTAAAATTACTAAAGGTCAAAGAAGTAATAATTTTAATGCATACTCTTTTTCTAGAGGAAGACTCAGTTAATTTGTTTTTTAATGGCTTTAACCTTTGTGATGGTTGTAGGGTGTTCTTCCACAAATTCCAAATGTCTTCAGGGGAGGCCCTGAGCAATTTAGTGAGATAACAAAATATAAATCATGGGCATGGGTAGCTACCAGTTGAGGACTATGAGCTGTCTCCAGGCCCTGTGAATCATCTGGCTTTTACCTTCTGCATGATTGTCCCTTGACTTTCTGTAACATTTTGCCCCAGCCTTTCTGACTTGAGGCTGCAGGATAAGGGGATAGGCTCTCAAAACTTTATTTCTATCTGCTGCTTCACTTTTGAAAGCTGAAGGAAAGACCCACACACTGTCCTGGAAAATGGGTTGTCAAGTGAACTACATGCAGAGGTTACTCTGTCCCTAGTTAAGAATGCTTGGGCCTGAATTTCCCAGGTTTATAGAAAAGAGAAAACGTTCCACAGCTCAAAAGTAATCTTTCTCCCACCCATGCCTTGAGCTGTTGTCTGCTTCACACCTGTGATCTGAGAGGTGGTGGGAGGGAGGCTCCTTCATCTCCATGGAGCCCAGCAACCGAGCTCCACATTTATGCCCAGACCACACACTGGGATTCTTGTTGGGTTCCCTGTACCAGGAGGCTGCTGCCATCTCATTTCTCCACTTGTCCAGCATTCCCAGCCTCAAAGTCAAGCACCAATCCCATTCACTTTCCTTTCTCAAGATTAATCAGGGTTTGGAATTCAGTGACAGTATATGACTGTCTTTTCCTAAACTCTTCATTTCAGTTGTTCTTTCCACAAAATTAATGGTTCCTGACCACGTGTGCTGTGATTGATGGCGTCTGAGACAAGTGAGGGGGAGATTTCCTCACTGTTTCCCAGCTCTCTGAATCTCTACTGCTGTGAAAGCTGTGCCCATTAACAGTACTGTTTCCTGAGCATCTCCCAGAATTTTGGGGAGAAAATCCAGCATGTATAATTAAGGAAACCATAATGACCACACTGTAAAAAATAAATAAGTAACTGATAATCTAGGTATTGCAGTTAAAAATGCTCCTCTGGTAGTTAGTTTAGAGATGATAACACCACCTTCTTTTGTTTTCAGGTGTGGCTCGATCTTCTGAAGCCTGTTATGAAACAGATTAGAAGTAAGTACTTCCTTGTTGACATTTCTTTCCTCAGTCTGAGAGTACTTGAATAAATTAGGAGTCCGCCGGTTGCAGTCTTTATATTCTCAGTCTTCTGCATTAAATGTTGTTGGAATTTTTTTTATTTCTGGTCTGTCCTTAAAAGATGTGATGTCACATGAGCATGAATGGCATATAACATAACATGAAGTTATGTCACATGAGCATATGAATGGGCTGACCCCACCCCATGGGAGGCTGAGGTTTGGTCAGTCACTGGAAGAGGCACTGGTGGCAATTGAGGGAACAATATTGTAGAGAAAAAGAGTGCAGTAAATAAAAAGGACTAAAGGAACATACATTGCTGACTGGTAGTGGCAGGAATCAGAATTGAAGAAAAAGAACAGGAAGACTTTATTACTTAGAAGGAGCTGGCAGATGTATTACAACTGTGTGGGACATGGCTGCAGAATCTGGAACTGTCGGAGACCAAGAGGAGGAAAGAATGAGTTAGGGGAAGTTATAGTGGGTGCTAGGAAAGAACAGGTAATTGTGAATAGCCACCAGCTCTGGAAAGAGTAGAACTGAAGAGGAATGGTTCTGGTTCTTTTGTTTGTCTGTTAAATATCAGTCAAATTCTTAATTTATTGAGCTTTGTCATTGAGATTCAGTTTTTATAGATGCTTTTCTGGTCATATTAGGGTGAGTGTATGCTCTGGCACCTCTCCCTCTCACAAGACAGGGATGCATTGGTCGTTTTGTCATTGGTCATACTTATAAGAGTTGGAACAAATATGCTGCTCTTAAAACAGAAATAATAATTTGCTAGTGGACTTAAAAAGCAGAGTGTATTTTAGCTCCCTCCTCTTCTGAAGCAAGGAAAGTAGATCCATATATATTTTATTGGATCAACTGATGTAATTCCTGAAAACATACTTGGTTTTGGCAGAGTAGCCCTTGACCAAGTTACTGTTCTCTTTTATTGTGTGTAAATTTTAATGGGCAGTCTCCAAATATCCTGCATACTAACAAAGGACAAGAGGTTAGCACGTCTGTATGCACTGCAGGTTACGTGAATCTTCCCTTGTACATCACTGTGCATATTTGGCCAGCATGTTACTGATGTTTGGTAACTTCCTTTGACGTTTTCCCTAGGACCGAAGCACGTTGTTGTAAAATTTGTGGTAAAATTCTTCCCACCTGACCACGCTCAGCTGCAGGAGGAGCTGACAAGGTTAGTAGCTGCAGGACTATTTCTTCTTGTTCAATCTCTGATGCACAGAGGGGAGAACATGGAATTTGAGATGTGTGCTTGAAGATTGACTGTCTCTTCCTTTTAGCATGGTATTATTTGTCCCAGCCTTGAATGCACCTGAAAAAATAGGCCCCAAGATTCAGCTGCAGTCTGTGCTGAGAGGTTCTGCCAAGTGAAGGAGTCCTTTGCATCCTTAGATATGGAGCCCTGAGTGAGCTTTACTAACCCCCAAGAGAAGTCAGTTTGGCAACAGGGTTCTCTATTCGGCATGATCAAGTCATATATTGGCACCCTGGGGCACCCCTCTGCCAAGGGACATCTGTGACTCTGCACCCTCATTTGGGAGAGAGCTGTTTTATGGGAATTGCTGATTTGCAGCAGCATTGGACCTTGTCTGTATAGCCAGCATGAATGCCAAAGGTTTGCACAGGTGGAAGTGTAACTTCAAAGATGGAGAAATGCAAAGGAAAAGGAGTAAAATGCAAAATAAGAATGCAGGGAAAGATACACACATATGCAGACAGAGTACCATAAATATTAATGCTTAAATGCTTTCCAGTGCATTTCAAAAATTGCATTTAAGCTTTGAATTTCACACTGTATTGGCACAAAGACTCTTATTTCTCAGTGAGTAAATATGTGTATGAGGAACCTGTTTAGGTTCTTTCTGTTTAGGTCCATCCTTTATGGTCAGAAACATTGTTTTGTTGCAGTATTTCTTTGCTGCAACTTCTCACTCTTTTTCTGGTCTACAGTTTTATTAGTTTTTAATTACATGTTTCCATTCTGACTCAGAATTTTCACTATTTTTATTTTCAATCTTCTCACAAGACAAAGTCCTCTTCTGCAAAGAGTTCTGGTGTCCTTATGACTTGCATTATAAAAACCAAGTCCACTTTTGTGATGTTAACTGTTTATCTTTGTCATGTTTTATTTGGTAATAGAGCATTGGAATTAAAAAAAAAAAAGATATTGCTTGATGGCCTGGAAAGAGAAAAGTAGAAAGGTGGAGTAGGAAGAAAGAGTATTTACTTGGTAAAGACTAAAGAATAAAAGAATAAATAAAAAGAATAAAGGGATGAATGAAAACTCGCAACATGTTATTAATGAAACATTTCTGTTTCTGAATAGATATCCTGCATATTAGTTTCTTAGTATGAGAACTGTAAATTAATTTTTGGTGATCTCTCGCTGTACCTGGAGATGTGTCTCTTAATCCTAATGACTTTTTTTGGTTAGATTTTAAATATGTATGCTAAGGGACTTGAATATATATACACAGCAGTGTGCAGGATATGAAAGCATGTCCACAGGGAGCTGCTTAATCACTTGAAGAAGAAGAGACTGTAACATTTTTGTGCTATGTTCCTCTACCAGGGTGAATTTTGTATGGGTAGACAGATGTCTGCAGGTTTTAGAAGGACATTATGTAGATCTGCTGTATTATTTCAGTATGTACATATGCAGTACTTTTCCATACTCCTCAAATCAGCTTGCCCTTTTTGTCTAGTGTACCTACATCTTCTCATTCAGAAACTCACAGTTCAAATTTCTCTAAACCTATTAAGATCTAGTCTTATTCAAATTGAGATACTAGTATGAGCTCTCCAGAGGAGCTACAGCCTTTGAAAGGCTTGTTAAGGTGTGTCTCACCTTACACTTCAGGCTTCAGGCTTCATACCAGCAGTAGGAGAAATGGCCATTGCTAGCTCTTTCTTCTTTTTTT
>VZTR01008429.1:63184-133733 GCA_013400775.1 Chaetops frenatus | reverse complement strand
TTTGTTTTTTGTTTTGTTTGGGTTTTTTGTTTTGGTTTGGTTTTTTTTGCGGGACGAATTGGATACTGAGTGGAACTAAACCACTTCAATTTCTGTTGAAGCTAAAAGAAATTTAAATGTTGAAATAACGTCATGGACTTCTGTTGTCTCTGCATTTAAACTGGCAGTGTAGAATTGTCCTGTGTGGCTAAAATAGTTTGGAGGCAATGTTCAAAAGGGCTAGTACATAGACAGTGCAGATATTAGGGCCACATATTAGGGCCACAAAGGTATCAGAGCTAGCTAGAGTTGTTTGATTAAGATTTTGTGCCTCATTCCCAAGTGAGTGCCAAGGTGGAAGTTTAGAGTTCACTTTGTATTCTACAAGAACCAACTGATAACTCTAAATCACTGGTTTATCTGTCATTTCTTTGTGGTTAGAAGCAGCTGCATCATCTCTTGCTGCGTACTTAATAGCTGTCACATGTGCTACCACTGTCATATCTCATTGCTCTGGTTCCAAGGGAGGGAGGAAGAGAGAAGAAGACAGATATATTGGTTCTTCAAAGCAGCCACCATGTACAGCTCTAATGGCAGTAATACAGTATCTGTTTTGTTTTATTGTCCTCTAAACATAGGTAATTCATATCACTTCTGTAGATTCCAAAATGTGAAGGGAACATGCAATTAAAGCCAGAGTTGGGATGCTTTCCCCTCTTTCCCTCCTGCTTTGTGTAACTCTTTGTTCACTTCTGTTTTGCAGGTACCTATTTGCATTGCAAGTGAGGCAGGACCTGGCACAGGGAAGGCTAACATGTAATGATACCAGCACTGCCCTCCTAATCTCACATATAGTACAGTGTAAGTTCCCTTTTTTCTTCTTTCCAGGTGGATAAACAGGATGATTGCTTGGACATGCTTTGCAGGGTTACCTCTTACAGTAGCTGCTGTAGGGACAGGTTTAAGCCATATGGACAATTTATTGTACTTCTACATAGTGGCATTCAAATACAGATAATTTACTATTTCAAATAAAGAGAGTTTCTGGTAACTGGATTTGAATTTTCAAAGCATTTGATAGGCTGCCAAAGATCATTTAAAAAGTAGACTTTGCAGGCAGTGGCAAACATGTTGGATTCTGACGAAATCCTGTTTTATTATACTTTGCATCATGTCAGCAGGGTATTCAAATTCCTGAAGATCTGGATGCTGTCTAGAGAATGTAGTAAATAAACATGCTTAGAATGCCAGACTAAATCACAGTCGTAAGAGGAAACTGATAGGGAGGAAAAGAAAACAATAGATTTTAAGCCTTTTTTTCTTTAATTGCAAAGTATGCACAATAACACTGTCCAGTAGAATCATACATTAATTTTGTTCATGACATCAAAGCTTCTTTTAGCTTCCACATCACTTGAAAGACAGTATATATTTTCCCTTTTAAGACTTTATGGATACTCATCTTGAGAATAACGTTAGGAAAAACCACTTAGCAGCAAGTACAATGGTTGTAATAGACATTGTATTGAATAGTCCTTTTACAGTTCAGTATTGTGTACTTCCACTGTAATGCTGTTGTATGGAAATTACAGACAACAAAGACATTTGGAAGCTCTTTGGAGGTGAACAGATAAATCTCATGGTCCTTTGTCATAGTCTGTTAGAGTCTTAGGGAGTGTCTCATCAATTGCTGTTGGAAAGGCAGGTATTTTGTGGTTCTGTTTGCTACGATCATCATTGACCAGTATGACAAAGTAGCAGTAAGAAGCTGTGAAATTCTGCAGCCCTCATACCATTTTAAAATTGAGTATTTTGGCAGCACAGACTTAAAAAAAATTAGATCATTGACTAGTGAGATTTTTGTCTCTTGTTTTTTTTTCTGTTACAGTGTCCAGCAGTCCAGCTGTATTTCTTTTCTTGGTTAACCTAGTTTTAACTTTCTTTCATCTCAGGCAATTAAAAAAATATTGATTATTTGGGGAAATTGAGTCTCATTGGCTAAACTGCATTCTAGGAGGCTGAGTTTTCCTACTTAACATCTGTGCATCAAATAAAGGTGTTGAGGAGTGGACACCCTAATGCATGTGTCTCTCTTCATTTGAGGTATTGCTTTATGATTGTGTTTTCTAGAAACCTCTTCTAGAAGTTTGCAGTTGTCTCTTTTATTTGTCCATCTTGTGTCTCATGAATGTTATTTTGTGAAACTTTTCTCTGAGTCTATAGCTGTATCTTACCTGCATGGCTGTCTTTATTTATTTTATCTCTAGCTTATTTTTCAATAGCAAAAGAAATATTATGTATTTGTATGCAATAAAAACCAGAGTAAACAGATGATAAGAGTAATAGTATTAAAGGGGAAAGATTGAGAATGCAGGTTAGTTATTGTATGTCTTACCAATGCTGTGCCAGTGAGTGGTTTCCATGGGGAATATCTGATTCCAGGAGGCCCATATATTATGCATGCAAGCTTATGTCAATGTTACAGACTGTTACTTATCATAAAATCACAATGTGACAGCAAGTAGGTTTCTGCTAAATTAGCATGTATATTACAGAATTAGATTTTTATTTGAAACATTCCATTTAAAAATATCTTAAAAACATTGTAAATAGTGTTAGAAATGAGAGGCCACTGGGATACTGCAAACAATGCACTACAGTGAGCGTGTGAAGTATGAAGATGGACTGACCATGAGCCAGAGTGTGCCCAGGTGGCCATCATCCTGGCCTGCATCAAGAATAGTGTGGCCAGCAGAACCAGGGCTGTGATTGTCTGTCCCCCTGCACTCAGCACTGGTGAGGCCACACTTCAAAGCCCGAGTCCAGTTTTGTGTCCCTCAGAAGGACACTGAGGTGCTGGAGTGTGTCCAGAGAAAGACAAGGAAGCTGGGGAAGGTTCTGGAGCAGAGGTCTTATTAGGAGCAGCTGAGGGAGCTGAGGTTGTTTAGCCTGGAGAAAAGGAAGATTGGAGGGGGGCTCTTCACTCCCTACAATTGCCTGACAGGAGCTTGTAGCCAGGTGGGGGTTGGCCTCTTCTCCCAGGTAACAGGTGATAGGACAAGAGGAAATGGCTTCAAGTTGTACCAGAGAAGGTTTAGGTTGGGTGCTAGGAAGAATTTCTTCATGGAAAGAAGAAATTTAAGCATTGGAACCTCAGGGAAGTGGTAGAGTCACCATCCCTGGATGTATTTAAAAGGTGTGTAGATGTGGCACTCAGTGACATGGTTACTGGTGGATTTGGCAGGGCTGGGTTAGCAGTTGGACTCAATGATCTTAGAGGTCTTTTTCAAATGAAGCAGTTCTATAATTCTGTCATAAGTGGAAAAGAACTGAACAACAAAGCATAAGGTGTATCAGAAGTGCTAATGCAGACAGAATACAACATGATGTAGTGCACTTGCAAGGTAAGAGAATAAACACCAGCAGTGTAAATAAGTCTTTGGCTAAATCACATGAAAAGATTTTAAAGAATAGTTACATGTGAGGCTGAAAATTTTTAAAATACAACTCCCTCTTGTTTTTGATGGGGTGCTACTAGAAAGTCATTTAAGGTGGAAAAAGAGGATAAGGCAGTAAGTAAAAGCTTGTTGAGTATGAGGTTAGAGAGAACAAATTCAAAAGTAACTTGAAAGCCAGGAAGGCAATTTTGATAATGGATTAACAGTTAAAAAATGCTGAGAACATTTTAGAAATCATGTAAAGGTGAAGAAAGAGTCTTCTGTACTTTTGACTCTGAAGAAAGCCCTACAGGAGGTGTGTTAAGCTCGTCTATATACACAGACATAGGGGTTTTGAACTGCATTTTGAAGAATCCAGGCCTGTGTTATTTGAGGTGTTGCAAACTTAGGTGGTTTTATGGCTTCATTAAAGAACAGGAACTTGCCATTTATTTGAGGTGGGATTATAAACAGACCTTGAAGATTTTTGAGTCTGGGATGACTAAAACTGGGAACAGAGAGCTGTTTCTGAGATGGAGGCAAATGGGACAATTTTAAGAAGGGAAATTCTCAAAGGTTCTGTAGTATTTCTACCATTTTAAGGAATGATTGAGAGCAGAGGGGGTGTAAATCAGACAGTCTCAGTTTTCAACTCTTTTCCACCTCTGACCTTCAAAGTAAAAAATGTCATCATGTGTCTGCAGGCAGTTTGGGTCAAAAAAAGCTACTGCTCTCTCATTCACAGATGCTTTGGTTCCTCATTTTCAGTGCCTACACAAGGCTATTGCTTCCCCTGTGCATTTAAGGTACATCTGATCCCAGTGTTTTAAATGTGATCTGAAACCTTTCCTTTTTCTGAACAGACTTAGTTTGAACAGAACTGGTTAAAGGTTCGTTTACATGGGCAGAAATGAGATGAGGATAAAGCTGCTGTATCTGAGCTTGGGTCTGTCATATCCTAGGTCAGCTGTGCACCAACGTGTCTGACTGCAACCTGCATTTAACTTGAGGGCACTGTATTTTAATTTCCCTGACGTTACCAAGGTAGCAGCCTTTGTTGCAGCGATGTTGCTATTACTACTCCGTCAGGTTTGCAGGCAGAAGTTGCTATGCCTGTTCAGTGAAAAAACTAATAGCAAGACTTTCAGAGACATTCCAAGAATAGCAGGCAACAAGATAGTAATTTGGCACCCACAGATAGATTGCCTGCCCCTCACCCCCATCCCTGCTGAAAAAAGGAAATTTCATTGAATGGGCTGCAAAATGGAAGGTGGGTGTGCCATACTGTTGCACACACAGTGTTGAGTAACTGCAGCAGATGGGAGCAGCTTTGAGGAGGAGGAAGACAGAATGTGTCTCAAACTGCTGCAGAATTAGAGGAAGACAAATGTTTCATAATCCCATGAGGTGGATTACAAGATAGTGTTCAAACAAGCAAACAGAACCATCTTTCTGACTTTCTCTCAAAGGTTACTGTATGGGACATTGGCCTGGAGAGGGAGCTAGTGCTTGGCTGCTCCATGGAGAGGCTCCTGAGCACCGTGAGAGAGTGTGAGAGAGATGGATGAGTTCTGCTCAGTTAGTGCTGCCCTCCCTGTTACCCCTGCCCTTATCCCCCACACAAGTCAAGGTAGCACTGATGGCTTCATCTTTTCAGTTGACATCTAGCATCCTGCTTACTTGTGGTAGATGGGAGAAATCCTGGGGCTTCTTTTCACATATCAAATTCTAACACAGAGGAGAAGAGAGTAATGTGTGGAAGATAGTGTAGTGGGAATCTGAATCATAAAACCGTTGCAAGGAGCTATGTTTGCTCTTCTGCCCTCTTCCCAGCTGTCTGGGTGTTTTGGATTGACCAGCTTATCCAGATGTAATATAGTGTTTTAATAGATTTCTCTTAAAATTCTCCACAGCTGAGATTGGGGATTTTGATGAAACCATAGATCGTGAACACTTAGCGAAGAACAAGTATATACCTCATCAAGAAGCACTAGAAGACAAAATCATGGAATTTCACCGAAACCACATGTAAGGCATTTTGGGTTTTGTTCTTGGCCTTCTTTTCCTCTAAAGTAGTTCTAACTGTAAGCATATGCTAGAAGTGAGGTACAAAAGAGCTTTGGACATCAGAGTTTCTCAAAGGTTGCTTCTCAAAAACTGTTAAAGCCTATGAACTCTCTGAAGGTTACTCCTGCCTTTTTCCCATTATCATAACAAGATGTTTAAAGCGCAATTGATTCGATATTCATTCAAGCATGCTGTTATTTTACAGTCTATTTCAAACAAAATGCTTCACTGCTGATTTTGTGCATGCAGGTATGATTGCAAATCACTACTGATCAATCAGGCACTTCTGACAGTAGTCTTTAGGTTTCAAGGACACTGAATGTTGCCTTTCAACCTTTCCATTCTGTATTTTGAGATAGGTTGAAGAAGGGGTTTAGTGATAGTTTTAGGAAAAGCACAGACTGCTTGCAGAATTAAGGATTTGGGGGAACAGAATTCAAGGTGATGATGCAAATTGGTATCCTAATGTCTGGAGAAAAGACCTGTACTAGGAAGATGGTGAACAGGAGTACCAATAAGGCATAGAAATGTATTTTTTAGCTGTTGAGAACACTTCAAGACATGAACAGTTTCATTTTTGAGCTGAATAGTTTTTGCGGTTGAATAATAGGTGAGTGGTAGTGATTTCTATGGCAGTAATAATCAAAGCTTTGTGTAATTTTATCACAATTAATGTGGTGCTTATAGCTTCCTGGGATTTATGGTAAGGTTTTCATGCCTTCTGTTTTACTTCATTTTGGTGTTACATCCACTTTTACAATGAATTAGCATCATTACACACTTCCATTCATGTTGGTTGTTTTTTTTTTAGGAATATGGCATGTTTTCCAGTGGAAAAAAAACAAAGGGAGGTAGTAAATTCTGTTAGAGCTAATGGTTTAAAATATAGCTGTATTAGGTGTCTCAGAATTGGAGCAATCAAAATTTATAATAGACTGTAAAGTCTGTGTATTCTTTGATATTTGTTTAGACTAAATGGTTGATCTAGCTGATATAAGTCTGGGGACATAGAAAAACCACAGATATTATACCTCTGACAGTTCTCAGTCTCTTTGATCAAATGTCTCTTTGTACTCTGGAGGACCTCTTGATCTCTATTAAAAGGTGTGACAAGCCTGTGAGTGTTCTCTGTTTTCTTTCCAAGGGGACAGACACCAGCAGAGTCTGACTTCCAGCTTTTGGAGATTGCCCGTCGGCTGGAGATGTACGGGATACGCTTGCATCCAGCCAAGGACAGGGAGGGGACAAAAATCAACCTGGCTGTTGCCAACACAGGCATTCTGGTGTTTCAGGTTAGAGCTGCTCCAGACGTGATTTTGTACTTCATAAAGCAAAGAGATTTCTGACAGCAGTAAGAATTCAGGAGCTCAGCCATGTCTACAAGTATTCAGCTGGGAAAATGCAGGAACTTGCGAAGTTTTTCTAAGAATGATCCTAAACCTGTAATAGCTGCATTAGATCCTTCACTTCCAGGGACTGCTACCTTATGTGAATGCACAGTGTAGAATTCCATCTGCATCCACAATGTGCTTGCTGTTCAAGATGCAAACTGAGCCGTGGCTCACAATTTGCAGGTTGGTCATGCTGACTTCTCCTACATGTAGGACCAGGTAGATCTTGCAGGCATGGTGCATATTAAATGGGTGAGAAGCAGAGAAAAGTAAAGCAACAGACAGCTGGAGTCCATGCAGAAGGATGAAGGCAGTAAATATAAGCTCTCTCTAGTGTTACTTTGTGAGAGATTTTAGAATTTGCTTGACCAGCCTTGGCCATTGTACCTTTGCTGAATCCATGGATCTTACTTCTTTACCTTAAAGATCCCAAAGTGTTTTCCTTCTGTTTCTTTCCTCTCCTTTCCTACCCAGTCAGTCTAGTAAATATTAATGAAGCATCATTAGTAAATTTATCAAATTCTCATTCTGCAGTTCCCCTAGTGTAAATAACAAATTTGGCTTTTACAATCATAAGCTACAGGTAGTCAGCTGGTGACAACTGCTTCACTTTGGATGCTTACCTCACTCTGTTAAAAACAGTAAGCAAGCTGTTCTTTAAAATGTCCCTTTTCACAATTGTCAAAAAAGGCTATTCATTTTAACTGTTCGACTATAATTGAAATACTAGTGTTTCCAGCCTTACAAAGTACTTTTGAGTTCTTTTATAAAGAAACAAACCCAGAAATGTCTGACCCAAATGCTCTGAGATAAGAGTTAAAAATACCGAAACAAACAAACAAAAATAGGCAGCAAATTAAAAAGATCCCTGATCAACTAAATGAGTTGGTAGTAGAACCCCAAAACGGAAGCATAGGTTGAAGCATGACAACACTAGGATGTTGTTAGAAATGCACATAACTCAAGCAATTGTATGTTCAGGCCCTTCCCCTGCTCCCCAACAGTGTTTTCATCAGCTGAATTGATGAATTGCCAAGCCTTATAAATTAGGACTGTCTTCAAGAGGAAAATGTGTGTCCACAGAAAGCAGCATGGACCTCAGAGTCCCAGCAGACAGCTGAGAACCATCCATAAAGTGTAGCTGCAGGTTGATGGCCCAAGGCTTGGTTTTTCAAGCTCTGAGGTTGTCTCTTCCTGACTTAATGTGTTTGGGACTTTCAAAACAGTTTTGGTTTGTTCTTAAAGTTTCTGAAAAGCTTGGAAATTTTACTGGGTCAAGCTCCAAGACTGAATGCTGAAAAGGAAGTCGGGCCCTGACCTGCTGGAGTCTGCCCAGCAGTTGGTGTCTGTCAGTAGGCTTATGGCTTCCTTCAACCACTTAATAGGTCAAGAGCTAAGTTCTTATTTTTATTTTGGTTATAACTGATAGAAATTGAAATATGAGGGTCTCATTAAAATGACCCCAGTGAAAATAAAGGTTCACTCACAAATGGCATAAGCTGTAGTCAGACTTATTTTAGTCTGCCATTTATTTAGAAATCAGTGTCAGTGCTGCTGATTATTTTAAGTAGATTAATTATGTGATTCTTAGACAGCTGGTTGACTTAGCAGAGATCATTACACTGTCATTACTCCTACAGCTGTCTGGTGATGGCGCCCAAAGCAACGTGGGTTTCTGCATGTAGCAATTCTGTAGTAGTTCTCTGAAAGTTCTGTGCTGTGCTCTAGGAATGTTTGTATTGAAGTCTTCATTGAACAAACTGCTGTAATGAATATTTTAACATAACACCTCCACTACCTGCTGCCACAGATTAAGAATGAAAATTCTGGAGAGTGAGGGCTAATGGTGTAGTGGCTGGGAGTTGGGAGTATTATGAAGATATTTTCCTTCTTGTTGTTTGCTTATGGTATTGGTTGCTTTTTCCCAGAAAATCATTTCGTGGTTCTTCAGAGACAAATAATTTGTTTAGATTGCTTTTGCTTCTGGTGCTCCCTATGAAAGGTCAAAATACGCACAGTATTTTTTACTTCCAATACAAAACTTGCAATTGCTTGTTTTTTCCACAGTTAAGCAATATTTAAAGGGATATTTATTTTGCCCTGCAGACACACAAAGAGGGAGGAAATCTAACTCATCAAAGTGAGGTGACATGTCTGGATGCCCTGCATTCTCTGTCACTGGTGAAAATAGAGTGAGGCACCTTTGGAAGGTGATTTAGTCCACAGAAAACCTTGAGTCTGCATAGTGGCACAGGATGGCAAAATCTGGTCCACCCTGTCTTGTGCAGCGATACTGGGTTTTCACAATAATTCAGTATACCTATTATTGCTCTATTGCAATATTGCTCTTGTTGCAAGAGTTTAACCAGAAGTGCCTGCCTTCAGTCATGGCACCAGATGTTTACGGTCTGCATTATCAGAGGATGAATCATAAGAAATACCATCATTTCAAGTTAAGTGAATAGATGATGAATTTATGACAAGCTTCTTTAGTGGTTTAGATTTTTCCATTCAGATCTGGAATGATTAAACCCTGCTGTCTTTGTTCTCTGTAGGGTCACACCAAGATCAATGCCTTCAACTGGGCTAAGGTTCGAAAGCTGAGCTTCAAGAGGAAACGTTTTCTTATCAAACTACGGCCTGATGTGAATGTAAGTCCTTGTTAGGAGTTGATGAAGTTAACAAAGGGTTATTTGGTAAATTTCTACTCACAGATCACACGTACTTTTTATCACCTCATGAATATTTTAATTGCTTATGTTCACTGTTGGTTCTGTGCACATCAACTGGCATCTCAGGTGAGCAGTCCTAGCAAAGGGCATGTAAACTGAACCAATCATAATAGAATGTCCCACAGTCACCTTCTGGTTCGACTCTGGTACTGTATCATCAGTTCTTAAGGTATAGCATGTAATCAACTTCCTCTCATTAACATTCAAACCACTGCTTTATCTCTGTCATATTTGTCAACAACAGGAAGTTTGAGCAATAGCCTTGATACTGACAGGCAGACCAGTGATATTTCAAAGTGGGAAAGATAGGGCCTGTTAAGCGTGAAAGCCAATAAATTGGGAAGAAGCTTTTTTTNTTTTTTTTTTTTTTTTTTTTTTTTTTTTTTTTTTTTTTTTTTTTAGCATAATACCTGATTTGTCAATGCATTTCTCTAGTCTATGTTGCTTACCAGCTTACATTGCAAATGCTATCCCAATTTTCAGAGTTCATTCCAGGACACCCTGGAATTCCTTATGGCCAGTCGAGATTTTTGCAAGTCTTTCTGGAAGATCTGTGTGGAGCATCATGCCTTTTTCAGGCTTTTTGAGGAACCTAAACCAAAGCCTAAACCTGTTCTTTTCTCTAGAGGTTCTTCATTTAGGTTCAGGTAAGATGTGCATTATTTCCACCTTGGTTGCCTCTCCATTTCAAAATCACATCCATAATGGTTTAGGATTAAACCTCTTCTTTTCAGCTCACCTTTTTTACATTGTAGTTTCCTCCTTTATATTTTCCATTGCATCTTCTCAGCCAAAATAGCACAAAGAACACTGTAGGGGAAAACCCTGCATTAATTTTGTAGTAGCTGTTGCAAAGTAGCTTTCTGGAGGTAAGATACAAAGTGTATAGGGTCCAGCAGGTTTTTCACAAGAAAATTCACCTGTGACCTAAGCAACCCTAGCTAGCAATTTTTTGGGACTCTGAATCCTCTGCTTCTAGGATGGGGTCTTTCCTGTGTATCGAAGCAGAGATTTGTATTTTCATTGCATGTCCCTGTGATAAACCCATATTGACACAGTTAAAAACAATGGCTTTATCCAGGGACCTTTATGCTTGCAGAGGATTTATGTGAGATGACCACCTCTGCTAAGACCAAGTCTACCTGTGATATTGTTTGATCTGTAGGAAAGATTTAATAGTTGGGTTATTGTGTTGATTGTTTTTTTTTTCCTTACACTGGCAGAAGCATCATTGTAGATACTGAATTGTGTATGCCAGGGGGAAATCCTTTTATTTATACAGCTTATTTTGTTTGTGAAGCTGATACAAGCTGAGCAGCCAGAAACACTGCTGAGATGCACTCTGGATGCCTTGCAGAAGAGCATAGAATATATATAGCCATTCTGACTCTCTTCCCACTTTGTTTGCTGCCTGCAAAGTAAATTAATTAAGATGGAAGGACCTATGTTGGGTAAACAAGCTTTAACTTGTTAAGTTTCTGCCTGAAGTAGATAGGAAGCTGTAGGTGCATTCAGCTTACCTCAGGCTTGGGAAAGCAGGTTTTGGCTACATCCTCCATTTGCTGTGATCTGTGTTACTACATTCAGTAACTTTTTACAGGCCCTGAAAGCCTCTAACGAACTGGAAGAATTTGGCTTTCTTGAGTTGAGCATTCTTGAGGTGTGGGTTTCCTGTGCTGCTTTCAGTTTGCTTTGGAGTTTATAGCTTTGCACAATAGACAGCACTGGGCTTTCTCACTACTTCACACCCTGTAGCAGAAGGGGAGGAAGGGATTTCCAGCCTAAATCTCTGCAAAAAAGGTGTGTTTTATAGTAGCAACCAAGTAATGAAGTGCATGTCAGGGGGTTTCATCTTGGTTCCAGGGTTTACTGATATCAGATAAGGTTGGTATTTGACTAAAAAGGATTCAAGAATATATTAATTCATGAGAGGCAAGCTTAACCCCTGCCTCACTTTCTATTATAGTGACTTCCCAGTAATGTACCCTATAGGTCCCACACAACTGAATTTAAACAGTTCTGAAATGGCATCAAAAAGTACCTCCATAGCAAAAAAAAAAAAAAGAGGCAAGTAACATGCAAAATGGTAAACATCTGTGTGTATCTGACCAGGTCCCCTTACGTGTGATCTTAATATCAGTTTCTGCTGATAATGACAAATACTTTTCTGGTTGCTGTGGCTTTATATGCAAGCCAAATACACGTTTATGATGACCAGGTGATATATTGTATTAAATTTTTAAACTCTGATTTTCTTCCAGTGGTCGGACTCAGAAGCAAGTTCTTGACTATGTTAAGGAAGGAGGGCACAAAAAAGTGCAGTTTGAAAGGTGAGAGGAAATAAGTGAATTATCCCAATATGTTGCAATCTAAGAAAAGTTGTGATTTCCAGGTAGTTATAATCTGACATATTGGCACCAGTCCAAGAAAAAAATTCCTTTTCTGCTGGTTTGACAGTTTACCACGTGTAATATCCCCATGGTCCTAAATGTTTGGCAGAAGTTTCATAACTTATGGTTCACTTAAAATCGGTAGTCTTCAATCTCTTTTTCAGCAATGAACATCTACTATCCCAGGTAACTTTCTCCCAATTTGATTTGGAGATTTTGCTGGGATGTGGTTAATGTATGTGAACAGACATATTCAGCTCAGAAAGTGGGAAAAAGTACAGCCAAGCTCAAGGGAGAGTTCTCCAGGGAAACTGAAACTGTCCCAGCTTGCTAGAGCCAGTTGTGTCTGAACTCATCATGCTCATGGTGAGCAGAAAGTATTGGCCAAAGTGCCACAAAGACCATGACAACAGTTCATTGCTTGTGATTCATGCTTACCTGATGGACCATTTTTGCTTCAGTGCCTCTCCCTTTTCTTACAGTAGTACATTTGCAACACATAGCACATTTAAATTCTACAGAAAGGAGAAATGTTAATCTGTTTTGGAGCTAACTTTTATGAAAGCTGTTATTCAAAGGTTTTGTTTTAAAAGAGGCATGTCTCTTGATTCCTGTTTGTAGAAAAAAACCCTCTGAAATAGCTCTTTATGTGATTTTCCTTTTATCTCCAGGAAACACAGCAAGATTCATTCCATCAGGAGTCTGACTGCACAGCCTTCAGAACAGCATACAGAGGTGCCAAAACAAGTCAGTGATGTTGATGAAACCCTGGAAATGAAATCCTTTTAAACATTTCTTGTTAGATTACCCTCCACTGATTGCTGTTTCGAAACCCTAGGAGCATAGTTTTCTGCTTGCTTACCATTTAACTGGGAGCTGAGGAGCCCTGGGTGTCATAAGCTTTAGGTTCTGCGGAGTGAAGCAGCACTGCTTACGGACAACCAGACAAATATAAATAGTGAGCTTGTCTGAGCTGTACTAATGACCATCTGAAAAATTGCAACCCTCAGTGTTGCTGCCAGGGTCCTAGGTTGTACCTGGCTATTGCATCTGGGGAAAGTGTAATTACTTTTCTTTGCTGGGAGGTCTTGGTTGCCCGTTTCAGGGTGTTAGGTTAGTATTAACCAGGGAGGAGAACAACTATTTCCTCAGAAAAATTGCAGCTCTAGCCATTATCTCTGGTCGATACCATATGTATTTATCTTATGTTGACAGCTGCTGTGTGCTAGGAGTTCACAAGTTCAAAAGCCCAAGAGTGGGGAGGCTGCAGCAGCTGCAAGTTCCCAGGTCCAGCTGGTAGTAAGGCTGAGCATGAAGTCACTAAAGGCACCCACATGAATGCACACATGCAGTGCATGTATACATAGCCACACATGTAAACGCAGAAAACAGCACTCCCACAAGCCCAGCCAGTGCCAGTGGCCTCACCCTCTTCCACTCTTTGGCTCTGGTTTCTCCAGTTCCTGGCATCCCAAACACACCAAACATATGGGCTGATGGCACCCCTGGGACAGCCTTCAGAGCAGACAGGTCAGGAAGCCTCATTTTCCTGACTCCTCCACCTGCCAGTGTTTCTCTGTGCTCATCTGTGTCTTTGGAGGTGAACCTTTGATCACATAACCTTATGTTAGGTAGAGCTTAAATGTCAGAAGCAAGCTACTAGGTTAATGCATTGAAGAATACTCCCTGAACCTTCACCTTCCATGCATCACTTCCTTTTGATATTTACAGGCTCTCTCCTTTCTGCAAATTTAGCAACTTCACAGAATTTTGTTATAGATGGAGCCCATTTCAAATAGCTTGTAGCATTTTAATGTTGCTGAGGCAAGCTCAGGTAGATGAAGCATGGCTGCTGGGCAGATGTGTGCAGAAAAGCCAGCCTATGAACCAATGGCAGGTATGCTCCAGGGAGTGAATGTGGGGTGTTCAAAAGCCCACACATTACTTTTTTAGTGTATCTAGGTAGGCTGTATGTTTTTATCTTTTCCTCCAACTTCTCAGAGTAGAGCAAACAGGTTGATGTTTTTAGTGTTTTAGTGTTAGTGGCTGCCTTAGAGCATGGAAACACCCCAAATACCCATTTTTACATTACCACTGCATTCTGTCTGCCTTCTCTTGTGTTGTTTAGCCTATGTATTTCTTCTGTTCTTCAAGATCAGGAACCTCTTTTCTTTAAATTATAATCAGTTTTGAGGCTTGGGTTATCTCTTTTTCTTTCCAAGAGACTCCTGTGTTGCTGCAGAAGCAGTGCAAAATTCTGGTGTGTAATTACATGCAGCGTTTTCCCTCTGGCTCCCATCCCTCCCAAACCTCTCCCCTCCGACCCTCCCTCTCCTTTTGTCTTTCCCTTTGTCTTCCCCTTGCCTTCCCTCTGTTATCTTTCCAGAGTGCTAGAGCCTATGGAGACAACAATGATGCTGCAGCAGTGCAGAGCTGCCGGCAGGGAAAGGAGCTGAAGTCTTCAGCAGAAGACACTGGACAGCACAAGAGCCCTTCCTTGAAGAAGAGTCCAAAGGAAGGCAGAAAGGTGGATGGAGCAGTGGTCTCAACAGTGGAGGAAGAAGAGGAGCCTGCTAAGGATAGGATGCAGCAGAACAAACCTCAATCACAGCAGCCAAGCACAGGTCCAGCTTCCAGGGCTGCTCATGGCAGCAGCACCTCCATTCCTTTCATTGACTGCAGTGATGTAGATAGCGAGTATGATCTCCTCAGAGGACAAATAACCCGGTCATATTCCCAAACAAATGACAATTATGAGGGTGATTTGACCAGTGGTGCCTATATTCACTACAGAGATGAAAATCGCAATAGAACTAGATATAGGGATTCCTCAGCTTCTCTAAAGTCTTCCCAGTATCTCTCTGAAGAGTACCTTGATGATAACACAGCTAATCTCTCCTTCTACGCTGGGGGAAGCCCCAGGATGCCAAGGCACAGCTCCCTGGTTGATGAAATGTTTAGAGGGCCGGGGAGCCGTAGTCCGCTGGCCACTCCATTGCCTCCCAGTAGCAAAGAGTCAAGCCCTAACATGAACCTGAGTAGAACTGGCTCTCAGGGTTATGTCTCAGAAAATGGGCACGACTGCAGGGCGAGGACTGGGGAGGAGAACAGCCATGTCACCAACTGCCATGGGTATTGCAGGTATTCTCCAGGTTCTCAACGGCCTCGTGCACAGAAGACCCATAATCTGTGCAATAAGTCAGTCACAGATCCATTTATCCTAAGCCAGATATCCTCAACCCCTGGGCAGGAGTATAGATCAGAGAGATACTGCAAAGGAGGTGGGGTGGCTAAGATGGCCTCTCCGGAGGGCAAAATGGTGGCCAATGGCATGCCAGCCAGGGCCCAGTCAAAGCAGAGCCCAGTCGTGCAGTCCCTGCGTGCCAGTGGCATGATGGATCACATGGCTGCCATCCAGATGATGGAGGGCTCCACCAGCAGTGGGACGGAATCGAGTGATTCCGACTCAGAGGTCATTAATCCCTTCACTCACCCCCTGGTGTTTGGAAACCCCGTAGTGCTGAGCTCCTCTCCCATGCCTAGAAATAAGTACTCCTTTGGAAGCCTTCAGCTTGAGGAGGAGGTAGAGGAGGACGTGTCTGTCGGCCTCAGTGATGAAGATGGTGTGCAGGTCTTCAGCTGCTAGGGACCAGCGTGTGTGAGACCAGGCGATGCTGTGATTACTCACTGGAGTGGTTGCATCTCCTGGGGCTCATGATGAGCGGCTGGCAATAATTTCAGTGCATGGGCTATTTCAGACCTTATCATTGGACAGACCAGCCAGAGGGAGAGGATGCTAGAATATGGTAATAAGTCTCAGTGATGCTTAACAGTTTGCATCTCCTCTGAAAGGCAGGAGGAGAGGAAAATTATTACTAATTTAGGTACCTCTGTAAGACTTTATACGCTCACCTCTTCTTTGTATGAAGTCTTGTTTTAGGTATATGTTGTATCTTCTTTGATATTTGACTAGTTATTTTGACAAAGCAAACAATCAAATCAAGTAGGTGCACTGTGCTCTTTTGTATGTCTATTACAATCTTTTTCCTCTCCCATATAAGGAGAGTAACTTACGAGTGCCTCAACAGAGTTAGGAGAAAAAAAAAATAAACTTGCAGCCAAATGCAGGCAGGTTGATATCCAAGACCAAGACTTGTTGAAATCTTGAAATATGCTGGAAAATTTTTTCATAGCAAGAATGTGTCTGGTCTACTCTTCTTCATAACTCATTTTATAATCTGATGAATTGAGGGTACAGATCAGGCATGTATAAAATGACAGTATTGTCAGGAAAAATGACAGTATTGTCTTTTTCTTCAGTGGGTTCAGCAGGCTGATTCGGTGATGGAGATTTTGAAACTCCAAACTCTTCCTTGGGCAAGAAAGAGAACAGGATGAAAGATACAATTAAAGGGAAAAAAACTTTGATCAAAACAACTCTAATGAAGAGTGGTATGAGTATTACTTGCAAGGCAATCCTTTCTATCCTTTATCAGTTTAATATAAACATATATTGCAAGAAATTTTTTAATCGCTTACACTTTCAGTGAAATTATTATAGAGACATCAAAGTTCTGTGGTGGGTGGTTTGGAGATGGTGGCTGTTTAATTTTTTTGCTTTGATCACAAAAAAACTTTACCTTTGCAGGATCCAATTACTCTGTCATAGGCTACCTTTTTAGTAGTGCCACCTCAGAAATTTTTCATCCCCTCACAAGAGAATGATAGGAGTAACTATGTTCCAGGGTGATTTTCTTCTGTTCTATCCATAGAGTGGATATGGGCAGAAGGACAAAGAGACTAATTCTGTGTATACTTCCTTTTCACAGGCTAAAAATATTGAGAATTAAGGTATCCTAAGAAAATCTGATTTTAGTTTCTCCAAGTTAATTAAGAAAATCTAGATGAAAGGTCCTCTGGGTGGAAGGTGTCCTACAGTTACTAGAGCTGGGAGACAAGATGTGCTCTTTGTGATTGGCCTTACTTTTAACTTTTTTGTATTTTTCTTGTGGAAGAATGAACATGAATCCCAGAATTTTAAGTGATGAACAATAGCATAGACTGAACTGCAGGTCACTTCCAGTGATCTGCATCATGCAGTTCATGCATGCAGCAATGATGAATCCATTCACATAAGTACTGATGAAAAAGCGACAGGACTTTGTAAATTTAGACAATATAAAATTTTCAAGATTGTTTTTACAAAAATTTTAAAATAAGAAGTCTTTTAAATTTTTCTAATGCCTTGGTCTATGCACACTTTAATAGAGTTTAATCTGAGTGAAGGATATTTAAAAATATACCTACAGTAGTTAGACATGTGTTGTTATATACTTTACTGTTTTGCAAGTAAAATATATCTTTGTGTAAATATAAGTATTGAGTCTCTCCTTTAGTGTGTTGGTTTTCTGAGAGATTAGATACCTCATTCTTGAACAGGAATGATTTAAAACATCTCTTTAGATACTGATATTTTGAGGACAAGGAATACTGTCATTTATTCCTGTAGTTAAAAGCATGAGTCTGCAAACAGCGAGATTGATAAATAGGGAAAACCTTGCTTGTATATGATTCTAAAAGAGGATGGTTTGTGTTTTGGATTTAGAATAGCTGTAAAATAATTGCCTTGAAGTTCACAATATACAAGATGAAATATAAGTAGTTGAAGCTCATATCAGCAGATAGTGTGAGCATGGGTAAGTGGATGCATGACTCTGCTTTTGGTTTTTTTTTATTGCCTGTGCAGCAAAAGTACCAGTATAATGTAAAGTAATAGTAATTTGGACAGATGGATTAATTGCTTCATTAGCCAGTAGAGTTCAAGTAATGAATTTTCAACAGAAGGATTTGCAGTCATTTCTGCTACTTAAGAAAAGTGGATAGATTTCACATTCTTTGGATTTAAGTGAACATAAAATTTTGTAAATAGTGTTTGCTATTCTGCATCCTTTCAGATACTGTTTCCAGGCCTGATTCTTCTCTCATATGCCTACAAAGATTCTGAATTCATAACTTTTTAAGAGCAGAGCTGCTGAGTAGCTGGAGTTAGCGTAATTTCTAATAAAGTATCCCAACAGCTCTTCTTTTCCCACTTCGATATTATCCTCAAAAATGCAATATGAGGATTTTTCTGCTTTGTATCATCTGGCATTTTTTCAGCTTTGAATGTTTAAGTAGTTGTTGTTTCAACACATGGAATTCTTCCAGTTAGAAGAAGTAAAGTTTATAAACTACATAAGAAATAGTTTCATTTAGTATTAATTACTTCTGCAGCATTCTAATGCCAGGGAAGCTCCATTTAATATCTGCAGACAAGGTTGTAATTAAAAACATTCTGTGGGCCAGATTCCTCCACCGGACATGTGGTTCTTGTCTGAGCCTTTGCCAAGAATGGTGAAGTGAGAAAGGAGTTTTAAACGGACATTTTCATACAGGATCAGGCCCCTTAGAATTCATCCAGGAATTTGTTTCTGTGGAATAATCAAAAGGACCTAGCAGAAAAGAACAGAAACCTTCAGGGCAGGACTACAGATGAGATGAGATGGAGGAATTCTTGTCCTGGCTCACAAAGTGCTCATGGTAAGAGGAGCCTGTCAGTTCTAGTTAGTTGTTGCAAGTGTTTATTAATCTGAATATGCTGGACAACAGCAGTGATCTAAGCATACCTTTGTCTCAAGTATAGCAGGTAGTTCCAGACAGGGTAACTAACAGATTCTCCCACCAATTCCAGTAGATTCTGGAATGTGGCTGACAGTACTTTTGATTCACCATTCTAAATTTTTTACTGTCAATAATGAACTTTCAGTCCCATACCCATCAGATATCCTTAGGCAGTTGCTACAAATGAGGCAGCTGAATCCCAGCAAGATTGAGCAGCTATGTCCAGTCTGAACTGTGTAGTCCTGAATCACCCATCTCCTGTCTTTGCAGAGGATGTGGAGGAAGCCTCTTGTGGGGTTGATAAATCAACTCTGTCCAAGTAGTTGGATAAATATGGAGACGAGTTGCAAAAGCAGTTTGGGTTTTGTCCATAATAATGTGCAGATTTAGGTAGTCTCTGGATAAAAGGCCCTCTGATTCATTCTTTGCTATTCCATCTACTTGACCACATTCAGCCATCCTCTGCAATGGCAGTAGAAAGGTCATGTCAGACAATTTTAAGTTTTCTCCTACTTAGCAGCAGCTCAAACTTGTAATGTCCTCTTGGGATCTTCTGGAATTTTTTTTTTCATGGTAGCCTTTCCTGGAATCTAGTTTTCCTCAGTGACGCAGGATATTAAATTTGTCAATAAATAGATGAAGGAAAGATGGAGAGTGGCAAGTTGTTGTAAGAGCCGAGATCTACATAGGATATTCTAGGTATGGAGCTTTGAGTAATTGATATCTGAATGGTGTACACTGCACTGTTTTCAGTTGAAGTCCATATCCCCTAGCAACCATGTGCATGAGAGAGAGGAGTGTTCTCTGAAGATTATTTACACCAAGTGCTGCCATTTCACCTGTGCCATTTCACCTGTGGCTCATAGCCTGCCTAACAGGCACCATCCCACTAACCATTTTGATTCATGCTAAATACAAATTATATCAAAGGAAAACTGGAAGATAAATTCCTGTAGGTGAAAAACATGTGACTGAAAGCTTTTAGGTTTGCTGTATTTGCATTTACTTTATGTGAGCTATACAGAGCCGAGTTATAGGCAGATGAGCATAATGAAAGAGTTGCATGTCAATAGTTTTCAAAATTCTATCAGTCTATTAGTTTTCTTCAAGATTAAAGGGCATGCAAAACTAGAAAGATCTTTCTCCACAGAGCAGCATTGGTAACGCTGAATGTAATCAGTAGAACCCAGTAAGAGTGAAAAAACAATGGTTTGTGAATTAGTTCACTAAATGGGGCTGGTATTGCTAGACCAGATGGCTTCAGGACCTGTATTTTCTCCCCTGAATATTTGTAGGACAGGTTTTTGTTTGCAGTGAGGCTTTTATTAGTTGAAGCAGCTCTGTTCATTCTGAAGCAAGAGCATTCATTCCAGAAGTTCCTGTTCTGACCTTTCTATTTGTACATGCAAGTACTTGGTGTTGATCAGAGAAAGTCAGATAGAAAATGGATGAGACAGATCTAAAAGCTGTTTATAGGCCCTCTTTTTCTTCACTAAGAAGCAGAGATGTTTTAAATTCTCTCTTCTTCAGTCCCAGGATAAACACACAAACAGAGCATCTCTGTAATCACTAGACATGTCTTCTGGGGAGGTCCAGGGTCAGGAAGACAAGGAATAAAGAATAGAAAGCATCTTAAGCACACAAAAAATACCTAGCCCTATTTATTTACAGTTCCCTTTGGCATAATGTGCTTTTCACTCTTTTTCTGAGAGTTTAAAGTCCCAGTATTTTTATAGGGTACTCCAACAGCAAGAATTATGTTGCTCAGTTGAACTGATGAAGCAGACCCAATTTTGAATTCTGGTAAAACCAGTGATTCAGATCTCATCAGTATGATCTATATGCAATTAGCATGAACTGTGGCTATTTCTGGAACAGTTCTTTAACAGAAAAAAAAGGATGCCTGACCCATAAATTCTGTCAAATTCCATGTTTGTTTAACTAATCTCATTTGTCTTAATGAGCCGTTAGACTGCTGTCAGAGGTGACTTTAGAATGAGATTTTAATTGCTGCAATTTAACTTCTAATGATGAAAAACAAATTAGCAATCCAAGTTTTTCCTGACTTCCACACATGTTTGAGGAAGTTGGATGTCACAGCCTTGTGCACAGAAATGTGTACCACTGGAGAATCCCTGCCATTCAGCAGCATGGTTGTCACCAGCTGGAAAGAGCAGTGAATGTGAAGGAAAGAGGTTCTCTGTTCAGGCATGTAATAAGGTGAAGTAAGCCAAAATCCCTTATAGTCTTCCAGTAATGCTTCTCCCTCTCTCTCTCTCTCTGAACAGTGTAGTTTCTTAAGGCAGCTTCTGTATACTTTAGCTCATCTCTTCCCTCTTTATTTAGAGCATCAATCCTCTTCTCCGTAAAAAAATAAGAGAAACCCTCAATATATGAGAGAAATTGAATCTTCTGGAAGAATCTTTAATATGTAGGCTTTTCTTTTGTTAGCTGCTGTCAGACACAAGCAGTAGGAGAAGAGTCCTTTTCTCAGAAATCCGGCTGCTTGTTGGTGTGTCCTACTTGATGATGATGCTTGTGGGTCTTCTGATGGACAGTGCCAGATGCACAGTATTTACATCATGAGGACCCAAAGCTCAGACTGGTGGGTAACTTTTCTCAAATGTGAGTAGCAGTGGACTCTGGTTTCAGCCAAGCTACATTAGGAAAAAATTTTGCCCATACTGTCAGGTTGTAGAAAGGAAGGAAGTTGAAATCCTAGGAAACTGACATTAGCAAAATCATTCCTCTTCTGTCTCAGTAGTTTCTATAGTTACTGAAATATGCCTAGACAAAGGCACATATCTTAGTTACATATTGTAAGGGAAATAATTGTTGTGCAACATGTGCATCCTGAGCAAAGGTATCTTCTGTATTCCTCCCTATGGTTAGGCTGCATGGTGCCATTGATATTTTAAAATACAGAATTTCTACTTAAAAATCAAAGGCATCATATGAGCAAAAATCCTATTTTGGGTGACATGTAGCAGTTTTACAGAGTATTTTGTCTTTTGTTCTAATTCTGTGTTCTGTAAAGAGCATGTAGAATAAGCTTGGTTTATGTTGTTTGTTATTAAAAGCAGTGAGCACTTTCTTTTAAATGTTATGAGAACTGGAAAGCCTGTGTGCCTGGCTGAGCTGTGTATTCACAGGCATGTTTTTCACAAGTATGTGTGTAAATAATGGTGGTGTTATTGCAGTAAAGGGAGTAAAGACCTTAGGATCATAAATTTGCATGACATAATGGTAAGCAGTTTGCTCAAGAATGGTTAGAGTCTTAAGGTGTAATTTTTGTTGATGATTTTTTTTGGTAAAATTTTGGCCCCTGAGAACCATAAAAATCTACAGTTCACACTGATAAAAATCAAGCCTGAAGGCGGTAATGATACAGCTGTCACTGACTGAGCATGGAAGTTTGAAGGAAAATGAACGCTTTCTGATTCAAGAGTTTTCAAGCTTGTTAAAATTAGATTAGATGCTTTCTTTAAAATGCTGCAAATCTTGTTTTAAGAAGAGAACAGGCTTTTGCCTTTGATGGTTTTCAGCAAGATCAGAGATAGTTCTTTCTGGTTAGTTCAGAGGATGTTAGAGCTCATGCCTGTTGCTTTTCCATGAGGCACTTAAAAATACTTGATTAGCTGAATCCTTATATTTCCCTTTTCCTGCTAAAAAAATTACCTGGACCCACTAACAAAAATTCATAAGCTTGGCAGTGTTTCACTTACCCAGCCCTTTCCTGATTTCTGTGTGTGCACATGCATACATTTTTTTCAAAAACAAATCTCAGTAGTAAAAATTAATTTTTAAAATTGGCAGTGCTGGGGACTTCATTCTCATTTTTGTCATTTGTTTAATACCTTTTAAAGAGAAACATTTTTTGTTTCATTGTATGCACTGTTTTGTCAGCATGTACCTCTCGGGGAGAAAAAGCCTTTTCAATGTTCTGTCTATCCTCAAAGCATGGTGTATCTTCTGTTCCTTGCATTGTTTGGAGCACTGTCTCAATGTCCTTTTACTGCAGAAATGCCTATTTTGTATTGGGAGTACCTAATTCCTCCTATTACAGTGATCCTGCCTCACGGAGCACTCCGTGCCTCAGAATTAATGACAACCCTCACCAGGTTGTGACTCTCAGGTTGAGAAACCACACCGTGTTGAGGAGCAAAAGAGAGGAGGGGAGCGAGGGGAGAAACTCTCTTTTCCAGGGCATTTGGGCTCCCTTGAGCACAATCTGATTTCCCTTCATTTGCTAAAGAAGGCTGCACCCAGCAATCAAGGCTGTGGCTCGTAAGCAGGATCACTGCATTCCTGGGGAGATGTCTTGTTGGAATGGACAGTATCTGTGGCTTAAGCTTACATGGGGGGCTGAAGGTTTCCAGTTCTATTGTAGCACTGTGTCATGTTGGTTTAAAGGCAAACAAAGGCAAACTAACCCTAACCCTGGGTACAACAGGAAAACCTTCTATAGGTTGCTCTATTTCTGTCTGGAGAGATCAAGGCTAGACAAAGGACTGATGCCCAGTGACCTTGTGTTCTCCCCAGACTGTAATGCTCACTCTTTGTCCTTAAGATGTGAGTCTACCCTGATGTAGGCCAACAGCAGTTACTGTCTGATTTCACACTCACCACTGTCTAATACTGCAGTACACCAATAAAGCATGGACCTTGCCAAGCTGGAGGGGTTCCTGGCTACTAAACCAACACCAAGCTTGATGAGACTATAAGCATGTCAAGCCATTTAACTGTGTATGCATGGAATTAATTTTTTTATTATTATTTTTAGTTTCACCTGTACCTGAAGGCTTTTACTCATTCTAACTGGTATTTTGCTGTAAAACTGTCACTGGTTTAATTGTTCTGTCCAATTGCTGGCTGATGCTTTGTCCTAAATATGAGGAAATTGGTTCATTGAGAAGGTGCACCATTTTCCCAAATTCTACTCACTGCCATGGGCACACATTTTGAAGCTGTAAAGTCAAAGTGAATATTTCTCCCTGTCAAGTTTCACTTGAAGTCAGGCAGAATTAGTGGTTATGTGTGATATTGGATTTCTTCATGAGTTTGTTTTTAATTCCTGTTCCTTTTCAAAATCTTTGGTACTGCATTCAGGGATGTTTGTAGATGAATTTATGGCTGTTGTGTAACTAATTTTCAAACTAACAAACTGTACCCACTGCTGCAGCTTGATTCATGTAATGGGGAAGAGAAGTGCAGCTCGATGAACTGGTTCCCCTCAAGGTTTTGTGGAAGTCAGTGGGATTTTTTTTTTCTTGCATTGAGGCAGAACAGAGTAGAATCTCCATCCCATAACTCCTCAGGAGCATGACTGTGCCTGGTTCACAGCTGGGGAGAGAAGGGATGGGGACACCATTATTAAACTCTTCTTCAGTCTAAGGTACTTTAGTGATTGGTGAAGTGCATATGAAAATTCCTGCTGCTTCGTCTGGTGCTATCTCTCCCCCATGCCATTTTGTACTATGCATCTTCCCTGACCAAAACGTTTAGATACACATTAGAGCTATGCAACCACGTGAAAATGGAAAATTAATCTAGACTGTGTGGCCACAGCAGTGGCAGCTCTGTCAGATACTTCCTTATTAAAGAGCCCTCATAAGTGATATGCTCAGTAATGCCAAGGAGAAAGGGGAAGCAACTTGGGTTTCATCTGCCAGACTGGAGTTTAGAGAACACTGATCTGACATTAAAGCTGAGTAACGGGGATATGGATGTCACAAGCCTCCCCCAAGTGCAGAGCAGGCCGTGGAGCAGGTGTTAGAGAGAAAAAGCCCTGCAACATTCCAGGTATTGAGAAAGGTGCTTTTCTGGTGCTTTTCTGGCTCTTAACATGTTTTTAATTTCTAATAGTAATAATAACAACCTTGAGAACAATAAAACTCTTTAAGACTTGACTTGATGATATCTTAAGCGGTACACGAAGTTTTCCAGCAGAATTTCAGTCACCTTTAATAATGGCTGATGTTTTCTCCTGGTTTCCATAATTGAATCATTTTCACATCTCGGTACTCCACAGAGAAGGAACATTCCCAAGGGCATCTTAACACTGCTGTACTCTTCCTCTCTGTTAAAAAATAGTGTGTGTGGATGGGAACTGTTTCTTTTGAAGCAGATGCAGAACACTAAATGGCCTGAGTTTGTTATTCAGCAGTTTCAGGAGAAAAGGAATGGAGGAGGAGTATCTTCAGGATACACTGAGTCCCATTTGTCTCCCTCACAAAGAGGGGAGCTCCCCCATGTGAAGTTAAAGTTTCTAACCAGGGATTTAAAGTTATTTTATGCTGCCTCTGTAGTCAACAGAGGCAGCAGGCAGTTCAGATCACCTATAATGTGAATTGACCTCTTGGAGAGACTTCATCAGCTGGAAAGTACTGATCTTAACTGTTTCCCTTTGGTATGAGCCGTGTTTTAAAGCAGTGGCACTCAACCCAATGCTCCATGGGCACCACCCTCAGCCCTTAGGGATTCACATGTGTGTGTGACAGGAGCCAAGAGTAACGCAGGTACGGTGAGGGGGATGGATCACGTCTGGTGGCCGAGGGCAGAGCGCACCCTGTCCCTCTCTGGCAGGGCACGCACAGCTTACCAGCACTCCATGCCTTCCCACCACCAAATTGCAGCGAGCAACCGATGTGCATTTTGACAAAGGTGTAGCTATTCAGTATTTGATTCTAGCTGCTGGCTTCTTTTTGTGTAGCACGTGGAATACAAATGTTAGTGGGGAGCGATTTGAGACGTGTAAAGCTAGGAAGATAACCCATACTTTCGTGTCCTCTGGCCATGTAAAATGCCATTGTCATTTCTTAGACTTTTTTTTTCCCAAGTTAAATTTCAATCAAGTCTTGCTTTTTTTTTGTCACCTTCCCTACTGCTGCACTTTTCTCCAGTGTTGGGAGAGTAAACTGGCTCAGTGGAGCTAAGAGCCACTCCAGGTATTTTGGCACTGATGGGCCAATCTGGCATGGCATGTTAAAGTGCATTCTCATTATTTGCCAGTGTCATCAACCAGCATTGGTTTCTCTTCTTAAACCCATGCTTAGAAAATAATTGAAGTACATGCATAATAATTCCTACCCAGTACTCCAAGGATGTAATTTTAGTATATACTTAAATAATCCTCAGATAAACATTCTTTTTTACTTTCTTTTGGTTTGTGTATATACAGCTTGACTCCATTAAATTTGAAAGATGGCCCAATTCTGAACCTAAATAAAAATCACTTGAAGTACAGGCAAAGACAATTCCATGTTACCAGCTGCAAACCATTTAGGCCTCCGGTGTGCAGTAGCATTTGCTATCTGGCAAATGACATGCTAATAATTACCTGTCAACCCATTAATCCTTTAGGGTGAATTGTAAGGGATTTCAGTACCTTGTAAATAGGATTGGTCTTCTCCCTTTTGCTTCAGTTTATATTCTGCAGTATATAGTTGATGAGTAGAGCCTGTATGAAGATACTCTTCTGTGACAGGAGATCAGATGAAACACTTTGTTAATTCAGGTTATTCATTCCTCACCTCCTGGAAAAAGAGAAAGTCACTTTGCAGCACTGCCATGACCCATCAGCATGACATGTGTCCTCATTGATTGGTGATGGGGGAGGGAAGAACCTCCGTTTTCATTTCTTCATAGCTTACTGACTTTCTCATACCCAAACAAACTTGTTTCCCACACTTCCCAGAGCAACACCCAATGTGTTGATATTTATGGCTGTTTTAGTTGTAATTGGGCCCCAGAATGTACTAATGTAAGAACATTTTGAGGCCCTTTCATAATGCAGCCACTTTCCTATAACTAGTTTTAATTTTCACTTGTTCTGCATATTGGCGGGTGGGGTCTGACTGAGCTCTTGCTCGTAGGTGGTGGTGGTGGTGGTTGGGTTTGGTCACTGCTCATGCCCACATTGGTACCAAAAGGGAGGATGCAGTATTTCAGCTTGCTGCAAAATGAATTTGAGAATGTCAGTGATGCATTGACATGCAAAGTCTTTAATCAGTGGGGTGTATATGCAGTGCTGTGAGCCACCAGGCACATTTTTTGTGATACTTTCCATAATACTTTTTCTAGGTTAATGTCTTCCAAGTGTAAGATAGGGTGTCTTTCTAATTCATTGTCCTTTTGATATTTTGTAGTTTGAAACACTTGAGTTGTACTGATAAAAAGTTCCAGTACATCAGAACTTAGATCTAGGATTATAAATAGGTAGGTAGATATGTCAATATATCTCTATCTATCTATCACAGATAGGTGCTATTTAACTTCTAGACTACAATGCTGTGAACTTCTCACAGAGGTGCAAATCATTTATTCGCTGTCATATGACAGGCATAGTGCCAGAATTTCTTTGTTTCCACATTTGAGGTGATATCACTTTTCTTATGTCTTTTGTAATGTAGTTAAGTACTTTTAACCTTACAACCTTGCTATTAATCTGTTTCACTATTTCTCAATGATGAATTCCATTTCTTTGGAAAATACTGTATACAGTTGTGTGCTAGTGTCAATAAAATTGACATTTGTGTAACAAGCTGTGGCATTTTCTCAAATTTCACTGAACATTGATTTAGTGTGAAACTGTTGGTAAATCCCTTCTTGCTAGCTGTAATAATACAGACCTTTATTTCAGATAAATACTGCTTTGACTTTGATTTATAATAGGCTACATAACTGTCATGACTACGTAAACTGATAACTGTGCTGTTTTTTCCTTCTCTTTTCAAAGGAATGATTTATAAACGTGAACTGGTTTGGAACTGGAAAACATTCATGTTCTAGCAATAAATCTTGAGATCTTCCAGAAAATAAATAGGTTTTACTACTGGCCTAATTATCTTTATTTTATATCATATTTACTGGAGTATCTCAGCTCTGTTTTTTGAGCAACAGGAACATTTACCTGTCATAATTTAGGGAGGACATAATCACATGATAGTAAATTGCATTTGACCCTAATTAAATACAGCAATGTATGTGTATTACATTTAATCTTAGACAGCCTGTTAGCTGTGGTAGTCAAGAGCTTGTCACTTTTTTTTGGTTGGATTTCAGTGGACGATGCCAAAATGGCACAGACTGTAAATGTTCTTCCACATGACGGATTCTTCTCCTAAAACAGGTTTAGATTTTCAGATGTATGGAGGAGGGGATAACTGGGAGAACGCTGGGCATTTTTGGCAAACTTTCTTTCTGTGCAGTCATTAATCTGGCTGCCTCCCAGAAAACAAAATGCTAATTTCAGTAGTATTTAATGTAGTGTGTATGAATCCATGGAAATGTAATTAATTGTCTGATTCTTTAATATTTTTAATCCAAAATGAAATGGGACTTTTTATCTGTGAAAATCTGAAGTTGTCATGCTTTGTGCATTAAAAGTATTGCTTTTCTTATGTAAATGTAATGCTAGCATTTCCATCCCAAACAATCAGAGGAGCATGGAAAGACTTACAAGGTATAATATACATACTTGTGTTGTGTGTAGAAACTGGGGAACTAGTAGTTTTCTCCCTTCGTGTTAGATCTGACTGATCTTAGCAGCAGCACAGCTGTAGATAATCATCCTTTTTCTCTAGACTTCAACTAGATAAATTTGTACTAACTTATGTCCTGTAGTTCCCTATGAAGTCCTGATTTGAGTGTTTGAAGTTCTACTTTGCTGGAAAGAATGGCACTCCTGGGACGATTCCCATATTGTTGCATTTATTCTCTTCTATAGAGTGGATTACAATGATGAAATTTTTTATATTAAGTTGATTTTTGGAATCATGGAATGGCCTGGTTTGGAAGGGACCTTAAAGACCATCTAGCTCAAACTCCCCTGCCATGGGCAGGAACACCTTTCACTAGACCAGGTTTCTCAGGGCTCCATCCAGCCTGGCCTTGAACACTTCCAGGGATGGGACATCCCCAGCTTCCCTGAGCAAGCTGTTCTAGTGCCTCACCACTCTCACGGTAAAGAATTGCAGTTCAGTCATCTGTGCCTTGATCCCTTCCCTACAGAGATAGTAATTTCAGCCAGTTTTATCAGCTAAAAGACTTAACCAGTCCCATGGTGAATGCAAGTGTATGAAGTTCCTGTCTTCAGGGCCATTTGGGCTAGTTTGGGGACCCTCATGGCTGTGTCTTGTAGCATAATTTCACATGCTGCAATTTAAGATTATAACTCCTTGTGGTACTTTCTTGAGAAAGCTTGTCCTAATTGACTTCTCTTTCATCATTTTTCTTAGCAGGTTCTTTGACTGGCAGCCCTCACCTTTCAGAGCTTTCCATCAATTCCCAAGGAGGACCACCAGTGGCAAATATGACTTTATCTCCAAACTTGAGCCCTGATGCCAAGCAGTCATCTCCCTTGGTCAGCCCTTTGCTGAATGATCCGTCATGCATCAGAGCTGATGATGAGGAAGAGGTCAAAAGAAAGGTAAGGTGAATGAAGTTGGCTTTGTCTCTCTTATCTCTGATACGTTGTGATAAATCTGGGCCATTCCTGTTGGTTGCAACCTCAGGAGCTTGTTTGGAGGGGGTCTCCTATAAATCTAACTTGCTTCTAAGGAGTGGAGTTTGGTAGTTTGTCGTAACAAAAGAGTCAGCTCCACTGTCTTACTAGAGAAAAAATTTCCAGGTGACAGAAAGAAAAGAAGCAGTGTTGAGCCTGTTGTGGGAGTATTCAGCCCAGGCTCTCCAGTCTGTCTCTGCTGGGAGCACCACTGGGAGCATCTGGTTGTAGGAGTAGAAAATGCTCTCTTTGAGCCACAGCCTGCAGCATTCAGCTGGGAGTGTTTGGCACAGACCCATCATTGCAGCAAAACCATAAGGGAGCATCACATCCAAAACTGCTTTCTGAAGATGAAGTGTTTGTCTGAGCTGGGGTGTTCTGGGTGCTTGCTGGCTCATCCCTCCACAGCTGCTGGGTGAGAGAGGGTTTCCTTTTGTCCTTCTGTGGCCTGATTTTTCTCCTCAGCTTGGAGCATCTCAGGAGGAAGAAGAAAACTCTGATGGCTTATCTGGAAAGTGGGAGTTTGTGTAAGGAGGATCTCTTTTCCTGCTGTGCATAGTTAGCAAGAGGTGTGAAGGAAATTTGAGAAGAAGAAAAGCTGAGAATCAGTTAACAGAGTCAGGACTCCCTGTGCCAGTCCAAGATAGAGCAGCCAGTGACTGCTGTGTGCACCAGCTGATGGTGGTTCCTAGGGGGGTGCATTCTGACTAGGAAATGCCCACACAGACTCCTTTTGCAGGGCATTCACAGTGTTTCCACTGCATCATTTGTCTTCAGGGAGGAAACAAAGGAAAAAGGTCTATGGATGTTTTTTTTCTGAATTTTTTGTTTCCTGAGCAACACAGAGGAAGATCTGTGTTCCTTTGGATCTCCAGAATTGAAAAATTTTAAATCTGCAGCTGAGTCTAAAATCCTTCCCCTCTTCCACTGTTAGGTTGTCCAGCCGAGAAAGTCTTACAGGTCTGAATTTTTTTGGAAGCATTTTTCCTGTGGATTACCATCCTGATGATGAAACTTAGAATAATCAGACACAAATTTTTGTCATTTTCTCAAATTTGACATTTGATTCAAACGGTCATTTAGCCTGCAAAGGATTTCTTTATGAACTTCACAGTATGTCTTGCTCCAGGAATAAACTGAAAGGAACATCAGCACCCCTAAGCCAGAGAAATTGTCTTGGCAGAAGAAGAAGTCTCTCAAAAACCCATAGAAGATTCTTGTTCTCTTGTGTTTGCAAGGAAGGGTTGTTTTGAGGGCTTCAGGGCTTAGGAACATTCAAGCATGAGTCACAGTATAACCACAAGCAAGGGTCACTGGTTTGTAACTCTCTTAGTGATTTATTATCTACGTTTTCTTTCTCCATAAAAGCAGAGGAAAAAAACCTAATGTGCTTGCAATTTACAGAGGTTCCCAACAGAGAAAGCTTACTTCATTGCTAAAGAAGTGGCAACCACGGAGCGAACATACCTGAAGGACCTTGAAGTCATCACGTCGGTATGTTTACTTGAGTGTTACTCACCAAACACGTGAAGCTCTAGTCAGTGGTGGTGGTATTTCATCTGCTCCATTTAACATTGTAGCTGTTCCCTGCTGCTTTTATATTCTGCCACTGTAGGTATTCTTTGCCGCTCACTCAGGGAGTACTCCTCCAGGGAGGAAATAACAAAAAAGTAAGAGAGTAGAGGTTTGCTCTGTGGTTAGTAACATGCATTAAGAAACTGTATCAGGTTGAGGACCTTGGGACACACTTCAGTTATATTTTCTTGCTCTCATGCTTTGTGGTTATAATTACTAAAAATGCCTGTGGGTTTTCAATGACTTCTTTTAAAACTGAAGTAGCTCCTTAGGGACACATATAAATGTTTTCTGCTGTATTAAATGCCCTCCATTTAGCATGAAATATTGTGGAGTACCTATTTGAATGATTCTGATTTTTCAGTAAGTGAAACTGTGTGTTAAATGAGTCATTCATCTGTAGCATCTGATCAGAGTGAGATTGTTGAAATCACCAAGGCAAATTGCTGCCATCTTTGCACACACAGCAACAGTGTTGTTTCACTTCCAAGAATAATGTGTGCAAGATCTGGTCTGAAATAACTATTTTTCCATGAAATGGCACTGGATCCAAACCCATTCATGGCATTTTGGCCAGCTCTAGACCTCTCAGCTCTTAAATCACCCAGTGAGGTGCACTGCCCCCTCCTGTGTTAGTGTTGTGGTAAGGAGGACATGTTTCAGAGAAGAGTGTTGGGACCACTTGGGAACCAGCTTCTTGTCTGCCAGGAGTCCACATGACAGATGCAGCTAATCAGACCCCAGCTTAGACAGAGCCAATATAACTTGGTTTTTACAGGCAGCAGGGTAGCTGTGGCCCCACTGCTACTCACCCTTGCTTTTTGGGAAGCCAGCCTGCTGGGATAAGAAGCCAGGTTCTGTGGGACTGTTCTGCTGTCATTACTGCAGTCTTAACAGCAGATATGCTGTTTTCATCTAATATTTCACCCAGTGGCTGCAGAAACAAAAAGTTTTAGCTCTTCAGAGCTAAACCCTATTTCCCACCCCATCCTTCATTCTTGTGGTAGGCAAATTTGAATTTGCTGGATCACCAAGAGGGACAGGCCTGATGATCAGCACACAGTTGTATCAGCTGTGCTCCATAAATGACTGGCCCAAGAGGCCACTGAGAGTGAACAAGTAGCCAACATAGTTGAAGAGGGAACAACTGCTTTGCATGGATTTTGAGATTTGGTAGATGTGCTTCAACTTCAGCTCTGCTCAGTGCTGAGATAAAGCAGGGGAGAGGGGAGCATGGGAGGGATCTCTCTTTATCCCACATCTGGCTCAGCTCCAGCTGATGCAGTGTCAAGTAAGACTGCTCTAACAGCCTTCTATGGTCCCAGCAGCCTTCTAGGCACTGCTGGAAGTCAACCACAGATAGCTGGAACCCCTCAGGGCAATGAGGAGGGGAAGCAGTGTTACCATATTGAAGATAATAGGCATTGCTACCTTGGCAGGCTGCCTAGTCCTATGGTTTTATGTCACCCATAGTCTATTAGGGCAAAATAAAGAGAATATGGAGCAAGACTGAGCAGGAGCCTGTTTCAGTCTTTACAGTGTCTGGCACTGCCACTCCTGTTTTGTGATACCAGTGTCTTCCACTTGTTCATTTTGGAAAGTGATGTCCTTTGTGTGCACCCAGCAACGTGGGCATGGGTGCTTACTGAACCAGCTCCTGCCACAGCTATTTCAGATGGAACTCGGCAAAAAGAAAATGCGGAGCATACTTTTTTTGCTTTTACTGAATTGTTTGCAAGTACTGTAATGCTCTTTCTCTTGCACCTCCAGCATTTGCAAATTCAGTTTGTATTGACTAACCAGTTGGGGTTAGAAAAGAATTTTCAAGATTTGATCAGTGATGGCAAAGGGGCAAGGAGTTCCTTTTTCAGCTATGCAGGGCCTGATCTGTGATAAGAGCTCCAGTTCAGCACACAGGAGTGTCAGGGATAGTCTGGATTGTATTCCTAGTGCCAGCTAAATAGATCTTTGCTGGCTTAGATGTTAGAAGTATTTGGGTTAGGTACATAAAGACAGCAAATGATCATAACTTCTGCATTCCACCTACCAATAATTTTGCTTCTTTTTTCCTTTGTAGTGGTTTCAGAGTGCAGTGAGTAAAGAGGATTGCATGTCTGAAACACTGAAAAATCTAATTTTCTCCAGCTTCGAACCTTTGCACAAGTTTCACACTGGTTTTCTCAAGGAAATTGAGCAGAGACTTGCTCTTTGGTAAGACTGTTGTTTTTTATCGGTATTATTTCACGCAGTTTAGCATGTTTGCATTCCCTTTTTGCTAACTCCTGTGATCTACTGTAGTGCTTAATTTTTGAAAGTCACAGATGTTGGTTATTAACAGACAAGGTTTATTGAATCGTGCTTTGTTCGTGTTTACTCGACAAACTCTGTTGTTCAGATATCTCAGTTACAGACATATGCAAATGGGATCATAATTCTGGATGAAGCTTTCTCTTGCCAAATGTCAGTGTTTCTACATGGCAGCTCCTTTGAAGAACATGCTGCAAGCAAGGCTTATCAGTAATAAAGGGGGAGAGGCAAAGGAGCAGATTCTGTTTCTGTCACAATAGGTACAGGCTGGGAGGGTTTCACAGACCAGCTTCTCATTCTGCAGCATCACAGCTGTGACACTCTCGGGCTCTACAATGCACTCTGCAATTGACAGAGTGTTGGAAAAGGACACTGGGTTTGCAAATTATCTATTCTTAACATAACAGTGACAGTAAAACATGCCATTTTTACAAAAGAGCTATGAAGTGAATAATTCTTCCCTGGCAAGGCTCTTAATTTGTTTGGCCACTGAAATCTTAGCAGAGGCAGCAGCATAAGCAGAAGCTTTCTGCTTGTTCTGATTAGACCTGTCTGGACTAGATTGTCTTGCTCTGTGTAGGCATTTTTTTGTAACTTATCTTTGGTTCTGGAAGCTGAGCTTTTGCTTCTCAGTTAGAAAAGTGACAATGAAAATCGCGTGCAAACTGAGCAGGCAGACCTAATGGATGTTAATCAGTTTAATTAAGATGGGTGCCTCTTTAACTAATGAATGAAAACAAAAGAAAACACAGTCTCAGAGTGTGCAAGTTTAACTCTTTGTGATGTAGTGAGATCACTGAATGAGGGCACAGCACTTAGCAGACTGGTGCTGTCCAAACCCACCCTGCACAGTTGCAGAATTAGCAGGTGTTTTCTGGGAAGAGGGGAATGAGGTACTACCTCTTAGAGCTGACATCCTCACCCAGGACTTTGGTCGACTCCTAATATAATTATTTTTATTTATATATATATATATATATATATATATAGTTTGTATATGTATTTCTATATAACTAACATAGTTACTCCTAAGGCATGTTCTGCACAGCCACCCTGCCTGTATTGCTGATTTTTTTTTCATTGGGCTGCTACTGGTGTTAATTTCATTGCACTAAGCAGCATTTATTACAGGTACTCCAAGAAGACTCTTTCAGATGTTTTAAAATACTGATTGTTTCTTCAACCTTGGTATAAGATGAACAGTAGTTGGAGTTAATCCCCAACTAGCTGGGGTTCAGGTGTGTGGGGAGAAGAGAAAAATTTATACAGTTAGTAAGGACCAAGTTCTGATCTCCATCAGACCAGTCTAATCTCACTGGGTGCTGACTCCTGGGCACATGTTGAAATAGAGATACTCCCTATATCCTTCTGGTGGCATTAGAGTTGGTTGCAAACCTCCTGCTCAGATGTGATGTGTTTTAAAAATTGGACGGTGCTGCACTACCAGCTTGCTGTGGAAAGGTGACATTGTAGTAAGTGGAGGGAAGGGCCAGTTATGTTAAAAGAAAAAAAAGTATTTAGGCTTCTAGACTTTCCGTAGTTTTACTTTGTTTCCCCTTTTCAGTTAGCTTCATTTAGAGCTGAGTAAACCTTCTGTTTTTCAGCTCCTCTTGGGGTTTTAAGGTTTCACAGGGAGGTAAACTTCAGTTTGAAGTTTCTAATACCATATTTTAACTGCACTTACCCTGTGATTTAAAGTGCTGATCTCCTGCAAAGTTACTTTGCAATCCAGATTTGTTCAAAAATATTCTGCTGAGGTAACTTTGTCCCAGCTGGGCACCTCGTTCTGACTTTGTCAGCTCAGCTATTGCGTGTCCTTCCACAGTTAGTGTAAAGCCACTGGGAATTCTCTGTCGGCTGCTCTGAACCACTTGACAGAAAAACAGTCACGTTCCTGCATTCAGTTTGCAACCAACAGCCTGGATGCACCTAATGTAATACCCCTGTTGCAGACAGTGATTGTTGTTAAAGTTCTGGAAGATTTGGGATACGTGCCTTGGGAAGGGAGGCAGACTTGCTGAGAGGTATTATTTTGGAGGTGCTTATGTTTCTATATAGTGCCACAGATGCTGAGATAAGCCGCAAGCAATAAACTCTACCCTACAGAGGTTAGTGTTTAATTAAACAGTGAGTGACAAAATTAAACAGCCCCTCAGCATCTACAAGAATCTGGTGGCAATGTGGTAGGGAATTCCTTCAGCAGCATGGTCAAGGTTGCTTATCTCAGCGTCCACACTGCCAGAATGGTACCTCTGTCCTTGGCCCCAGCTGTTTTTAAGGCAGTGGGCTCTGGCTGTGTTCTCCACCTCAGGGCAGGTCGCTCCCAGCTGCCCAGCAAATCATGGCCTAGCTAAGCTGGTGGTGCAGCTGCAGGCAGGTGTGGACAGGACTCAAGCCAGCTCGTTTAAATCTGACTCCTCCATGTCAGCTCTTAAATTTCCAGGCAGGTGGATGGGGTAAGGAAGGTGGGACACTTGCCCTGAGACATGAGCTTGCTCTGTGTTTGTCAGAGGGTGAGGCGTCCTACAAAAAAAGGGCCTTTGAGTGAAAGGATTGTGGATTTCATCAAGCTGCTGGAAACACCTAGCTACCAACATGTGCTGTGGGAGCTAGTCTGAGAGGGAGAGAGCCTCCTGCAACCAGTCATCTGTGTTCCCCTAGTGACTAGGATGCTGGATTTTATCAGTTTAAAGTGCAATTCAGCCTGCTTGCTCTACACAGACATAAGAGCAGTTCTCTAAGGTTTGTTTCAAACCTTCGTGCTGCATGTTGGAAGATCCCTGCTCTCTTAGGCCTTGGATCATATTGAAGCTGATGCTGATGCAAAACAGCAGTTAGGAGAGCAAGGCTGGGGGGGCAGGATTTTGCATAAAAATTGTTAGCTATTTCCACGCTTTTAATTTGTTAAAACATCTATGGACTTTTAGTATTTGGCTGGAATAAGCTCAGGTTGTGTACATTATTAAAAGCATTTCTGGCTTGCCTGAAGGCTTCTGAAGTGTTTGAATCTGCAGTCAGGGGCAGGCTGTTTGCTACAGAACATCTTAAGAGCCAGTATCCTTTTGACTTGGTTATAGATTCTGGCAGGTCTGATCTGTTTCTTTACACAGTTCACCCATTTTTCTCTTTAGTACTGCATTTCCTAAGAGCAGCACATCTCAGTGTCCAGGGCCTAGTGATAAGGTTTTTAATATGACATAGATTGATACTGACACCAATAGCCATCTGCAGAACACAGGAAGTCAGTGAGTTTTTACTCAGGCAGAGTTTCTTTCTGGCCATGAAACTGAGAAGGTTACTGCTGGTTTTATTGCACAGCATCAGTGGTACCCTGCTCTGGGCCATGTTTCCAGCCCTGCCTGTGCTGTTGCAGGGCCAGTAAAGCACTCATGAATCTCCTCAGTTGCCCCAGCTGTGCTGAGCTCTGGCCATGTTCCTGGGAACAGGTGAAATACCCCACTGGAGGCCGTGTGGTTTGAGGAGAGGAAGGATGACCTTTGGTGGATGCAGGCAGGCACAGTGCTTTTCCCTCTCACACAGAAGAGGAGAGAAGAGGAGCAGAGCAGGAAGCTGCCTGGGGTGGGAGAGGGAACAGCACACGTCAGGCTGTTCTGTGAGCAAGTGCCAAAACAGCTGCATTTGGCACTTGGGCATCCAGATCCTGGTCCTGGCTGCCAGGACTTATGCAGGTGGGTCCTCAGCAAGGCTTTGGGTGCTAGGCCAGGCCTTCCCAAGCCTTTTTGCGGGGAGAAAATATGGCAGGCGTGTGTCGGTGGCTTAAAGCTGGCTCCTGTTTCCCAGGGCTGGTGAGGTTTTATGGCAAGGGGGAAGAGGTGTGGGCAGTGCAGGCAGAGTGTGACATACTTCATCAGCTTCTGGCCAGCTGAATCTGAGAAATCAGTTAGGTTCTACTCCTTCTTTTGTCTCAGCTGTTTAATAAGCTATTCGTTTGGGTCACAAGCACCATTTTCCATCCAAAAGAATTGAGCTCATCTTTCCACACCCCTTTAAATGTGTTACAAAATTCCACACTGATTTTTTTAAATGCTGACAGGAAGTGGCAAGTGGAGAACCATAAGTTTCCCCCTTTGGCTGACCACTGAGCAGCGTAGAGAGCAATGCTGGAGCAAGCCAGGATAGCTCTTTCTGCCCAAGGAAATCTTTTTCAGGTAGTAGAAATCTGTGTTTTGGGCTTTATCCATGTGCTAGGAAGAAAAAGCGTCGTGCAGACTCCCAGAAGTGCAGGCAGACTTATCTTCTCCCAGGGAAGCTGCTAGTTTGACTCTCATATCTTTCTGAGGAAAGCTACTGCTCACTGTTACCAGATGGGAATGTGTGGCTGGTAATTTGCAAAAAAAAAAGGGCTCTTAGATCTTAGCATATGAAAGGAGAAGGCGCAGTCAGGATTTGTGGAAGCAAAATTGAAAGCCCCTAATAAAAAAGCACTCAGGGAGGTGTAGGAAGATGAGCCAAATGTTGATTTATTAACCATTTTTTGTTTGAGAAGAAATACTTGCACTCAGGAAGAACAGCTTGACAGACAGTTTGTATAAACAAGGCAGCAGTCCTCATCTGCCTTCTCAAAAGCAGAGTGCTGACTGTTCAGCTGGTTCTGCATGTCTGGTGAGGAGGCATGAGGAGGGCGGTTTCAAAAGTGTCTTTGTCCTTTGTACAGAAATGAGGTATGTGTTGCAGTAGAAACCTCTGAGTTATGCACTGCAGATTCCTGAGACCAAAACATTGAGAGGGGCTTGGTGCCAGCACACTGGGTTTGATTTTGAGAGGATAGTTTTCATTGCTGAAGTCACTTTTGGGGACCTCTGGGGATTGGAGCTGTGCTACGCCCAAATTAACTGGAAATCATGGGAGAGAAATAGCACATCCTGGATCTGTTAGTCAGAGTTAGAGCCATGTTGCATCCATCTCTGTGGTTCTCCTGGCAGGATATGCACAGGATCAGCTCTGAGGCTGTTCCACAGCAAGATCTGGAATGCTGTTGCATTTACAGTGTATTTTCATACAGTGCTGTTACTTGCTCTAAAAGCATTACTGATGCATGTTTGCTGTAAGTTGGATTTCTCCTACAAAAGGGATAGCCATCCCAAAGTCTTTACATGTATGCATGCCCTCCAAAGGCTTGGTATGACTCTGGGAAGCTCTGGTGGCTTCAGCAGCCTGTCATGCACCACTGACTGCTGCAAGCCCAGCTGCATGCCGGCTGGAACGGGCGGGGCTGTAAGGAGTGCTGTGTAACAGCAGGGTGTGAGCAAGGAAGGGGGTGTTTGCTTTTACTGACTCTTCTTTTCCCATTACAGAACATTCCTCTTATTTAAAAGGCTCTTATTTAGTGGGGAATGTTTAAGGTATTTTTTAATATTAGAACTTTAGTTAATAATAAAGTCATAAAAACTTCAAAGTGTCTAGGTGTTCAAAGAACTAGCTGTGGTATTCAGAAGGGAGTTCCTGAGCATGTAACACAAGGTCACACATTGTAAATATAATTTGTTGCAATTGATTTATTACTATTTTGGCTGCAATTCAAGGGCTGCAATCAAAGACTTGTGTGTTTACCTCAAAAAAAAGTAATCTTTATTGAGATATCCTTCTCTTCCTTTTGGCCTTTCCACTAAGCCCATCGAATTTCTGTTCCTTCTGGTTGAGGGTATGGGCTGACTTGAGATTTCGTTCCATTATTTTTTCAATTATACACACTGAGAACTTTATGTGATTCGAAAATCTGACAGGGCTGCTTGTGTCATCCCTGTAAGTCAAGCTGATGGCTGTTTGGAGTAATATATATATAAGGTAGTGTCTGAATTTCTTACAAGGTATAAAAATCAGTCTCCTCTTTCCTTGTTATTGTACACTTGCATTGCTGTAAAAAGGAAGGGACTACCTGCATAAAGATGGGAAATGACCTTATTATACAATAATGTCCTCATTTTTCAGCATGGTTTTCAGTGGCTTTAGACCTCCCCCCACAATGTCAATGGAGTAAAGGCACATTATGTGTGGGCAAAGCAGCTCCTGCATCTTCTATGGAGATGGGCATCATAAATCAGCTCCTGATAGAAAGCTGTGAGACTTTAGGCCCTGAACTTTGTCCTTTGTCACTGGCAGATAGATACCATGTTCAAACAGTGGCCCGTGGAAACAAGGAGTAAGAAGAACAATTTAGCCATTGATGCACAACAAATGAGCAGCTTCTTCCCTCTCAGCAAGCTGAGTGTTGTTATTCAAAACATACACCACAGGGAGAGCTCTCTTTTCTGCTCCTGTGCTTTGGGCTGTTGCAGCAGTAAGACATCATCTGATATGTTGTGTGGTTGGGTTTTGTTTTTATATTCTTTGTATTTGGATGCAATTTTCTTGGTGTTTCTTCTCGTTTTCTTGGGGTTTCTTCTCGTTTTCTTGGGATTTGCATGTTGAGGAGCTGGGGAAGATGGCAGTATAGCATAGGGTTTGCTCTGGGCTCCCACCATGGGTCTGGGGTGGAGTGGAGGTTGGGGTTTAGGAGGCAGATGGGAAGCTGTCACATTCCCTCTTGCCCAGCTTCAGCTTTCCCTGCCTCTCTGTCCACATCACAGCCCACATGCCTGTGCACCATCCCCAGAGGGAAAATCATCTCTGTTGCAAGCGGTAGCATCTGCCTGGAAATAAATAACTACAGCAAGAATAGAGGCTGGAACAAGGAGCAATACTCAGGCATCACATTTCTGTATTTTCTCCTAAGAAAACCCTGGGTTTATTTCTTCCAGCAGGGTGCATCTGTGTGCAGCACAGGTCATCTCTGTCGGCCTGGGCTGAGGGCTCTGCTACCATTCAGCTCTTCACTGTTCAACCACCAGCTGGAGAGAGTCTGTTGTTTTTGGGGAACCCCCTTCTCTCTGTGTCACTCTGCCAAGATGCAGAGTAAGTTTGGAAAGCCCTGAAAGTCTCTGCCTGAGGCTAATTAAGGGAGACTATTCCTGATGCTTTGTGTGTGACTGATGTGGTGAGATGCTCTGCAAGCAGTCAGTGCTGGTGCTAAAGAGGGTCCAGCTGATCAGCTTTTAGGAAATAATAACCTGACTGTTCCATGAACAACCCCACTAAATAGGAGCTGTTGGAAGCACTCACTGTGACTTTGGTAGGCTTGGGCTCAGCCTCTGAGTAGCAGGCTAGTAGATAAGAAATTTGCAGTGTGTATTCTAGCCAATCTGTATTGTAGCCTTCAGATTAGAAAAGCAGTGTCTATTTAGAAAAAGCAGTCTGTAATGATGTATTTAAATTTTATCTTGGCAGTAAGTAGATAACTGTATATTTCATACTCAGAAAGGTACAAAACTGCCAAAGTCCATTAGATTAAATCAAACGTAGAGACATGGGAAAGGATCCAGACAGTGCCAGAGAACAAGAGAATAACACATAAAGCAAGAATTCTTATGAGAGATAATTGCTGAATACCATGCCATTGCTGGCAGCAGCACAATTTCATCTGGCTTTGACATTTCTGAGCTTGTGTGTAGAGGCCCAGCATGAACCATTTGGGAGGGGATGCTGCATGCCGGCTCCATGGGTGGAGGGTGGCTTTCCCCTGCTTCCTGCCAGTGTGGGGCTGCTGCTTTGGACTTCAAATGGTTGTGATTTTTAATCAGGGGCACTTTGATGTGCACCACTTGGAGCAGAGCTTTAGTGGCTGGAAGGTTTTATTTACAACCTGTCAGAGGAAATCTCAGTGGGGAGAGCTGCTGGATGGGTAGGACATGGGGGAAGGGAGAATTAAGGAGCAGCATAGAGTGGAGATGCTTCCTGGAGACAGAAATTGTACTTTTATCCTCAGGTAGTGTGAAAACTGTAGTTTTGTGATGTCCATATGCACCTCTGCTGTTGCTTTCAGTTTAGACATTTCTTGGGCGTGATGTGACTATGGCAGTGCTTATACTACATAACGTCTTTGCAAAACAGCAATGGTAATTAAAAGTTACCACTGACACAACCCAACTTCCTACCCCAGTATAACCCTTGGGTTCAGAAAAAGAAATCAAAAAATCCTGTTGAGAACTGTTTTTCCTTGCTTAAATAGGCATGTGAGTGCCTGGGAGAGTTAACACAATAGGAAATTATTAAAACCCTATGAAACTGCGTGTTGTTCAAATGAACATGGAGTAATCTCTTGTTTATCAATGGAGTCTCTTTGTCTCTTGAAAGGTAAAATTGGAAAGGGAAGGGGGACAGTGCTTCTCCCCACACACTCCTAGTGATTTTCTTTTGAGAGCATAGCTTTGTTGGGACAGATCTGTAACAGTTAGGTTCTTATACTCATGATTTTTTCCTCCTGTGTTTTCAAAAAACATGTGTTTGGTTTCACTCAGAGCGTGATATCCTTGCCTGTCTCACACATGGATTTAGATACAGGAATATCTTTTTTATCAGGAGCTGTGTTTCTCCCAAATGCTGCACTCACCAAAATGCAGCTGGCTGGGTGGGAGGAAGCAGTTTGTATTTGTAATACCATAAGTGACATACTGAATGAAAATTCCTGCCAGTATGTAACACTTTATGAGTCAAATCCAGATGCNTTTTTTTTTTTTTTTTGGCCCCACTGTCCCTTGCACAGGCAGACAGCTTTTCAGAGGAAGAACACCCCCTGGGGTCCTGTTCTGGGGCTCAGTCTTTAATTCTGAACAGAATTAACCCTCTGCTCTAAGATCACATACTCTCGTGAGACTCTGATGCCTTCTTTTTCCCCAAACCATTCCCAGCCTTCTCTGGTATGTTCAAAAATGCTAGCAATTTTCTTTAAAAGTCTGATGCTTCTGTTAAGTGCCTGCCCTCTCTGTTGTTAGGAGTGAGAGGCAGGCTGGGTGAAGGGTGTACTGTACCTGGGAATTACACATCTGTGAGGAAGATTCCTCACGTGCTTCTGAACAAAGGAGCATGGGGGTCAGGATTTTGAAAGAGATGAGCTATTGGGTTTCAGTGCTTTTAAGTGATTATGCAGGTTTTTTGCGTGACTGAAGTGTGTGGCATTTCTGTTGCTGACAGGGAAGGCCGCTCTAACGCTCACATTAAAGGAGATTACCAAAGAATCGGAGATGTTATGCTAAAGAACATTCAGAGCATGAAGGTAGGAATGATCCTATAACTATTAAGCTTTGACACGGATTAACATTAGCATGCTTTTCATTTTCGTATTATGTTGCCTCTGGTGCTGGTTTTTGCCAATTGTAATCAAGGCTTATGCTATGAAAGTTTCCTTTGATGACATAGCAAGCATTTGGTGGATTTCCCTGGAATTTCAGAATTGCCAGCTGATTCTAAAGTGTCCAGCCTCTTTCCTCTACTTTCCTAACAGAGAAGCAGCAAACACAGAAGTTTAGGAGTATTTAATCTCCAGTTCTTTTTTCCTTCAAATAAGAAGGCAAAACATTGGAATTTGTGAGGCTGAAGAGACTGTTGAAATGCTGTGTGTGCCTACTTTTTCATGCAAATATTCATGTTAAAATATTCCAGGATTAGTGACCATAAGCTGGATATTGATTTGGCTTGGGAAACTTATATTTGTGCACTACAGTGCAAAGTTAGGTGAAAGGTTTTTGAATCATGAGAATAATTGCCTCTGATCCCTTTAAAACTAGAAGTAAAAATACATGTATGAGCCATAAATCTAGATGTAATGTTCAGCAGACTTTGCAACTGTTCTTAGTCTGGCCAGAGCAGTATTCTCAATGCTCTGTGTTGCTGACAAAACAGCATGGAATGCAGGCAGGAGAGCCTGTGAGAACCCTATGGACTGGTACAGTATGGATGTAAGCTCACCTTGCTGTAATCTGTCTGCACATCCAGCTCGGTCTGGGGCAAAACACGGCACTTCACCTGCAGCGTGCAGATCTCAGAGTGGTTTTGAACCTCTCCAATAAATCTGTCCTTGGGGATGGCCACTTGGGCATTCTGCAGTTAGTAAAGGGAGCAGCCTTGAGTCCTTGGCTGGAGGAAAGGGCAGTTTAATCATTGCAGCTCTCCCGAGATGTTTGCTGGGACTTGTTCTAGCTTTCAGAAGGACAGGGAGAGACGCAGGGAAGGGAAGTGACACGGAGGCGATTATACGGCAGGTATAAGGGAAAAGGGAACATAGAAATCTCGATTTACCGTCACCAATAAGGCAGCCTCACTCTCCCTCTGCAGTCTGCTTAGCCAGGAACTGCTTTTTCCCCTCAAGATGTAATTCAGATGCATTGGGAGAAATGTAGAGGGGACTTTCCTACCTCCACCCCTGCACTCAGGAAGTACGCAGCTCTTCACAAACAGTTTTTAGAATACCAGAGAGCTTCTGACCGACCCTGTCTCTGCTCTTGGTACCTTGCAACATTAAATTGTCTGTCCTTTGCTGTCTGCAGGTCCTTCTGGGGCAGCATACTGTAACTTAGGCCTGGCAGTGTGCTTTCGTCTTTCCCATTTTCCCTTTCCCATTAAAGGGTTTTACTTCACTTGCTTTGAGATCCACTACCACTGATCGAGTGATATGTGGAGGAAAGAGGCAAAAGCTAGCTCAACTTAAAAGAACTGCACAAGAAACAATAAAGTTAGTTAAAACTGTACTTACTTATCGTGAGACCTGTTACAAGATCTGCAAAGTGACACTATGTGTTTAATTAACAAGGAAAGAAGTTAAGAGCAAGTAATTAATGGGCGGCCTCTGTAGCAGTCCAAAGGGTCTGCTGTGTCTTTTCCTGAGTTACAGACTTTTAAAATGAATATGCAGTGTGTGGATGAAGCAGCTTGGCTCTAGGGAAGGTATGTTTCTCGTAAACATGTCACAAATCACAGGAGAGAGAGAGTTGACTGGAAATGTGTCAAAAAGCACGAACTTCAGATTAAGCCAGAATGTCTTCTCAAGTCCATTCAATTTATGCATTCAGTTTCTTTTTGCTGCTGCTTAATATTCTACCATATACTGGAAAACTTCAGTTGGCTGCTCAGAGAAGCTCTGTACATCCTGAAGAACTAGTTCGCCTTTTGCAAAATACAATTAATTCCCTGTTAATAAAAAATACTGCTGATTTGTTTTAAGGGGGAATTGTGAATATCTCTGATGCTGAGACCTAAATGGAGTTATGTATTTCTTGCAAACCTCATTCATTGCTGGTGTGCAGCTCCCCTGCTGCCAGTGGGATTATTTAGAGATTGCACTAAGGAGAAGAGGATGTAGTCCAAGGATGAAGATCTTGTAACATACCCGTTTCTGTCAGACAGTGCCTCTGTTTTTGTGTTTGTTCAGTCTCCCAAGAGATTCAATAAGAGGAGAGCAGAAGCTAGAAGTCCATTTGCCTGCATCTCAGTTCCCAAGACCGCCTAAGGGAACTGGGGCATCTAAATCCCTTCATCCTTTTAGAAAATCCCGTCCACATTTTTTGGCTGTCTCCATTCCACCTATTTGCGTGAGCTGTGTTCGTGTCATCTCCTTGCCTTTGGAATTCTCACTGATAAGAGAGTTGGTTTTATTGAATCATGTACTTCTGTTTTCCCAGGAACGCAGAGTGGGTGGGGGTGTCTACTTCAAATGAGTAATGCCATTTCTCCTTGGCAAGTGAATATCAGAGCCATTGTGTTGTACAGTGATTTTGTTTGCAAAATCCCCACTGCTGTGCTAGTTGGATGTGTTACTGGATTAGGTATGGGCTGAGTCACGTCTCTCAGTGATTGTTAACAGCATCCTCTTTTCTTTCATGCATAAAAGCAACTGACAATTCACCTGCGAAAGCACAATGAGATTTTAATGGAGCTGGAGAATGAGATCAAGAACTCTCGCAAGCTGGAGACCTTTTGCAGAGATTTTGAACTACAGAAAGTCTGCTACTTGCCTCTCAATACCTTCCTCCTCAGACCTTTACACAGGCTTATGCACTACAAGCAGATAATGGAGAGGCTTTGCAAGCACTACCCTCCAAGCCACATGGACTTCAGGGATTCAAGAGGTAAGTAAGAGAAAAGATGTCAGTTCCTGGAGCTGGGGAATGGCATCCAAATCCATTAGAGGTGTATGGCTGGAGAAAAAAAAATCTTTTTTTTTAAGCTACATCAAAAGAGGATTGAGTTGCAAAATCCACCACTCAGAACACCATAACACCATTATGCCACAATCTGGGCAGGTACTTGGAAGAGAATTCTGCTGGGAGTTATTAAACACACAGCAATGACAGCAGGTTCAGGAAGTCTCTTGAACTGAAAACAGTTGGGAGGTTGGGAGAGAGCACAGGGAACATACCATATGTGCTTGTGTTGTTCCTAGCTTTCCCTAGAGATCCTCTAATAACACAAAACACTAGCTCAGGTGAACCCTTGGTCTGACCAGTAGGGTGGGCTGCTGTTGTTATGTCTTTAAGTGCCATTTGTCTTCTTTTTTCAAGACATACAGTTTGCTCTGTTACCATGTCTGTGATTTGTTTCAGGAGCTCAAAGCAGCCAGTATGGGTTGATTTTGGATTCGGGGTTGTTGTTTGTTTTTTTTTTCAAACATGAGGAAATTGCCCTCCTGTAGCCTGAACTCACTGCCTGCCATTTCTTTCTGATGGTTTGTTCTCCTTCCTCCTTGCTCCCGTCTGCCACACCTGTTGTAAGCTGTGTGTGTTTAAGGATAACTCCATTATCTGTACAGCATTGGTGCAGATCCATGGAAGAACTTGGGCAGGGAGCCGTGCTCAGCACGACTGCTCCCAGGCGTAATGTGTGAGCTGAGCTCCCTCAGATTCTGTGGAGTGAGACCCACAGCAGGCGGTGCACAGAATGCAGAGTTAACGTGACCTGTGGCAACAGGAAATGCCACAGAGACCTGTGACACTGGAGTGCTGTGTGACACAGGTGTTGGCCCACGTTGAATGGTCTCAGAGGAGGCAGCAAGTAGTGCCTGCATTTCAGTCAGCCAAGGCTGGAGGATGAGAATGATGTGTCCATTCCCCTCTCCCCACAGAGTGTAGCAGTCTGATTCCTGCTCCACTTTTGAAATGGATGCAAACATAGATTTCACAGGTGAAAATAAGAGAACATGAGGACAGTGTGACTTAGAGACCCCATCTCTCTGGGATCAGTCTCTTACTAAGGTGTTTGCAGATTTTTCTTAAAGGTCATAGTCTAAAGCAAAAAAAAAAACATTAATTGAATCCCAGAAGAGAGCATAGGTCTTCCACTAGCAGGTGGATGAACTGTATACTGAGCAATGATGTAAAAAGGAAGATGGAACCACTGTTTCTGTTCACATGACTGTGGTTTTTTTACCTAAAAATGGCTGTACCTGCTCTTCTGGCACTGAAGTCAGCCAGTGGCTTTGGCCCATTCAGAGACTGCCCACCCATCCAGGTGTATCAAGGGTGGTGCTCCCATACATGATGGCACAGGAAGTTGGTTGTGTCTTTGGAGAGAGTGGAGTAGAGCCTAGAGGTGACTCAGTGACGTGCAGCCCTTTAGTTGTTCTCATTGATGGGACTGAGGACAAACCCCAAGATGTTTGCCATCTGAAAGGATACAATAAGTGACACTGCCATTTCCTGCTGTTTTCAAATACAGACCTGACCCAGTGTGCTGCAAGCACTTTTTTCAAGCATAAAGAACATCCCTAGATTGATCGGAGTGGTAGGAATTTAAGTCCTTTCACTGGTGCTCTGAATTAACCATACTCTTCTTATAAAGTTCCTGTGGCTAAAACAGAGTAACCTTTTGGTGTAGGAAATAGACTGTGTCTTCATCACAACACTCCACCCCTTCCACTGTATAAGATGATGTCCAGAGTTTGTGTGGGTTTTAGTCTGCCTGAGTAGCTTTATGCTCTAGAGGAGAAGAGGAGTGCCAGAAGGTTCATGAGCTGGGGGTACTGCCAACAAAAGCTGTGTTACTTTTCGAACATCCTTGTAAATTTTAAATAAGCACTTTATGGATTTGTCCATCTAGCTGCTTTGGCTGAGATTTCTGAAATGGTGGCTCAGCTCCACGGCAATATGATAAAGATGGAGAACTTCCAGAAGCTGCATGAACTGAAGAAAGACTTGATAGGCATGGACAATCTGGTGATCCCAGGAAGGGTAAGTAACAGAGTTGTGATTAAGAGTTGATACAATTTCAAATTATTAGATATGTTTTCAAAACCTGTTTATTAGGGGCACGTGTGAAATTGCCTTTCCTTATATGAACCTTTTTCTGTCTCCAAAAACTGTCAGATGTAAACATAATAATGCCAAATGTTTAACTCCAGACAGCAGCCAAGGCCCACACAGCTGCTTGCTCACTGCCCCAACAGCAGGACCAGGTAGAGAATCAGGGGGGTAAAAGCAAGAGAACTCATGGGTTGAGATAAAGACATTTTAACAGGGAAGGCAGAAGCCAGGCACACAAGCAAAGCAAAACAAGATATTAATTCACTGCTCCCCATGGGCAGGCAGGTGTTCAGCCATCCCAGGAGAGCAGGGCCCCATCACGTGCAATGGTGACTTGGGAAGACAAACACCACCACTTCAGATGTTCCCCCCTTCTTCCCCCCACTTTATCCACTGATCATGATGTCCTATGCTCTGAGTATCCCTTTGGTCAGTTTGGGTCCCCTGTCCTGGCTGTATCTCCTCCCAACTTCACATGCACCTCCAACTCCCTCACCAGTGTGGCAGTAGGAAAAGCAGAAAAGGCCTTGGCTCTATGTAAGCCCTGCTCAGTAATAACAAAAACTTCTCTATTATCAACCCTGTGTTCAGCTACTTTTGTCCAGCACAAATCCAAGACACAGCACCATACCAGCCATGGTGAAGAAATTAACTCTACGCCAGCCAAAAGCTGCACACCATAGAAAACAGCACCTTTAAAGCAGGAAAGGGCAATCCTCTTTTTTCCTGATTTTTTCAGTTCTGTCTTTCGTATAGATTTGGACGGTTTTAGGCAATTCCAAAACATCTTTTACAACAGAGGCAGTAAAAATGTAGTATTTATCACAGCATTCAGAGCTTGAGCAGTTGTACCTTTCATGCAGCCCTTATTTTCTTTTCCTAGCCCTCAATGCTAAACCTTGACAGATTGAAGGCAAGTAAGGCATTTGTGCTGGAGGACCTTCCCTTTCACCACGCCTTGCTTTGAAACTCAGGGCCCTCGGGAAGAGCAGTCTCTTCAGTCTACATGTAACAATAGGCAATAATTTTTGAGACAGTGTTGCCTTAAGTAAACACTTTTAATGTGCTGTAAGAATACCAACATCTCTCTCTTACTTATCATGTTTTCTTAAAAGCAAGGGTCATCTCAGAATAAATGAGCCACAGTGTAATATTTGTAGCCTTTTTTATTTTCCTAAGCACATGTATCTGTGTGCAGACTTGAGAGTTGTCTGTTGCAGAAGTAGTTTCCTCCCCGCTCCCTTGACTTTTGCGTGTAATACACAAAACCGGAACTTAGGGCTAGGTTTGAAGTTGATGTGCCATTGGGAAGGCAGTGCTGAGCACAAGTATTTCAGGATTTGTGGCTGTTCCCCACTCCCTCCTTTTACCTCTTCCCTGTCTCCAAGCAGCTGCCACAGCTCATGTTTCTTTCTAGTGATCCACAGACTGTTCACATCCTTGGCAAGTCCCTTGGGACATTTCACAGCCTCTGCATCTCCCTATCACATGAAATTAAATGCTGTCATCGGGGTGTTTCTGCTACCCTAGTCTATTTAAAGTCTGAGCAGTCTTCCTGTCCGAGGAAGTTCAAGGAAAAGGCAGGTGGGGGGCAGAAGTTGTTTGCCTGCCAAGGCAAGAAGCATTGGCCACCATGCTCTGGCACATGCCCAGGGTGTTGCTGCTTCCAGCCCTTTGACTGCTCTTCTGGCTCTGACTCAAGTCCCTGCCCTGGTGCAGGCAGGGCTGGGAGGCAAATGCCACTGTAACCCCATCCTCTCCAGGTTGTCCCAGAGCGTGGTATCTGCTGCTGCTGAGCTGGTTCCTGTGCTGGACATGAAAACCCTCCGTGGCTGGTTGCCACTGCAGGTGGCAGGGACCTGCACCTCTGTGTCCGTGCGGTCCCTGCCGCTGCCCGTGGTGGTGCTGAGCCTGTCAGGGGCTATCGGGGGGTACCACATTGTACTAATTAGGATTAATTAGCCAACAACAGCTTTCCATGGCCTCTCTGGTGCCATGAGCCTACCGTGGTATAGGATTAACCACCTCTAGCCACTTTTCCACCCTTCAAGCCCTTAGGCAGTGCAGGTGGTGGGACTGAGCACACCACAACAAGCCTAAGGCGTTGGAATTGCTTCTCTGAACAGGTTAATTTTAGCCAGTTTATTCCTAAGATACAGGTGATTTAGGTGCTTTATATAGGTTTTTAAATCCACAGTTATGAGTAGAATGACCTTAGAAAGACTGTAATAAATAAATATAAACCTCTTAGGAGAAGCTGGAGGGAGTGACTGAAAAATGATACTTTCATGGGTTTCAGAGAAATAAAAGGGTGAGTTACTGCATAGTTCTCAGTAAGCCCAGGAACTCCAGCTTTTTGAAAGTTTCAGATGTGCTACTTTCCCTCTTATTTCTATCCCTAAACATTCTTAAACACCAAGGTCTGAATTAATGTGCTGTATTGTATGACATGGATGGTGTTCTGATAACTCACACAGCCAGACAAATATCTTTCTTTATCTGCTGCTAATGGTGATGTTGAGTCATGTAGCTGGTTTTACAATGCAGTGAATGAGAGCAATGTATGCCATATGCACCACAGAGGATTGCCAATGGCTAACCAAGAACACATATATCATTAGTTTCTATGTCATTTGTGCTGTGAAAAATACTCATTAAAAACTGATGAAAGAGGAAGCTGTCTGAAGGAATTAATGTCAGGTAAAGACAGTTTTGTTTAGCTGAATTTTCTTAAGATGAATGAAAGGAGTTTATCCTAAAGACAGTTACAAACAGAAAGGAATCATCCTATAAATTAGATTATTATCATATTTAATAAAATTAAAAGTCTTGGTAACTGATAGTCAAGTCATTTGTAAGACCACGTGGTCATATTTCTGTTTACTTACTTTAAAAATCATGATTTTTGCAGGAGATCCATTTTTGCTTTGTATTTGTTTCCCACAGGAATTTATTAGACTGGGCAGTCTCAGTAAGTTGTCTGGAAAAGGTTTACAGCAACGGATGTTCTTTCTGGTAAGCAAGAGGACAATTTTTCTTTGTACAATGAAATGTAACTCTCAGCATCTGCTAGACATAACTGTTAGATTTGAATTTTGAATTACAGTAAGTATTTTTAAACAGCCTTATTTAAATTAACATAGTACATCACCTGTGCAGCTGGTTGTTAAGAACCTACATTTCTGTTCAAATCCAATATTCTTTTTGTAACTGCTTCTTACAAAGATAAGACTATTTTTCATATGACAATGGGAATATAATGATAAAATAACACCTCCTTGCACCTTGTCTTAAATAAAAGCAGAGTCATTACAAAATGAAAAGTGGCACCAGGGATAGTGATCATATTCAGAAAAGATAAAGAGTGACTCCTGGTGATATGAACACTAATTCACATAATGCTCTCAGAACACTTTACAAAACCAAATTTTTCCATAAACCATCCAGTTTCAACCCATGTGCTCAGCATGCTGATGGACCTGCATGTTCTTGGAGTTAAATTTTGTAGGTTTTGCACTAGGGAAGGTTGTCTCCTCCCACCACTTTGGCGTTATGGTGCTCCCACTTGGTCTCTGATCCACAGGAGTCCACTGGGTAGTTCTTCCTCTCTTTTCTTCCCAGCCATCTGATTTGGTCCTAGGCTCACCATCTTACTGCTTCTGTGCCCTTGGTGCTGGGGCCCTGGGATGCCCAGCAGAGTGCACAGATTTTTTATTGCACAAAACACTGAAGAGTCAGTGCAGTGTGGCAGAAAAATGCTTCCTTGGCTTCCTGTGTGCAAAAGGCGAAGGCAGTAGCTGTGTAGAAAAGCTTGTGAGTGTGTTGGATTTTACAAGGTGTTTGACATTTAATCTTTCAGGTGGGCCAAAGATATAACCTGATAAATCTACCTGGGTATGATTATCCTCTGCCTTTAAAGGCACTGAAGAGGAAGCCTAATGAATACCGTGTGTATTTTCTTGCATACTAAGACGATGCCTTGGTATTATACCTGTATAAAATATTAAAAATCTGAGACTAGCCTCTCAAGTCAGTTGCTTTCACTGTCAAAGAAATCTTTTATTTGTCTTAAGCACCAGAATCTATTTGGAGGCAAAGTCCCAGGTCCGTACTGTGGGATTCCACATACGTGTGTAATCATTGGCAAAATTAAATCCCCCTCTAGTGGCTGATCCACAAAGCTTCAGGAATTACTGCTGCTGCATTGTAGAGGTCTGTGGTGAGAGCTCTGTTTCACACCACAGAGTGTGATTTTCTTGATGCAGCCATCTGGTCTGAGAAAAACACCCTTTGACCCAGGTGGCCAAATGAAAACATTCTGTTCATTTTATGGCAACAAAATGCAGGCAGTCATTTGACATGCTTTGGACACCTGTTGTTACCTGCAGGAAGCTCTACAAATTGAGATTCTCAGTCTCTTCACCATGGTATTTTTAACCTAAAACCCATCTATCTTAAAACGGGTCTCCCAGCTTCCTTCTGAATACGGGCAGTAATAGACAGCCATTCTGTTTGTAAGGGCTGAGCTGGACAAGCCTCTTGGGCAGGTTTACATATCTTTTCCCTCAAAGCAGGAGAAAATATTGGTGAAACACACACCTTCCATAGCTTCAAAGTGCAGCAGAGTGTGAAATGTACTGCTCTGTTTCATTGCTGTTGTGGCTTGATAGTTCTGACCCGAAGATCACAAAGGGAATATTAGAAGGCATCTGAAAATATCCAGTGGAAAATTATGGAAACATACCTAATACTAGCCAGAAAGGAAGGCAGGGAAGATAACAGTTGCTAACAGCAGGTAGTGGAATATTGTGGAATCCAATATTTTGGATTCATGCATTAGTGTTGCCATATAAATACTTAGCTTTCCTGTATTCACTGTTCTGACTTTTTTTTCACATACATATATGCCAACCAACTTCATTCTAATGATGCTTATCCTTGCTTTTTAGTTTAATGATATCTTGTTGTACACAAGCAGAGGCCTGACAGCATCCAATCAGTTTAAAGTCCATGGGCATCTTCCACTTTATGGCATGACAGTAAGTATTGTGAGAACTTAAGGGATTTGTGCATAAGTGGCCATTTGTGGTCCCATCTTAATTGCTTGATGAATTTCTGCTGGGCTGAAAACAGCAGCAAAGTGGGATGTTCTGTGATTCTGTCTTGGGTTCAGCATCTGTTCCTGCAGCCTTCTGCACAGAGGTGATTGCATAGCAAAAGTAAGGGGGGAAAAAGGCATTTTTGAGGGCTGCTTCCTCACAATGCAAACTTCTCTGCAGATGGGTTCTTCGTTTTTTTCAACCATTAATTTGACCATGATTCTTACAAGTAATTGATCACCAATTCATTACAGACACATACAAGACAAGTGAACACTAGTGACAATCTAATTTCTATATACAAGAAACCCATTTCCTAATGCTTCCAGCTCTATATCTTAAAGCCAAAGTAGTGGGAATCTGGCAGCAAAATGTCATTTGGAGCTCATATTGCAACTCTGGAAAACAGCCAATTCAAGCCAATAGCATCTACTTATCTCTTCTTGTATTGTTTCAGAAATGTTTTTGCAAATTTCAAAATACTTTCATTCCCTCCATTATTTTCAATGGAACTTTTTGCTAGTTTGTATCTATTCTATACTGTCCTCCTGAGAACTGAGTTAAATTGTCACTACCACAGTAACTGGTATTTTATAAACACTTGCAAGGTTTCAAGTTTTATCTAGCATTTCAAGGAATCCTCTCAGTTATTGATGGCCATTTGGCCTGGACTTGCTCACAAAAGAACTGTGCCATGCTGCAGTTTCCAGAGCACTCCCAGCCTGTAACACATCCTTTTGTGCAATAAATCACTCTTCTGATAAAAATACCACTATTTTCTTTGACACAAAGCAGACAAAGCCATGCTTTTGGTTTGAGAGGTTATTGCTAAACTAACTTAGTATTCTTCCAACTTGCAAGGCACTGTTTTTTTTCCTCAATACCTAGCTCAAATTTGTCTCTGAGCATTTCTCCTAGTTTTCTTCTCCCCAATGGTAAGAACTCATTAAGAAATACGTACTTCCTGCAGTCTGACTGCATTTGGCCTTTTATCTCTCAGATGGAAGAAAGTGAGGAGGAATGGGGAGTTCCTCACTGTCTGACACTACGAGGTCAACACCAGTCCATCATTGTTGCTGCAAGGTAATTCAGTAGAGATAAAGTTCACATGTGAATTGTATTTCTCTGCAGCTGTCACAGTGGGACTGAGAGGCATCATTTTGTTTGTATTTGCTCCTGAAACAATCTCCTCAAAGGTATATTCTTTTGTTAAAGCCACTTGTTAAGAAAAAAGTGGATGGGACACAATAGAGTGGCAGTTGTGCAAGTTGGAACCAAAACTAACTTATCAGGGAAAAAAAAGTAGCATCTTGTGTCTGAATTTATTTATTTCAGTTAAAAGTAAGCTCGGTTTGTGTCTATTTCTTAGAGTTTGCTTTCAACCTGTATGAAAGTGAATAAAACCTGAATTTTTATTGCTAGTACCCGTGCTGAAATGGACAAATGGACTGAGGACATCCAGATGGCAATAGACCTGGCAGAGAAAAGCAGTGGCCCTGCCCCAGAGTTACTGGCGAGCAGCCCACCTGACAATAGTAAGTAAATGCCAGAGAGTAGGTTTTATTCACTTTTGTCAATATGATTGGTGGTTGCTTCTAAGCAAAGTGGTGAAAGGTACTGGCCACAAGTCAAACTGATACATTTGAAGTTGATTTATATACATATATATGTATAGATATATTGATGTGTGTGCCATTTTAATGTTCTTGTTGATGTTAGCAGAAAGTTTCATTGAATAGAGAACTGACTTAAGGATATTGATTCCAGGAACTATTTAATACAACTTGGGCAGTGCCTGTCCTTGGAAGGTATTAAAAACACCAACAGAGCATGGTAGTTAGTCTTTAATTCTAACATTTGCAGAAACACATAAAATAACGATATAAAATATAATAATCTATTTAAAGTCGTCACTAAAGTTCTAAAATGATGTTTTAAAACTAGTTCTCAATGCTGTGGACAGAACTGATTGTTTAATTTTTCCAATTATATATGTTGTTGCATAGAGGAAGAAAGATGCTTTTTCCCTGCATTTCATAGAGTCTCCTGATGAAACTACTGTAGACCAGGAATCTGAGGACGACCTCAGTGCATCCCGCACCTCACTCGAACGTCAGTCACCACACCGTGGCAACACTACGGTGCACGTCTGCTGGCACAGAAATACCAGTGTTTCAATGATCGACTTTAGTATTGCTGTGGAGGTATCTGCCTCAGAACGACCTGAACTGCAGCTCCAGGCTCGCTTTTGAATGACAATTTCCTTTCTGCTCCTCCTTAATAAGTGCACTGTTCCCCTGTCTCCTTCTGGGGAAGTTTCAGGCACGCTTATTAAACTGCCTCCCATATCTTCAAATGATGGCATAAACCATCACTCAAGAAGCACATACCTGCTCCTGTAATGCACCTCTGTAAAATCAGTTAGAGCAGTAATTTTCATAGAAGCAACTGTCAGAAAAAAAGCTGATGCCCTTTAAAATGTAAAGCAGTTCAAACTGTCTTAATGCTTTCAGTTGCAGAGGCATTAAGTCGTTGCTCGAGCGGAAAGGATATTGTCTTTAGCTGCTGCAGCCAGAGTTTTAATTATGTGTATTACTAACTTACTTTCTTTACCTAGCCATCTTTTCTGGAACCTTGTCTCATTGCTCAGTCTCATCTGCTTTTTCTTTATTTGCATTTTCCACCTCAAAATAAACCCCCTTTTTTACCCCTCTGATCACAGCTAAGCCAATTTGATACACCTTCATTAATTCTGTACTGAACAGCCGAGGTGCAGACATTGTCTTTTCAAAGATTGAAATGAAAGACTCCTAGCTCAGTGTAGGTTTTAGGATGAGGTGGGAAGCCTGCTGAGGTGTTCTTCCTTCACCCAGGAGAGCCCAAGGAGCTCTACATACTTTATCACAGCCCTCATCAAATGGAAATGTATGCTCTAGGAAAATGGAAAAAGGAATCTTAAAGCTGAGTGGATTTGCACTCGAGTGGCAGCCCTCAGACATCAGGCCACCATTGCTCTCGAGAAGCTGTACTGATGGAGAACATAGTGATGCAAGGACAAACATATTCATGGTTCGTGTAACTGCCTCTGTTTTTAAACAGGAGGTGAGTTTGTTGCTGAAATATGACAAAATTATTCTGTACTAAAAAATGCTGACTGTGGAGCCTCATTTCGATCCCACGTAGGTGGGATTTTCTGCTCCTTATAACCTTACATCCTGTAAGGGAGGAAGAGGCAGACCAGCACAGGGCAAGGTCTCATATTTTTCCCTAAAGCAGAGGGCTTATTATAAATAGACATAAAACCTATACCAGTGACTCATTCTAATGATTAAAACATTTAGTTAGGCAAATCTTACTAGGTCTGAGATCAGTGCTCGTTTTTGTTCCTTCCCTGTGCCTCAAATGAACACAAAGCAGCGAAGACCAAGCACACCCTGGAGCCATGCGTTGTTCTGTGAAAACATCTTCAGCTCCACTGCTGCTCCATGTGTGGCAGCTCCTGCTCATGCTCCCATCATCCTGTCGGTGCCTCTCACTTCAGCATTATCGTTTATTTTCTTTGTGTCTCTCCCTCCTTTCTGTCTCTCTCGTGGTAGAAGATCCTCTCTCTGTCAGTGACTGTTCCTCCCTACCTGCTGGACTGATCAGTGATCAGCGGCCTGTTTCCATTTCATATGTCTGCTGGTACCGAATGCAAAGCCTGTCCTTTTATGATATCCTCCAGAGTAATGAGGTAACAGAAAATTAAGGAGTACACCTGTAACTTAGGGCAAGGAAGCAGTCGTCCAGATATCAGAGAATAGGATGATTTAAAGGAAAGGGTTTAATGCATATCCAAGGCTGGTGAAAACAGAACTTTTTAAGAATACTTCATTTGTAGTAGCTACACCAGGAAGCTCAGATTTTTACTATTAAGCTTTACAGATTAAGTTATTGGCTTCTGGATTAGATAAAGAGAATGATGTAAACAGTTGTTGTGATCCAGGCAAGAGCCCTCACAGTCAACAGGTCATTAATAATTCATTAAGAACTCCCCTTCATTTGCAAGCAACAATGATGCTGCATTTTCCATCTTCACTATGGGAAGAGCAGTTTCTTCAACCAGCCATTAGATACATGTACTTGGTTATGGCTTCCTCCTCCTTTTTGTTAAACTATCCAAAATCCAGCTAAAAATAAGGTTAACAGTCCTTGTTTTTGAAATCTTTGAAAAGTACTATGTGAACTCTCTGGTTATGGAGACCGCAATCTCTATCTGCAATTCTGAAGAATGTCATATTTTTCTTTACATCACAAACTCATGTCAGACTTTCTGTTTCCATTCTATTTAAGTATCATTCTCAAAGAACAGAGTAGGATTAAGAAGACTGAGGTTTAGTAATAGACTGCTGAAAACCACCTCCGTTGATAAAATAATTAGTGTAGTAGCTTTGAGTTTTTGGAAGTACTCAGCTGCAAACAAAAAAATACATTACATAAAGTACTACTCAGAAGTAGAAAAATGCAGATGAAAAGTGTGTCCATTCAGTTGAAGCATTTTCATGTACAACCAGGTCACATAAAACCAGAGAAAAGCAAGTATTCGCAGAGAAAAGCAAGTATTTTTTCTTACAATAATTAAACTGCAGGCACCTTTCACTGTTTTACTTGGCTGCTTTTGATCTGTTTCAGAACCAGCTGTCTGGAAATCTCCTAAGAAAATTCAAAAACAGCAACGGGTGGCAGAAGCTTTGGGTGGTGTTCACCAACTTCTGCATGTTCTTCTATAAATCGCACCAGGTAACCGACAGGGCCGGGGTGTGGGGCTGGAGAAGACAGTGTGGGGTTCTTCTCCAAAGAGGGAGCTGAGAGAAAAGCACATCTCAGTCCTGGATGCTGGAGGCTGGAGCAGCAGGTGCACTGGTCACAGCTCCACACACAGCCTTTACTGCCACTGGCACACAGAGCAGGGCTTGCTCTCACTCTGCTCTCAGGTCAGTTCTTTCCTGAAGCTCTCAACAGTCACAGTACAGATCATTCTTGAAAGCACAACAGGGCTCACCACTGCTCAGAAGCTGTGGTGCAAGTTTAAACCAGGCTTTTCTCTTGTAGAAATTCTAAGATCGTTACAATTAAACACTCAGTAGTGACTCATAAATTTTGTTTACCATTGCTGACACTTAAGCCGAACAGGAGAGAGCAGCAGTCAGTGATTTAATCTACCTGAGCAAACATCCCACTGCAAAAGTAGGGGATTTTTGTTTAAAATCTGTTGGACTCCTGAATCTGCTTGAGCAGGGCATAAGCACAAAGTAACTCGAGTTGCTGCATTGTGCTTTCATTGTTGCGGAAGTCCTTAATGGTTAAAGAAGGAATTGGAGGATGTTCTACATCTAAGAGGAATAAAGAAATCCTTTGCCATGCAGTGAAAGGACTTTAGCAGTGAACCCACCAGGTGTCCAGCACAGCTGTAAATGAGTACGTGTTTGCAAGCCGAGGATGAACCTGTGTGGTGCCCTGCCAAGGGCAAATGATGGAGCCTTATGTTCTTCATCAGTTTGAAAGTAGTGAAACTCTAAGCTACCAGCCAGCTTTCCTTCGAGGAAATACTGATAGGATCAGCTTGCAGCAGATCCTTATGCAAAGGGTCTATAATGATGATCAATTGAAACTACCAGACAATTAATTTCCTTGCAATTGTATAAATCTGGTGTTTTTCTGCACATGTGTAGAAACACAGTGATCCTCAAATGCGTGTGTATCTGCCTTCCATTTACTTATGTGCTGTCTTTACTTAAGGGCATTTGATCTCACAGCACTTCCCATCATATCTTTTCAGGACAATCATCCTTTAGCGAGCCTTCCTTTATTGGGATATTCACTTACCCTTCCTTCTGAATCTGAAAACATTCACAAAGATTATGTGTTCAAGCTACATTTCAAATCCCATGTGTACTACTTCAGGGCTGAAAGTGAATATACCTTTGAAAGGTAAGTTTGTTTTCTCTGAGAGAATTTTTTTGCTAAATTCTAGGAGTATTCTTCCAAAGGTTAGTAGATGCCAAGTTTAATAAGTTGGTTCAGTAATACAGACAGGTGGCTCAGCACAACTGGACAAAGAACCTTTTAAAATGATAAAAGAAATTCAAAACCTGATACCACTAAAATCAAGTGATTTGTTTTGGCAATACGGAAGCAGTAATAGTAATAACTGCAAAACCTGCAATTATCCAGTCAAAACTGATCAGGCTAGCTGTATGGGGAGCTCCATGTCTCAGACTTCAGGAAGCACGTGAACAGATCACAGGACATCTCAGTCACTGTTCAGAATAGTTTTGCTCCCTCTAGCACAAAGGCATGGGAAATCCAAACCTGAAATAAAATTCCAATTTTTATAGAAGCAGCTGTTCCTATTATGTATCTATGCCACTTCACCATGTAATTTTTTTCACCTCCCACTGAACTTCTACATGGAGAGCAAGGGAAAAGGCACTGCTCCTCCTAATTTGTGGTTTGTGGTTTTTCATACAGGCAACTAATTTAACTCTTTTATATGAAGCATGAAGATGTGAAAAATCATGATGTCTTCATCAAAGAAAGCTGTTCTTAACTTCTAGCCATGTCAGTCCAAAACTGTAAACCAGGCAAATTGTGGGAAAGTGGTGATAAAATAAAAACATAAAATGCCTTTATCAGTTCTAGGAAAAAGAAATAGAAATCACAGCTAAAGTACATTTTTGCTCTCGAATTAAGAATGGTTGGTCTCAATTGCTTGTTGCTTGGACCACACAGAAAAAAGATGGTGTCTGCAGAGCAAGTAACCACTGCTAACTTCACGGGTTTTGGGTCCCATACCTGCTGTCTGTTCTCTCTAAACCTCCTAACACTTGTGGCAGTCATGTGGAGCCTCTTGATTTCAGATACATTTAGGGGTGAAGCAGGAAGATGCTCCCACAGGCACTGAAAATCAAGCTGTACAACCAATAGCACAGACCATATCTGTCAACAAATCTTCCCCTGGGAATTGACCATTCTTTTGTTTGTGTCTCTCCTCGTGCCTCCTCACAGATGGATGGAAGTGATCCGAAGTGCCACCAGCTCTGCCTCACGCACTCGAGCTCTGAGTCACAAAGAGCCTCACGCCTACTGACGGCTGAACAAGCCGCTGTGTTGATTGTCCAGCAGCTGTTGGTTTTCTAGAGGACATTTGAAACTCTTTTTCTCCCTCCAAGTTTAGGAAAAGTTACACTTTGGTAAAAGAAGAGAATAAGTATGGTTTTGCAGAAACTTTCTCAATTCCTCAGCAAAACTGTTTAAGTTCTCCGTATATACAAACTAGCTTACCATCATCCAAGTGGCTGCAGTTCGTTTCATGTCTTGTATTTTGTCATTCTGTGCTGTTTTTAGCTTGTGCCAGTATTAAAATATTGTCCTTATTAGAGTGCCAAATGCCAAAAGACATTTTGTTGCCTCAAAGATTGCACCTGAAAAAACTCCCAGATGATTGAAATCTGAAAACTTTCTCCTCTGAGGCAAACACTATTTTCTTCTCTTTTCATAAAAATATATTATTTTTTTTTTTACCATGTTAATCTGTAGACTGCTGGGCTTTTAAATGTAGATGGATTTTCACAGTATAGAATATAATTATATATACAGCAAGCAGTCTAACAGGAATGAGAAAACTTTCAGATTTTCATGCTTTTTTTCCCAGTCTTTCTACATTTAATCAGCAAGAACTTACTAATTTTCTATGTTTAACAAGGAAACAGTTTACAGCTCATTCTCATTTCCCTTTGGGGTTACAAATCCATGTGGTATAAAGTATAGGGTTCTTATCTAACCATTTTCTTGGTGCAAGTTGACCAAATTGTTCATCTGTTGGCTTTGAAAAGTGAGTACTACTTGCAAGAAGAAAAATTTTTAAAATAATCCAGTGCAATATTATTTGGGCTGTTAATGTACTGTGAATGGTTATGTACAAGAAGAAATTAAAGGCTGTGGTGACATTCTGCTGTTTGTTTTACGAACTTGAAAGAAAACCTGTATGCTACAAGAACCACAGCTATTTGTGATTCATTTGTAGTGTTCTGATAACTAAATTGCTCTAAGCTGGGGGCACTACTGAAACCCCAGGTTTTCATCCTGCTTGCTACACATCCCAAATTGACTTCCAGTTTATTGTTGGAATTTCAGTCTCTCCCTCTCTTCCCTGGGGCTCAGGCAGAGAGTGACTTCCACGACCTGCAGCAGAATTACCCGTTTTGTGTGCCCAGCTTTAATATCAGCTGGCGCTGCCTTTTGGATAAGCTGGTGGCACGCTGAGAAGGTTGGCAGCACTGTATCTACAAGGCTTAGATGATTTCCCTCACGTTTTAAGAAACACTGTCAGGAGGGTGATGTAAAACTTCCATTAGCAGAAGTTTGATGTGCTGGTAACACCCATCACCATTACAGGCCTTGGATGGAGGAAGCACAGTGCTAAGCAGAAGGGGCCTGAAGGTCAGTCTGGGAAACGAAGCTGGGGAAGCTCTGTCCCTGCTTTTTCTTCATCCAGCTACTCGCTTTGCTAATGGCTTATCTGTGTGCGATGTGTAAAATGGCTTCTTACAGCTTTGCTCACAACAAAAGGGAATAAAATACCTCACAATACCATTGTACAAATGCCTGTTTCAAGACAGTAAAGCCGCCTTTCTCTTACGTACCCCAACCCCAAACATACCTCCATCCAAGACAAGGATGGGCTCCTAATCCCTTAGGACAAGCAGCAGTCCCCACTGCCAAATCCAAGCAGACCCTGACAAAGGGAAACTCTTTTCAGAGCATTTCCTTCAGCTGCATGCAAACCTGCAGAGCCCCCTGGACAGGTAGCATCCTGCAGTTGCTCTTTTCCTCAGCTTATTGCCCCTGGCTCTCCATACCAGTGCAATAATCACACCTACCCTGGACATTGCCTCTGGCTAGGACATGCTAAAGGACAAAGGTGGAAAGTAGGTAGGAAAATCTGAAGCCCATTTTCCCAGCTGCAGGTCCCACTGTATGTATGCAGGGTTCATTCCAAGCCTGTGACCCTGCTCTGTAGGAACATACAGGAATTCCAGTGTTTCAGGACTGGCCAGGAATGCAAACAATGGTCTGTGTAGTGAGGAGAAGAGGAAATAATACTGCGTAGATGAACAACAACTCAGCTGCAGCGTTACTGGCCTGGGAAAACAATGCTGAAAAAGCAACAGCACTTGATGTTGCTATGAAATAGAAGGCTGCAAACCTTATTATTATTTATACTGAGTGCTAAAACAGTAATTCTAGCACCTTACAAGACAGTGCCCTGCCTCTTCCCTTTAGAATTATCTATGAGTGAAAAGATTTTTTTTTAATGAAAATTATATTGAGGGCCATGCCCTTAATTCAGCCAAAATTGAATTTTAATTTAGAATGCTGGGGCTTGTTGGATACAATCTGCATTAACTGCTGTCTGCTGCAGTAGTTTATTCTGAGCTCTCCAAAGAAATCAAGTAACGCCTTTTCTCAGTAAGTTTTATTTTTACACAAGGTGAATTTGGAAAATAAGGCAAAGACCAAGACACAGTGATACTTATTGTTAGCAGTAGAGGCCAAGCTAGGCTGTGGGTGCAACTTTCAGAGTACCCACCTAATAACCATTTTCACCTTTTTGTATTGTATTTTTCCTACAGAAAAAAAAAAGCTTAAAATAAGATTTTTTTTTTTCCATCTCTACTAGTGTGATTTTTTAAATCCTTTTTTAAAATGGAACCATGTGAACTGCTGTCACTTGTCAGCATTTTTCTAGTTGTCTATTCAGGGTTAACCCAAACCTGCAATGATGGTAAGAGAGTAAAGTCAACTGTCTTGGTGGTCATATCTTGGAAACAGGTGGAGTCCAGATGTGTGAATAAAACTCAATGTACTAGAAAACTGTAATATGCAACCACTTATTTTTAACCCTGAGTCACATCATATTGCTGGTGTTCAGCCAAGCAGGGCCTGTGGAGAGGCAGGGTCACTGTGTGCCAGGTCATCACTAAACACACCTCTCTCAGCTGCAGGAAAAAGCTCAAACTGCACACTCCAGGAGATTTGCTGCTGGTGTTGTTACTACTCACCATGAAATAGTCACCAGTTTCCAGTAATGAAAAAATAAAACAGAGACTTTATTGCCATAGGAGCTAAAGGGATCAGAAAAGCCTGGACTCCTGTGGTTTTTTCAACAAGATTAAGCACCTCCACCATTTATCTGCTGTCTTATTTAACCTCTGTGAAGACGTGTTTGATAATACACCTCAACTCTAACCTCTTTTCAGAACATTTTATTCTAACAACACTTAATGTCTTTGTAAATTCAGCTGAAACCAGACAAAAATGACAGACTGAAAGACAAGGGGAAAACATGCTGTGATTGCAGAAATCTTGATAAAAGTCTCTGAAATAAAGAGGAAGAAAAATTCATTTTAGAGACAAAATCAGGCATAATAGCTTACCATTCCACCAGCCAAGAACAAAACAGGATCAAGCAAGACCTGAAAAGCCCAATTTTGCCCATTCTCTCTTTCTAGATGGGACCAATGTCATGGTCTTCGCCTTCAAAAGCACAGTTACCTATCCGCAGGCAGATGCACAACTCCAGTTGCTACAGCACATGGACACTTCCTCTGCCCTGGGGGCACAGGAAAGCTGGTAGGGGACAAAATAATTGGCAACGTGCCACACATACAGTTTTTATCAGCAGAAAATAGTAGTGAAGTACCACTACAGGTGTGCAGCTGTCACACAGTTTGCCACCAGTTAAAGGTGCAGTCCTTGGGGACTGAGTAAATTAATTGTTGTGAGCACATCCCATCAGTTTCACTGGACTGGCAGGATGGAGACTACAAGGTGGCTTTTAAATCACTGCCATCTGCAAGTGCTACAAATTCTGAGATGATTGCTATTGAAAACCAAACACTGATTTATAAACTTTCTGCATATCATTACTGATATGTGGGCAATAACTGCTCTAGAAGCCCACAGGAGCATCCCCTCCAGGGAACGGGCCCTGAATTTCATCTCACTGACCACTCAGGTGGCAACATTTCATGAAACGTTGACTTTTTTTCCTACGTCGCATCGTTTACAAGGAGGTTTACTGTGTTGGTGTAGAGTGACAAAAGTAAAATTTAAATACACAGTTATCAACAGGCAGTAACATTACAGAAAACAAGACACACACTTGAATGGTCCTCTGTAATCACGCATTAAAGGCGGCAGGAAACCCTTGCATACGATTTGTCTGTGGCATATGCTAAGTGCAGTTACCAGCACATCTGCAACAGAGTTAAAAGGAGGAAAGAGATTTGTGCTATACCTCCAGCTCCTCCCCAGCAGCTTACAAAACCGATTTGCAATTGTCCTGATCCTTGCATTGTACCTGTGCTTAGCGGCACTCCGGATAATCTTCCAACAGTGACATTTTTGAAGGCAAAAACGCATTTCCTTCAAAGTCAGGTTAGTGTAGAACTACTACAAACTGGTACCACGCTGTTTGAAAAGTAACACAGAACGTCACATAAAGCAGTGAGAGCTAAACGAGACCTTGCCCAAGTACATTAAAAGCACATTAAGAGGCAGATGATGGGGTGCCAGGGTACAGGAGGATGGGAACTCACACTGAGCCAGCTGCTTTGCAGTGAGGTGCCAACACACCCAGCCTCACCTTCCCCCTCCACCCGCCCCTCCTGCACAGTGAGGGCAGAACACCCCAGGTAAGACATTCTGCAAAAATCAGTTCATCTTCTGTTCCCACAAGCTCACACATAATGATGGAGCTGCAAAGGAACCGTGGCACTGCAGAGTGAGCTTACTGCTTTGCTACTACACCAAAAGCATCCTGTGCACTAGCACATCATCCTTCAGTAAACTGGTCAGCAACTACAAAGTGCAACTGCGGGGAAAATTAAGGTAAAGAAATAGATTACGCATCTGAGAGTTACAAAAAAAGCAAGCCTTCAGTTCAAATAACTGACTTTATTGTTTTTAAACAGTGACTTTATTTACTGCCTAATCATGAAATCCCTGACAAATAAGCAGTTCTACTAATTTAAATGTTTGCATAAATAGGGATAGCTTGTCATTTAGTATAGTCAAGACTGAGTGAAGTACTATCTGCACAGAAAAATCATCAGTGCAACATTGTAACACAGATATGTTTTAAGCATGAAAAAACCTCTCAAAAATATCAATACACTTCTTTTTCTCTGAGAATCTGAGGTGGTGCTTCTTTCAAATGAAGCTCCTCTTCTGTTACCAATATAGACCTGATTTTTAAAGCATCAATACTTTTCAATAGCAAATGATTGTACTTCTACATTCAAGATACAGCACACTTTTTTTTTCAGTGAATCTCAGTTTAAGATAGTCTATATTTAAATAATCTGTATATTACATATAAAAATACACATCTCTACCATAAATGATGAGGTCTTGTCTTCTCCTAAATGCCCAAGCCTTTTTGGCCACCTATCCTCACTATAAGTCTTACTTATCTTAAGCTCTGACACATTCATCAAGCAAATTCTGACACCATCTACTCAGAGAAGTATTTCCTCAACATACAGTCCTGGAACACAACTAAAATGCAACTCAAAACACATATATATACAACTTTTCAAACAAGTGTTCAAAGAGTGTAGTTTAGAATTTAATTCAGCTTGCTGATTGAGAAGTTCTTGACATTCAAGCCAGCAGTAAAAATTTAACTTCCCCACTATGTCTCAGAGTTCTGTACATTTCTGAGTTAGCTCACTTTAATTTCCAGTCCTTACATTAACAGATGACAAGGGAATAGCTTACACTGATCAATTTACATTTCCAATGCAAACACACCTGTTGATTTCCATGTGCAGTCACAGCACATGGACCTGCTGAAGGCTGAATGTTCTCATATTGAGACATCAACAGGTAAATTTCCCATTGCACTACATTCTGATGCACATTTCACAAAAGCAGTGCTAAATTCGTTTCCTCAAGAGTGAGCCTATCCATAACACTTAAGAGCACACTAAACAACATTATTAAAGATATTAAGAAAAGTGGAGTTGTAAAACATTGCTCAAACTTTAGCATGGTTCAATTTACTTTAAATTCCCTTAGCTTCATTAGGCTGGCAAATGAGTAGTGCCTGAAAGCATGGCCACATGATGAACACCCACATTTCTTCCAGCTGTTGTTTCAACCTGAGCAGAAGTTTATTAGCTCTGTTAGCAAGACAGTGTCCTCTTACTGTTAAATTCTTAAATTAATAAATTAAGGCTATTAATATGCATAGACTAAGGGTTACCATGGTGATAGAAGTCTTGGAAGGAGACCTCACCAGCTTCCACAATGGTTAGTGTACCTGGGGTTCTTGTACCAAGCAATGGCAGATATGCCTGTACTTTTAAATGTTAATCCTTTCTGTTCCAAAGCTCCTATCTATACATTTTTTTAAAGTAAATATATAAATTACCTTACTGTCATGCAAAGCATAAAGTCATCAATTTCTTCATTAAAAGAAGGCAAAAATGCTCTTTTAGCTACTGGAATAAGAAGTACCTGAATATAGTCTTGTTGAAACCAACCAAGGTAAACCTCAGAGAAATACTGTGGGGGAAAAAGGAAAAACAAAATAGCAGCTACCTAATCAACTGTGCATACAACTAATGAACTAATGTTGCTGTATCCAAGATCTATAACACCTGACATCAGCTATCTAGAAGCCCTCACAGGAATAGTGGAAATTTCAAAATTCAGAATTTCAAGAAGTAACTTTTCTCTGGGGAGGCAAGCAACATGACCCAGCACACAGTACTCTGGCTGTTTCACAGTCTCTCTTTCCAAGATCTGTCAGTTTTGGTAAAGAGATGCACAGGTCAAAGCAGCAAGACCAAATATTGACTCTATGGATAGTTTTTCTTTTATGCTGAAAGACATTCATTTTAATGATGAAAATAGGTGTGATAAAGAAATACTTGCCACTATCTCAGAATCTACACCTTGAGATATTTCAGAATAAATGAAGGGAATAAAGATTTGTGGGAGCATTCCAACATGTTCAGGTGAAAAAAAGACTGTGTCTGAATTTCACAAACTTCACAAATATCTGTTACTAAAACTGAACGATTTCAGAATTTGCATTGGCACAATTTGAAACTGAAGATATGAAAGAACTCATTCTCTAGGAAAACAATAATTTAAATTTAAAGCTTTGAGAGACCAGGTGTATGAAATTTAAAACAACTAGAAGTAGTACCATAAATAGAAAGTCACGTTCAGAATATAAGTAAACAGAAAGAAATGCTGGAGAAACAGAATAAAATTGTGTCTGTGCTGAGGTACAAATAGAAGTTCTATAATACAGGATTAACTCTTTCAATGGCAAATACTTCACATACAAAAATCAAACCAAGATTCAATTATAACATAATTCAAACTTTACATGTAATAAAGGCAAGGCAATACTCAGTTATGGCCTGTCAAATATTTACCCCACTAATATTATCTACAAAAGCACTTTACCATTTTGTACACAGTGATTCCTTATGCACATTGAAAGGCTTTCTGTTAAAAAAGTCATTATATACATATCTGTACACAATTCCAACAACCATGCTCCATCTCCCAGTGGAATTCTTAAAGCAAGATACCTGAGGTTTCTCAATATCTTCAATTTCTCTATCACAAACCTAAATATACATTTCAGATTTTACAAAAGGACACCTCCCTGGAATATGTGCATTATAATTTAAAAAATTTATAGCTTTAAGGAGCTGAAAAAGATTGCCTCCGTCCAAGAGACTTTATTTTTACTTTTAGGAATGTCCTCCCTCCCAAGGACTTTCCACAGACTGAGAGGCAGAACAGCATTAGGGTGCACGCCTTCAATGCAGACATCAGGGGATCTCTGCTGTCTTAGGAAAGTCAGGAAGAATATGTCAGTAGGATGAAGAACTTCCTCCAGCTAGGGAATATCTGAAGAGGAAAAGAAATAGTTACTGTTGCAACTTTTAGAACAGCATTCTACAAGAAGCAGCAATGAAATTGTTCCATTTTATGCCATTGAATCTCCGGCCTTTTTCCTTGCACAATGGCACTCACCACTGCCACCACACCTTAAAGGAAGAGCCATGGAGCTGAACAACCCTGTTAGAGTATCACTGCTTTCCTAACAAACAGCAACAACCTGTGCTCAAGTGTGTTACTGAGCAGCACTTAATGATGGAAGAACATTTAGTGACTCCAACTTTACTACTTTGCAAGTTTACATCAAACCTTTTCAAAATATTACTGGGGCAGGAAAACTATATTTCTTGATCTAAGCAGATTCTTAAACCATCCAAAGAAATAAGCACACATTTTAATCACATTAAGTTTCCAGTAAACTTCACCAAACATCCAAGAGCAAAACTGGAGGGGGAAGGTAACTGGATTCACATACATTACTGGGCAGCTATTCTGAGGGTCCCAATTAATTCATTCAGACAAACTTACAAAATCCAGTTCTAACCAATCATAAGGGGAAGTGAAAATGTCAGAAACTTATTGTTGAAAACATAATTAGCTACCAAATTCAGAGGATAATGAATGATCTAAGGATGTAACAGAGCATGCTTCTAGTAGCACTCAAACAAGAAGGAACTATTTTTTTCAGAATTTGACTTACTCCAAAAAATAGCTCTATCCACAAGGGAAACCTACTAAGCTATGGAATGATTCAAGCTCATTTTCAGTGGGAGTTCTTGCTATTCATTCTTTCACACTCCCTTTCTGGAGTCATTATCCCATACTAGCTGGAATATCATCCCTGAGAAAAAGGAAGCTCACCCAGATGTGATCGACTGACAAACGTTCTCTGTGAATAATTCTTTCTCTCTTTGAAAGAGAATGAAGTGCCTGCCTCCACTGTTCTAAGGCATTACGACCAAGAAAAACAGTGACAGCCCGAGGAAGCAGAACAGAAGGAAAACGATGCCAAATAGGTAAATAAAGGATTCTGAAATCTTTCTTGTATGACAAAAATGATGAACATTGCTGTGATGACAGAATAAGTAAGATCACCTGCAGCATCCCCAAAAATGCCCATGTCTGAACACTGTCTCCACATGGTCATTTTCAGCCTCAATTGCAGAATCAAGTCTTTGAGGTTTCCAGTTCCAGGAAGATCCCATACCAGACTGATAAAAATACAACACTGAAATATTAGCTGATGAAAGACTGGATTCAATTCTGGAAGCCCTAATGGAAACAAACTGAGTTGGAAGCTCCGGCAACTCTTTCAAGTCTGTCAGGATCAAATGAGACAGGACTGGACATCTGGCATTAGAAGTAACCTTTCAGCACTAGAGATGCTGAGTGAGCTTCATTCACAGCCCATAAAGCAACAAACATGATTGCTTGCAGGTTTCTTGGCATTGGTTTTTACTGAAGGAGAAAGTGTCAGCCTGGAAATCCTGTGCTCCAACCTCAAAGCTGTGAATTCCATAACTTTCCCAAGTTGTGGTTAGGGACAGTGTAAGGGAGACACCTGCTCAGGGTGATCTTTCTCCGTGTAGTGGTCCATGATTAATCATTGACATGAGTTTTTTCTAGTACCAAGCAATCCAATCTGGCTGCTGTGAGATTCGCAACAGCTGTGGGCTCCTGGATTCAAGGTTGCATTTACAGCCTCTTCCAGCAGAAATTCTGAAATTTATACCACTTACCTTTCCTTGTGCAGCATTTAAAAGAACAGTATTGAGTATTTGTTAATAATATATTCCTAACCAAGGCAGTGCGATAATCTCACATGAAATTTGGCCTTTTGATATAAGACCAAATCCATGTTTTGGAGGTGCCACCAAAAAGCCCTACAGACTGTCTAATGAATGAAAAAGGAACCACTGACTATGTGAGAGAAAGAAACACAGACCAACTGAACAGTCAATTTATCCATGTAGGTAGAAGAAACTAAGAGTGACACAGAGTGTTCTCTGCAACACACACCCAGACACCAAGAAAGTGTGTGTCCCTTATGTGAACTGCAAAGGGAAAAGCCTGTCCAGTCTCATTTGACTAAAATATGCACACCAACAGGATGAGCATAGATATGTGCCATCACCTGAAGCTAGAAACTAGAACTGCTAACATGATTGGGTTTTTTTCCAGTAAGCAAACAGACTTGCACAAACTGCAGACACAAGTGGTTTTCTTCTCCATTAGAAACAGGAATTAATTCTTTCAATTTAACATAAGTCAAATATTTGTAGAATCAGATTTGCAGCTTTCTGTAAGCCATACTGGAATAGTTCCATTACCTCTGAAGCCTCTGCACAAGGTGTGACACCATGGTATCTGCAATGCCTGGACAAGCCTCTTCAGCTAAATAAACTGCCTTCCTCAGTTCTTCTATGGAATCTGTGTTACCACCACATACTTCACTCTTCTCTTTCAACTGAAAGGAAAACAGGAAGAAATATATTAATAAAGACATTAATAAATATTTCTATACACAATATAATGCAGAAGCTCATTAGGAAGTGACTGTCAGCGTTCACAATGTCAGCATTTGACTTTCACCATACACACTCATACTGAAGATTTTTTCAAGCAGAAGTTTGTCCTTGTAGTACCTATCAAGATGTCATTCATCCTCACACGTCTTCAGTCTTCACACATTCTTTTCAGTATGCTCACAGTTAAAAATTACAAAAAAGTATCTCAAGAAAAATGCAGTATTTACCTGTAGCTGTTTGGTTTCAAGATGTGCTTCCTTTACTTTAGTATCCATACTTTCACACCTATAGCTTACACACACACACTGCAGTACTTTTATCAACTTTTTAAAATAATCATATATTCATAAATTCTTCTCTTACCCTTCATATATTCTTTTTCAAAGTTGTTATAAAGTATTTGGGGGAAAAGTATAAAAAATATAAAACTCAAAATGGGAACAAAATACAGTTTTCAACACTGAAATTCAAAAGTGAAATTCTTGATGATCTGGTCCACAACTGTATCTTGGAACAGTGAAGAGCTTGAAATTTGTAATAAGATAAATACATAAAGTAGTGTCAAAAATAGAATGCTGCAATCCAAACATTTCTTGCCATGTTCATTGCTTTAGGCCAGCATGGCTGATGCTATTACCATGCATATCAAGTATTGTTAGGAGCAAAATACAGATCTCAAAAGCAGACATATGTGAAAGCAAAGGGCACAGCTAAAACTTAACACAGCAAGTTCAAAATGGGTAGTAGCAATCTTAGGGGTCATTATCTTTTTCAAATTTTT
>VZTR01008429.1:40771-60525 GCA_013400775.1 Chaetops frenatus | reverse complement strand
GTCAGCTACAAAAAAGGACACATTAACAGAATGCCTGAACTTCAAAACTTACTCAGAACGTTTTATGAAAGACAACTGTAGAAAATACATTTTTAGCAAAAGTTCTGGAAGCTTCACAATATAAATGCTTTTAGAGGCATAAAATTAACCCACCCCACTAAATTATTAAAGCAAGAATTATCCCCTTGTATTATAAAGTCAATATTTTGAGCACCTTATTTCTTTGCAGCTCCAAAGGCTGGGCTGCTCCATTCTCCAGATTCTTGGGGTCTTTTTCTCTTATTGTAAAGATCCACTCTTCTGAATCACTCCCACCTGAAGCCTGACCATCTGCTTCACTTCAAGGGAGAGGGGAAAAAAAAAATCAGTTTTTATTCCCTACACCTTACTGCTGATGTTCATTCAATCTACATACAAAGCATAGAAACTATAGTAAAGACCAAGATCAGGATTCTATTGCACAGGCCACAACATATAAAGACAAGTATGAAAATAAAGGTAAATTATCTTTTGGGTAAATTAAAAAAATTAAACCAAGATACTTTGCCAAATGTAAGGAAGTGAGACATTACAGATTGAAAACATCTTCCCAAGTCACATTAACAAGGTACATGAAGTATTTTATTGCTATCTGAAAACTGGCTTTAGCAGAGTACCTCAAATCATTAGGGAAAGGAGAGGAAATTAGAAAACTTAATTCACTTTTCTTGCCTAGAAAAAATAGCTAAGACCCATGGTCACTGGAAGGCATGAAGCCATTAAAACCGTAACCAAATATACAGCTGTAATGTCATCCAAAAAATAACCTGATGCTTGCCATTAGCATGCAGCCTGGAATTGCAGAGAATAGTTGTGTTTTCTTTACTATGAGGTATTTAATCCGTTTGTGAGTAAGCTGTGGCAATCTCTTCACTTGAATTTCATTTGCACAGTGTTACTTGGCTGTGCAGCTTGAGGCCTTCTGCCTGCAGAACAGCTCGCCTTATGTCTAGGAAGAACCCTGGACCCTACATAAAAGAGAAGGTAGCACAGAATATGGGCCAGAAGAGTTTTTCATAGTGACTGTTACTTGCATGAAATCTCTGGCCATACTGAAAATAATATTTCATTCATTTACCAAGGCTGCTAAGCTGAGAAGCTGCAAATAACAGAGCACAGGAATATATGTGCTAAAAATAACTCCTTGGCTCCTCACAAAGGATATTTTATAAACTCATCAAACTTACGTATCTGAGTCATCAGAACTGGAGTCGTCATGACTTTGCTCAGACTTCCATCTCTTGTGCCTGTCAATGAGGTCAGCCAAGTAAGATGTTTTCTTGGAGTTTCGTAAAATGAATTTGTGTTTTAAAAGCTCTTTTGCAGTAGGTCTCTGAAAAGAAAAAAAGAGAGAGTTGGTTTTTTTTTTTTTACTGTGTTTGAGAGTGCTGAGTGACTCAGTATAAAAACAAAGAAATCCAGAGTTTAGTCTTGATACAAATGAGATTTTAAATATATACAGTATCTAAAAATATACCTGTCACTTATATGTCACACCATATTAGAGAAGCTGAATGACACTTATTCATGCAGTTCATGTAAAGCAGTCAAGTTCTCTACTATACACTGACAAACATGAAACTCACAAAGCTTGGGTCCTTGTTTAAGCAGGCCTCGACAAATTCTTTAAGGGGTTTACTGAAGTTTCCTTCCAGCGTTGGTGGATTGTTCTTAGGAATGAGGAACAAAACTTTCATTGGATGCAATTCTGAATGAGGTGGCTCTCCTTTCGCAAGCTCTATGGCTGTTATGCCTAATGACCAGATATCTGCCTGTAAGAAAGAATGCTTTTAAGATTAGGTTGGAAGAACAAGTGTTTAACCAGCAACACACATCTGCTTGCTCACACTGTCCCCTGGTGGAATGGGGGAGGAAGAGAATTTGAAGGGTAAAGGGGAGAAAACTTGTGGGTTATGAACAGTTTAATAATTGAAATAAAATAACCGTAATAATAAATTGTAATGAAAAAGAAAATAAGAAATAGAGAGAACTAAAACCCAAGAAATGCAAGGAATGTAAGTGGAAACAGCTGCTCACCACCAAGAGAAAGATGCTCAGCCAGTCTCTGAGCAGCAGATGCCAGCCCACCCTCCCCCTGAGCTTGAGGCCATACGGTGTGGAATATCCCTCTGGTCAGGTGGGATCAACTGTCCTGGCTAAGTCCCCTCCCAACACCTTGTGCACCCCCAGCCTGCTCACTGGTGGGTGAAAAGCAGAAAAGGCCTTGACTGTGCAAGCCCTTCTCAGCAATAAGGAAAACACCCCTGAGTTATCAACACTTTCAGCACAAACCCAAAACAGAGCCCCATACCAGCTACTGTGAAGAAAATTAAGTTTACGCCAGTCAAAACAACCACACTTGTAAAGGTATATTTTTAAGCTTTACTGTAAATAACTTTATGTGTAAATTGGTTTTGTTACCATTGTTTTATGTGATTAACCACACAGCCTAAGTAAACGGTTTCTTGGCTGCCTTCACTCTGCAGTATAAAACTCTTCTAAGTGGAGTTTAAAACCTTTTGAAATCAAAACTATTACACCAAAAAGCAATAGCAGAGTTGCTATAAACCAGCATTTTATCCACCATATTCAAGTACACTATGTAAATATGGGGTAAGTCTAAAATATTTACATAAAGGAAAATGTTTTAACTTGCACGAAGTTCTTCCTTAACATAAATTAGCTAGTGCAACCATTAGAAATGTAATACATTAGAGTATAACTACACTGGTTTTATATATAATTCTTACTCATAGACTAGAGAAATGCCACCTTGAAAAGTAATATTCAGATTTTTGGTCTAAGTAGCCTCTGAAAGTTTTCACCATCAAAATGTGCTATTCTGGGGCATGCTGTCTCCCTTGATACAAATCCTATAGCAAATGTGCCTGAAGTAATGTGAAATAATGCATTCTCTTTTGTTTTGCTGAAATCACAGACCCAGAGACTGTATAATAAACCTGTCAGAAAGGTAAAAGAAAAAAATTTTCACAGAAACATCTGTTTCAAGGACAAGATACCAATTAAAAATATTTATGTTTTGGGTTTTTTCTGTTTCTTCTTAAGTGAAAGCAGAACAAAGACTTATTCTCAGGAAACAGGAAAGATCTGACATGAGCTGTCTGGTTTTACTCCCAAACAGAGCATTTGGAATTTTGCTGTGCTGTAAACAGATCTATTTCCAGGTATTGGATAGAGCCAAAATTTCATTTATCACTGCTGTTTTTACTAAGTATCTCTCAACCCCACCTGTGTCAGGCTCCGTGCATTCTTGTGGTTATCTTTGACTGACTTGCACACACCCACTCCACTATCACAGCCACGGTGCCTAGCCCAAACAAGCTCTTCCTCCTTGTTCAGACAGTATCCTACTGTTAAGAGCTTAGTTACGTAATTTTGCAAGAAAGAATGAAAAAAAAATCAGAGTCAATTAGCATACCATTGAATTTATGAAATGCCATTTTGTTAGCCTATGTTACAGAACAGTTCCTGAGCAGAAAGAATTACATAAGCACACAAGCCCTGAGTTTCATTTATCTTAATAAGAGCATTATCAGCTAAGCTCTCCTCAAGCCTAATTATGAGTAACTTCCCTCTAGCAGGAAAGCTTTTCTTGGTTACAAAAGAAAAATGTCACCTGCAAAGATGAGTCTTCCTGTTAACAACTGAGCATTATTATTTCCAATTTATTCAGAATTTCAGTTTCTCAAGAGGGAAGTGTTAAAGGCAAATAAATGGATAGATTTTCTTCTGCCAGACTTTCAGTCAAGGTGGAGCATATGTATATACAAGTATAAACATCACATTTACATGTGTATGAATGCATAGATATCAACTTGCACACACACATATGCATATAAATACTTCCTTTTCCCCTCATGTATTTACAACTCTACTGCTACTGACCTTCCTCTGGAAAAATGAACAAAAAAGTGCAACAAACCATGGCTGCACACTAGACTCTTTGAAGTCGAAGATGGGTTTTGGAAGCCCATTCCTGCTGAAAATATCAAAAATAACTCACCCCATATTCCTCTGGAACCCTATCCTCCCCTTTCACAGATAAGAAAAGAAATACCAGTTGGATGTGTATCCAATTAGGCATTTCTAGGATGCACTTGACTGTGACAATGGAACCCCAGAACAAGCACAAATCAGTCCTCCAAATGGAGAGGAATGAGCATGACCTTAGGAAGTGGTGACACTACATTATCATAAAGTTTTATCACATGTTGGGATTTTTACAGTTTCAAATCTTGAACAAAAATTCTTCTTCAAAGTTCAGATGACAGTCAGCAAGTCACTGGAACTACTATTTACTGTAGTACTGCCATAAGCCTTCCCTCTTCTAATCTTATGAGTAAAATTCAGTCTGGCTTTGAAGCTCTTGTAAGTCAAAGAAAACAGGCTATGTGCAAGAGAAAGCCGTTTTCAAATTAAATATCTATTTTTTACAGTACAAGTTTTATAGTAGAAAGAACAGAGAACTAGATACGTGAAAAATGAAGCATGATAAGCAAACATGTTTTCAGATAAGACAGGAATCAAAACAGGAAGCAGAAGCTCTGCCAAAAACTAGAGCCCTTTCAAGCTTTTATTGGGAATCCCTCATCAAGTATCCAAGACTCTTATGTCCACATGACATCGCAGACTGAAACAGCCAGAATGGAAAACGTAAGGGCTGAATCATGCTTTGTCCAAGTAATGGTCATTCCCAGGAGCCAAACCTTAAAAAAAAAAAAACAAAAACCCCAACCCCAACCAACCAAAACCAAAACAAACAAACTAAAAAACCCCCACAAAAACACATGAAGAAAAAAACACCAACCACCATTCAAAAAAAGTTTACTCAACTTTAAATTGGGAATTTGGAGTCATTTAAGTTTTTAGAGCCTCTGCAGTGTTTTGCTTCTTATAGCCTCTTTAAAGAAAGACATCAAATAGGGAATTAAGCAATACTACAGCCTAGACCAGCCTTGGCAAGTGGAAAGAAACATCTCATTGCATGGAGATATGGCCAATCAACAAATCCCTGCAGTGAAATCAGAGGAGATGGGCAAAAAATGAGATGAGCTCAGGGAAGAACATAAGGAAATACTGCTAATTATCATAAAGAAAGCTGATCTTAACACAAGAGGGGCTTAAGGGTGACCTCTGTTTCAGACATACAGCTGCAGCAGTGGGTTCGGCAAAGAATCTTCCCTGATACCATGGGTGTCCTGCAGAGCTAGCCAGGCCATGTGGCAAGGAGAAGGCAGCGGCAGCAAAGGGTTGTATATGTACTTCAAGCAAATGCATAAAAGCTTAAAAAGCACAAAAAACAATTAACCAACTCAATAAACTTGGAAAAAAGCAATAGGCTTGAGCTGGCTTTAATGTACATATTCCTTCCTGGCAAGTAGGGACACACAGTGCCATACTGGTCAGAATACAGAGAATAGGAATGGAATCACATTTCTATTGTGACCCAATTGTATTACAATTGATAGATCATGCTTGTGTTGAGATTTCAGTATGCTGATGTGCCACTCTGCTAAATCAGAATCCTGTGTATAAATAAATTTGGTATTGAATATTAACACCTCCCAAATGGCAAATCTGGAAGAACACGGTCAGAGTAGCACAGCCCCACACAGCACATTCTGCCAGAGATATGTAACAGCACTTTCAAACATCACTTTCACGCCCACCAAATGCATATTCTTCAACTGTGTTGCTGGCTGTTTTTTTCTAAAAACAAGTGGAAGAATATTAACGTTTTGTATATATATGCACTCTTCTACTTTTAAACAGCCAAAAATATTCATCAATAGAGTGGGATAAAAGGTGATGGGATGTACTTGTGAATACTGTCTCATTTCTTGCCATCTGGATTGTTTTAATAAACCAGGAAACTTGAACTTTGGATACAAATTAGGAAATCTTTCCTCAGCAACAGCTTTTAGCTGCTAGGTGTCATCTAAACAAACCCTAATGGAGACACAGCCAAAGTTATTAGCTACATTCTGAAGACCAACCTATGTAATTCAAGTCAAAAAACTGAAGAAACTTTGGGTCCACCTTGAAGTACCTTACCTTTGAATCATATGCCGATTGCTTTATTACTTCAGGTGCCATCCAAAATGGTGTTCCCACAAAGGTATTCCTCTTTATCTGTGTATCTGTTAGCTGTCCTGCTACTCCAAAATCTGCCAGTTTTACTTCCCCTTGTTCAGACAGCAGTACATTAGCAGCTGGAATAAAGAAGAGGAAATAGCAGAAATTAAGACATTTGACACCATTTGACAATTCAAGGGTGCTCATTCAGGTTGCATGAGTTCTGATACTTTTTCAACACAAATAAAAAAACAATTTACCTTTAATATCTCTGTGGATTTTCTTTTCCGAATGTAAGTAATCGAGTCCTTTGAGTATCTCTCTCAATATTGTAGCAATTTGGGTTTCATCAAGTGAGCCAGGTTCTAACTAGGAGATGCAAGAAATGTTCGAATTTGCATAAAAAAAAAGAACAAAAATAACACCATGACTATAAAAAGAAATTATTCCTTCAGTCACCCCTCAAAACTTCCAATTTCCTAACTTCATAATGTGAGACAAAACAGAATATTCTTTTTAAAAACACATAGTTTTAAACTAAGTGGCCTAATGAACAACAGGCAAAGAAATAATTTATCTGAAATACTATTTGAAGTTTATTAAAGGTGCCATAAATACGAAGTATCAATTATTGCTGTGTGTTCAGGTCATAGATACACTACGCCTTTGAAAAGCTGATTGTTAACATTACACTAAACTTAGATGGGCAACTCCACAGACTCTATGTGGACCCAAATCTCAAAGCCTGAGTAAGAAGCTAAGGCATTCTAGGTACTACATCAATCAAACAGTCTCTGACCACATGCTGCATTGGATTTTGAGAAACTCTCTAAAACATAACTCAAACTGATAGGCTGAGAGAACATTACATATTTTAAAATGTTAACTTTTTTCATGTAATTCTGGAAATATAAATCTGTTAATTGTTAAAAGATTTCAAATAACTTTTCTTATGAGAAGAATCAGTAGTGTTAGATGATCCCAAAGATCTTTACATCTCATATGAATTCTAAAAGTGAGAATAACAGAGAAAAGGTCACTACCCAGAGAGACTCCTTAATCAATAAGGGCATCTCAAGAGAGACACTGAAACTTTTTGTCCAACAATTAATATTGGAAATACTTCAGTATTCTAGTTTATTACACAATAGCACTCACTGAAGCACAATCAAAAAGTTGTATTTCTAAAGCTTCACTCCATGAGAAGGAGAGAATTTCAAATAAGGATTTTTAGATACAAATAAAAAAATGGTACATCCCTCAGAAATCCTCATGCATAGCAACAGAGGCAATACTCCGCGTAACACAGACAGTGCATTTGCTTTATGTTTACAGCTTTAGTTATAATCTTATTTGCTTTTTTTTAGCTCTGATAATACACACAATATTACCACTACCTGAAACCCACTAAGACCTTCCCAAAGCTTTGCTCCAGCCAGGCTGCAAGCACCAGTTTGAGACTTGGTAACATGACACAGCACATCTAATGGGGGAAAGCCTCTTGTGTCAGATTCAGCTCACCTTTGTGAGGAGGAATTACTGAAAACAGTCAATCTGAGAATATTGGCACTTTTACCTCAGTCACAACTTGAACTATACTCAAAGTTTGAACAAAAAGGTACATGCAGTTGCATTATATGTACTTTTTCCTGTGAGGCAGGATTTTGAAATCATCCATTCAAGTACAGAAAACACCAAGCTGGCATGACATGCCTGCACTCCGAACATGGAATTCAAGGTTCCCACTAGTTCTTGCCTCAAGTATGAAAATGTGGCAAAGCACGCCAGTTGAGAACCACAATGTGCATGTTAGAACTAGGAGAACATGCACCAGAACATAAACTGAAAATCAATGAAGCACACAAAAGGTGCTTACTAGACACTTACATGATGATTTCAGCTCTGTGGTGCAATTTCTTCAATAACTTTTTAAGATGTGATCAAGGACTTTGTACTATTTCTAGGCAACAAACTTAGATAATAAACACATGGTCATCACACAAGTGAAATGTGTGTGATGAAAAAAAGAGAAGAAAGTATGGTAACATCTGTTTTCATTCTGCTCTTTTATACCTATATAAAGAAAGTAATAGCTAATTTCTAAAAGCAAACCCGATTTCTAATTGCTCTCCCGTCAGGGAGAAAAAAAGATATTACAACAATGAATAAACATGTTTTATCATATCTGTATGGGGAACATCACAAATTTTTACACAACCACAGAGCTCCTAACAGAAGCTAAAGGTATAAATGGGTTTGAAAATACACAGCTGCAGGAAGTCCACATTTAATACCCACTCCTATCTTCTGGATGTCACCAGCAGAATCCCTTTACACTGACCTTGTTCCTTTTGCTCCTTCCTCAAGCATTTATCACTTGCCCCATGTGACAACTGCAAACTCTGCTACAAAGACACTCTGCCGCAATTTGTATAACAATTTTCATATACTTAAAACATGCATTATTATTTCTATAATAGTATTTTTAAAAGCCACACTAAATGTAAGATGGTGTGCCATTTGGGAGGGGGCTTGGGTGCTTTTTAATAGCTAAAGTGAATGTTAGCACCCAGTCACAGGAAACATGATCTGCACTGACCCCTTCGAATTCCAATTCAAACCTGGGTACTCCATCCCAAGCACAGAATGAGGCACTTGCTCTTTTTAAATTTCATATGGTGATTGCACAGCCCTCTGGTCTATCCAGGGCTCCCTGCAAGGCCTCTCTACCCTCCATGGAGTCCATAGCTTCTCCTATTTCTTTGAAATACTATTTTTAATACCAGCCTAAATTGTATTTCTGTCTGTTTAGACTTCAGAAAGACTTAAAACAGGGAACCTTTTGTTTATTTGTTTGGGGGAGGGGGTGGTGAGGAAGATACATTAAAATGTATAAACTAAGAAGAGTTGTGGTGGCAGAATTAAGATATACAAAAAACTATTTTCAGGCACTAGTGCTCACTGGCTGACTGAAGATTAGCATTCTAAGATGTTTATATGCTGCTTCCAATATTACGTTGCTTAGTTCCCTTCTATTTACACAAATAATCAGTCATTCCTCATGGAAAATAACATTTTTCTGGCATTGACAAATACTTTTCTCCTTTACTAAAAGTGAACATTGCCACAGCCAAGTGATCTATTGTAATTTCCAGAATTATAAGGTTGGAAAATAATTATGTGATGCAAAGTAACAAAAAACATAGCATAATTTACTTACTAGATCAAGGGCAGAGCCTCCACCCAGATACTCCATTATTATCCATAATTTTGTATCCTGCAAAACAAAAAAAACAATATAAATGTATTAAGGTTAAAAAAAAAAAAGCAGTAACTTAAGTTAACGGGACTTGTTCCATTCTTTTTGCTGAAGAAATTATCTATAGTTTTGAAACACCACTAACATTTAGCTGTTTCTCAAAAGTATCTTTGGATTATTTATTCAAGAGTATGTGCATCTCTGTGCTTGCTTGTTTTCAATTTAATTCTGTTCCTCTAAATTAACAAGAGGAAAGCCACTTCCCATTTCCCAATGGGTAAGAACACAGAACTCAGAAGTTCATTACTTCCAAACAACTGATGCATGCCTCATATCACACTTGAACTCACTCCGTGGTGCCTCTTTTTTGGACTGATACTATTAGAATATAAACTGTATCTAGGGAGAAGAAACTTCTCTTTAACCTCCACAAAAGAGTCAAGCAGCAGAAGGAAGCCTCTTGCCTTTGTGCTGACTAGAACTGGCCAAGTATTCTGAGCATATTAACGCCCAAACGCCACCCACCTCCTTATTCTTATCACACTCCTTTATACATTTTTCCAAGTGTCTTCAGAGACAAGAAAGATACTGACAGAGCACACTCAGTGAAAAGGAAACGAGAGGAGAATGCATTTGCATTTTGAAATTCCAATTATGGATGTTCCAAATATCAAATAGTAAGTGTTACCTGTAACATATTTTCTTTCCTTAGAAAATATTATCTCCATTTTGTTGATAATCTTTCTTTGTGCAGATACCTCAAAATATTTTCTTTAGTAAGCCTGACTCCTGTCTATTTGGAATTGAGTTAGAATTTATTCTTCATATTTCTGCATTGTTTCATTTTCTTGAACAGTCAAGTAGGTTTTCTCCACTAATGCTTATGCATCTGATATGTGGTATAGAATTTTGCACAGTTGTGTTCAAGAAAGATGAAGCAAGGTGGTGATAAAGATTGTTTAAGATGACTATAAAAATTTACTAGCTTCATCTAGTAAAAGAAAAGCTAACAACTACATCAAGCTACTACACTCCTAAAGAAAAGTTTGGTAAATATTACAGGACTGCTTAATACAAGATACACAATACACAATGCTAAGAAAGACACTGGACCCAATAATTTCTTTCCTCTGTTTGCAGCATCTTTTTCCCAAATACGCTAAGAGAAGCAGTTAATCCAGCTTTCCTTGCAGTACCAGCCTTAATACACGTAATAAAGCAAAGCCACAAATCTACCACCTAGCTATTCAAATGAAATGGCTGCACAAAACCCACTGGTGGTTTAGTTTTTATGATTATCAAGTTATTTTACACTTTATTAGTTTCACCTCTATGGTATGTACCAAACTTGCACCTCTAGCAAAATAATGTTGATATCTCTCAGAGCAAAGAGCACATAAATAGCAACAATATTAATTTACTTTATCCAACAGAATAAAACTTCATGTAAAAATAATGGCTCACAGCCAAGGCAGCTGGCTGTGAATTCTCATCTATAAGGATGGATTCAAATTTCTAGAGAAGTGGTAAACGTATTGCAGGACATAACTTCGTCTAAATCCTGTGAGGGACTGAAATTTTAGCCGTTAGGACTCATTTAAGTCTTTTAGTCATTATTATATCTATAGTTCCACTGCATTCACCCTCTTTCTAGACTCAGAATGCACCTGCTGTAGGTAAATGTGCATTTTTCCTACCTCCAGTTACACATACCAAACTATTTTTAGATAAGACCCCGGATTAAAGTTCCTACATCACCCACTATTTTTAACACACAGATTCAGCTAAATTTAGATACCTTTCTTCAGGAATCAGCTCATGCTATTTGACAAACACAGTCTTGTTAAAAATATTTTAAGAGAGCCAGAATGTGTTTTTTAGGAAGAAAGAGTAATTTAAAAATATAATCTATCTCAGTATCTACAGACAACATTCTGATAGTGCTTACTTTCTGCAGACACCACAAGTATTCCAAGAACTGCTACTCGTCTTGATAAAGTCCCTTACAATACTGAAATACTTGTTTTTCTGCTAAAAGGTTTTCATATTTTTCCCATTCTTTCAAGGCTCCAGGTCCTAGCAGTTCCAGAACAAGAACATTTCTGAGATGTGTCTTATAGTGATTCATCCTAAACTTGATCAAAATTTTATATTTATATTTTGCTTCAGTCTGATAAAATGTGTTTTAAAGCCACATGAAATTTCCTGAATAGTCAAAACTTGTGCTTCATTTTAATAGTAACTTAAACACAAACATGTCAACTGCATCACTAGTTTAACTAGTCAACACATTCCTAGTTCACTGGAAATGCATAGGTGGGAAAGAACAAGGTAAAGGAAAACAAACCCTTGACCCTTTTAAGAATAGGGGGGAAAAAAATATCCATACCACCTCACACAAGAGATGCATCTTCCCTTTTCTACGATCTCAATTATCTCATGAATTTAAAGAGCTAACAAATTGAAATAAGGTATAATTTCCCGAAAGAAAAGCTCTCTAGAACATTAGACACCTAGTTCTCCACCTGAAAACTAGAAATTAAAGGTAGAAAATAACTAATAAAAATATTTAAGAATATAACTTTAATTCCATAATACACAATCATATGACACAATTACACTACTACAAGTTATATTACTCATAGTCTTTTTAAATCACCATTTATCATTTCGATTATTTTTCTAGTTCAATTAGTCTTTCCTCCTGAAACTTTCATCATCAGCTGCCTGGAGTCACATGTCTGAATTTACAATACAAAAGCCATTGATCCAGTAAATTCAGTAATTCTACATTTTAAAACAAGTGAAGTATGGAAATACAGTTAAGAAACACACACACACAACTGTATCTGTATCCCAGTGTGAAGCTAAGTAATAGCAATCTAGTACAATTATGGCATCTTTTATCTGGATCCCTAGATTCAAATCTATTTTTAACTCTCTGTGGTTCCCTCTTGCCTCAAAAATACTACTCAACTTAATTGATGGGTTTGGTTTTTTATGTTAAAAATTTTCATCATTCATATGAAGTATCTGAACACATTCATATGATGTACTCAAATAAATTTAATAACTATGGTAGCAAATCTTACTACCACCTTTCCCTAATTCTTTTTGAAATTTTTTAAATCTTTCTTATATAAAATTTGCATATATTGCTTCAGAAGAAGATACAAATAAATCCTTTTCGTGAGACAGCTGTAATGAATTTCTCAATATGTATTTCATCTTAGAGCAAACAACCTAAATATACTGACTTTATGTCTGTGGGGGCTTGGATGCTAGGTATCCCCCGAAAGCAGTCTGTCACTCCCTTTCTCACCTGGATACGGGAGAGAGAATATAGCAAAAGGCTCATGGGGTGAGGTAAGGACAGGGAGAGAACCATCTCTGGTTGCCCTCATGGGCAAAGCAGACTAAAACTGGGGACATCAGTTTAATTTATTACCAGTCAAATCAGAGTCAGATAATGACAAATAAAACCAAATCTTAAAACCTCTTCCCTCTTGCCCTTCTCTGTGGGCTTGAATTTCACTTCCAATTTTCTCCATCTCCTCCCCACAGTGAACAGGGGAATGGGGATTGTGGTCAGTTGTCTCTGCCACTCCTTCCTCCTCAGAGGGAGGGCTCCTCATGCTCCTGCCCTGCTCCTACAGGAGACAGTCCTCCATGGACTTCTCCAACTTGAGCCCTTCCCAAAGGCTGCACTTCTTCCTGAGCTGCTCCAGTGTGGGTCCCTTCCATGGGGTGCAGTCCTTAGGGAACAGCCTGCGGGTGTCCCACAGGATCACAAGTCCTGTCAAACCTGCTCCACAGTGGGCTCATCTCTCCATGAGGCCAGAGGTCCCGCCAGGAGCCTGCTCCACTGCGAGCTCCCACAGGGTCCCAGTCTCATTCAGGCACATCCACCTGTGTAGATGGTGTCGGTTTCCTCCACGGGCTGCAGGTGGATCTCAGCTCCATGGGCTGCAGGGTCACAGCTGCCTGGCCATGGTCTGCACCAGGGGCTGCAGGGGAATCTCAGCTCCAGCATTTGGAGCACCTCCTTCCCGCCTTCTCCACGGACCTTGATGTTTCAGAGCTGTTCCTCTCACTTACTTTCACTCCTCTCTCCAGCTGCAGTTGTGCAGTTTTTTTTTCCTCCCTTCTTAAATCTGTTATCCCAAAGGCACTGCCACCGTCACTTATGGGCTCAGCCTTGGCCTGCAGCACATCCATTCTGGAGCCAGCTGGCACTGGCTCTATGGGACTTGGGGAAAGCTTCCAGCAGCTTCTCACAGAAGCTGTCCCTGTGGGCCCCCACTACCAAAACCTGGCCGTGCAAACCAGAGATAATGCCTTGTAACAACAGCACAAGGCCAGCACAGCACTACTATCAATTGACTTTGGCATCACCACAGCAACGGGCCTCCTTCTTTCCTTCTTTTCTGAGTATCTCTGGCATGCTTCACATTCCTTAACACCTACTGTCACTTTTCTTTTTAAAGCTGCCCAATTTCTTTTTTTGCTTGAACTTCTCACCCTCTTCAGTATATATTCCCCTTTTGCTCTCAAACAGAACTCCAGAAGCACTAAATGTTCTTCCATAGCCTAGATTAGTAATTATATATTACACATAATCACTTATATTTTCAAGAAGATACTACATTTATATACTGACACTAGCAACATTCAGTGCTCCATTTTAAGACCTGAAACAAAACCAGTTGTCTTCTTTTATGCATCAGCCACAACGCAGCATTGAGTTTTCTTCAAAATACAGTGAAGCCATGGTGAGTCATCCATCTAAATTTAGGATTATTATTTCCCTAGAAACTTAGATGTGCAGATTTATGAGGGCACATGGAACATTTCCTTTTCCACAGCAAGAAAAAGAGGTTTTCCTCTGATATCATGAAACTGAGGAAAGGAACAGCTTTGGAATCTAGAAGCAGCTCTGTTAAGGGTTCCTGTAGATCCTTTCCAAACTATGGTTGCTCTTCTTGAGGTCTGACTTCTGATTTTAACTCTAGAACCACAGAAAACCTTACAATAGCAACTTGACATCTGATGACGTTTCCTTCATCAAGTTACTTGTATACCATGAAAGTACTTGCAAAATAGGTGCAGACACAGTAGGTAATGAATTTCTAGTACATAAAAATCAAAACTGTACAATGGAAAAAAAAAAAAGAAGACCATCCACCAGAAAGCTCCTATAGTCTCAAAGGTGCATTTTAACTGAAATCTGAGGAGTACGGAAGACTTACAGAAACAAGTAATCAAGATTAACATGTTTGTTTGTAAATCCTTACAAAATTAAAAACATCTGAATACACATGGGAGAGGCCTACCTTCAGAGATGCTTCGTATTTCTTTTATGTGAAGAACACACACATTTCTTAGCACAATGACACTAAACAGGACAGACCGAGCTAAAGCAATCAACACAAGTACGTACTGATGAAGTAAGTTGTTTCTACATCTCCTTTCTTGTGGGAAGGAGAGACTGCTCAGGAAAATCTAACACAGTAGCAAAAGAGAAGGACTGGAAGAACTCTGAAGTAAGTGCACTGAATGACCTGTGCAATTTGAAAACTGTAGTAACAACAGTAAGCATATGTTTATTTTTAAGTGAAATAAAATCTCCCCACACCTATTGTGAGAAAAAGAATTTCTCAACTTGAATTCATGGTGAGAAAAGGTATTTCCCACCTTAAATTTATGGTATACAGTTAGCAGTAGAAAAAATATTTATAAACACATGTATAAAACTTGTTTAGTTATGGACACAAGCCACGTCGAAACTCAACTTGGAATCACTATTTGCAAGCATTTAAACATATATGAACAATCAGAAGCTAGAAATAATATATTTGATTGAAATAACATAACAGATTTGCTAAGACGATCTATATAAAGAAATTTTACCATCACTGGATTAGGAGAAAAACCTCAAATACTGAAAGACAAAAAGACACAACCTCAACAGATCTGAAAAGAACAAACTAGTACCAAAACTAATATTCACTGCACAGTATGATGTGTGATAATTTGTTTAATAAACATTTCGGTTATGCCAATGTAATAAGGGCCAGGAGAAGACTCTTATATTTAAGTACTGGTATAAATTGAGTATTATTATACATAATTCTCCAAGCATAAGAAACCAGATTAAAAGAACCCTGAGACACACAATGCACACTACAGGATAACTTCTCTAAATTGCATTCTTGCTACAAGTTGTTACCACTACATGGAGATTTGTCTTCTGTTAATTTCATATTTAAAAACCCAGACAGATGTAAACACCTGACAGGTGTAGGGATCAGAAGCTTTTTAAATACTTGCATACTGATTCTTAAATGCTTGACTTGAAAAACAAGATGCAGACATCATGGATCTTGTCTTCCATATCTACTTTAAGCCACCTTTCCAACTGATTCCCCCCATTTTTGAAAGAAAAAAGAATTTTTTTCAGGATCTATTCACCCTTGTGCTTTTAACTGCACCTCAAGCCCCTGCTGTTCAACAAAGCCACCAGATGGCAGAATCATGTAATGCCAAAGATGCTTTCACCCACCCCCACACCCCCAAAAAAGGAAGGGCCTGTCCCAAAACAAGCCATACAACCCACTAAAGACAGAAGCACAAAACTACCTATCTAAAATGGATCTGAAAACATTTATTGTCCCAACACCCTTCATAACAAGAGGAAGAATGATTAACCAGAGAAATATACTTCAAAGGATATGATAGTTCATCTGAATTCTTCAAAGTGCCTTCCTTTCCTCACAGTCATCAAGCACAGCTTCAGGCACCATCTCATTCACCCTCTCCTTTTAACAGCAAGTCACAACTGTAGTCACTATCTCATTATACAGGATGAAGAACCATGGTATTTGAGCTCTCATTATTTATTAACACACGTGGACACTGGGAGATTACACACAAAGATACAGATCAAACACAAAAAAATTACATTTTGTATGATGCCATAAATGATGCATTCAGGCAGCAACAGAAGATGGCATTTATGTATTTGTGGTTCCTGTTCCCAAAGCCTGCCAACAACAATAAAGGTCAACAACTGTCTCAAATCTGAAAACATGTATCAAGAAGTGTCACGACCTCCAAAACATTGTAAATGTCCTTGCCCTGGAGTTCATCCTATCGTAACAAATAATACACATACAAGAAAATAATTAAGGCTTTAGAGATAGGACACCTAGAAGTTGATGTATTGCCATTAGATCCTTGAAATTCATCAGGATTAGCAAACTTTCCAAAAGCTGACTGTTCAATTTGTAGATCCACAGGTTATTATTAGAACAGATACCAGCTGCCAAAACTGAGTTCTTTGGGAGTAAGTACAAAGTGGCTATTACTGTTCTTCAGCAAATGAACAATTTTGCTAATGAATACAATTCAGATCTACCTCATGGCCTCAATTCTTGTCATTTTTTGACTAGTTAAAAATGTTACTTATATATATATATGTACACATATTATATATTTTTGGCTCAATTTAAATCTAATCAGAACTACACCCAGGGCTGCCATATGTTAACGGCACAGAAAGAGTAGCATATCACTATCTGCTCTTTTGTTCCATTCTTTTCAGTACAGAATCCTTGGAAAGGAACAGAAAGTAAGCAATGCACCCCTGAAATTCAAGCAGCCTATCCAGATGCCAGTCTGATTGCTCAATGACATAGAGTAACACTTTCAACAGACAGCAAGGATGTGACAAAGGATAGAATCACTGATACCAAAAGTCAGATATTCATGTTAAGTTTCTCCAAAATTTGAACATTATAGGTACCCAATTCTGTTAGTGTAAGTAGTAAATAATGTCCCTTCCACTGCAAATGGACAAATCAATCCTATTGCTCCATAACTACAGTCCTATGGCTGTTTAACAGCTATCAGGAAAGGCAGGAATGTTTTCAAAAGGTTTGGAATTGTCTTCACAGAAGATAAAAACAAAAACAAAAAAATCTTTCTATGCTAATTCACATCATCTTTCTAAGACAGTATAGTTTGTTCTTGAAGGCAATCTCAGTAAGCACTGTATTTTTTTTCTCCATATCTGAAAGAACAGAAAGTTTTTAGCCTCATTAACAAGGAATATCGCCGTTATTCCAACATTTCCTGTGAAGCACAGTTCCACAGTGCACCTAATCCTTCACTTGAACTTTTCTTTGACAATCTAATCATCTGCTAATGTTCTTCCATCTAATTCCTCCTCCTACTACAACATGAAATTGTATAGATTGGTGTATTATTTGAAAGCTATTTGCTTATGTTATTACAGATTCCATTAAGTAAAATCAAATTCTAGTATTTTCTAAAGACACTTGTTTCAAAGCACTTGGAAGTCAGATGGCACGGAAAGACAGTTGCTGGTTTCAAAGAACAAGAGAAACTATTTTATGAGACAACAACACTACACACAGACAGGTTTTCTTAGCTACCAAAGACATTCTCTGGATAAACTGTCCTCTCCCTCCCCCATCCTGACACAACTAACAATCCATGTTCTAGAGCAGAGTCTTCAAATACTGTCCCGTTTTCTCAGAAAGGTGAAAAAGTACTCAAACACCAATAGATGCCATGAATTAGTTATCGTTCACCTTGCAAATTAATATACCACCTTAGAGTTTCAAGGTGTAAGAGGAGGAAAAGCAGATGGTATGAAATACAGATTAAGATAAACTATTAATCAAGAAAGTATGACCAAAAATCTTGCCATTCTGAAGTAGATCATCTCATATACTGCTAAAGAAAACAGTTAAAATTGATTCTGCTTCCTAAATGAATGATTGAGTTCTATTATGAATTTGAAAGGCTCCAAGGGGAAAGAATGTTTCTTTGAATATCAGCTTCCTCTAGGAAAAACTGATAACAGCAGTAACTTGATTTATCTTTAAGAGAAATTCTTTAAGTATTTAATGAAGTCCAGAGGCTCCAAATAATGTAACACTTCATGCCTATAGCTAGGTCTCTCATTTTATCAGATGAGGTGTCCATCAACAGACACTTTTAGACTAGAAAGCACTCTAACAATTCTCAGTCATGTTTCTACTCTTCCTTGCTGAATTTCTAGAGAAGCAGGCATAAGACCAAATTTATTTAAAAATACCTCCCCCCAAAAACAAAGTAAAGAAAAAAAAAAAAGCAACAATACCCCAAAAAAACCCCAAACAAAACCACCTCCACTTTCACTGACAGTAAAAGGTAGATCAAATGAAACTAAGGAAAGTTGTCTTTGTTTCCTTCTCACTGCTCAGAGAGAGCAATTCATTAATAAAAATAAATACATTTGTAATATAATTTGTTTTAAAGGAAGAAAATTAACCTAGTAATAATAATAAAAAATAATAAGCTAGTAATATTTACACAAGCTGCAGTACACTACTGCTCATGTCAACACATTCAGTAATGCCTTGTAGAGATAAGAAAGACGTGCCAGAATAATTCCCAGCAAAAGATCTGCAGTTTTCTGAAAGCTTCCTTCTTTGAAATTGATTATTTTTGATTTTTGAACACCAGAAGAAGAGGTATAGAAGCAAGACCAGATTACATATAAGAAAAAAAAATCTAAATTCCTAGAGTTAAACAATATAAGAAGTGTAGAAGATTACAACAGAGAATTTTCCAGCGAAACTAAGGAAGCTGATTACTGTAAAAGAATCATGTATTCATTTGGGGAATAACACCACCAAACACAAAAAAATCATCCTCCAACCTATAAAAACCAACAACCAAGCTTCTTTTGAAAACAGTCAAGCAAAACTCAAGCTAATTTGATCTATCAGCATAGTCAGGACCTGTAAACATTTTAATTATTCAGAATATCCATGGGCAAATCTCTTGCACATATAGAAGTGTAGAACTAGGCATCATATTTTCCAGGACAATCCACTTCTTTACTACCTCGATATATTTAAATATACTAAAGCTTAAATAGTCTGAGTGCCAACTCAACTCTCCAAATCCACATCCTTAGAAAAAAACCTAGTACCTGTTCAGCAAACATATGATTGTCATCACTAATGGTCNTGGACTAAGAATGTGAAAAGAAAGATCTAGAGCTGAGTATTCATACAATTCACCCAAACTAGGTGGAGAAGGGGTGGAAGTCACCCCCGAAAAGTCTGCTTTTACAAAACAATAGATTTTTAAAAGCTACCATGGGCATTTTGTGTTTATGGTATCAAAGTAAACTTCTGTTTATTTTAAATTGCTTTATCCACTAAATTACCTTTCCATAGGCATTTGGAAGACTGTGCTCCATGTAGGTAGCATCTCTAACACAGAAAAATAATTCCTAGGGACATATTTCTCTCAAGGAGAATAAAATCCAGTAATTTATTTC
>VZTR01008429.1:590-12598 GCA_013400775.1 Chaetops frenatus | reverse complement strand
TGCCTGCGCCGCCCGCCGCCATGGGCGCGGCAGGGGCCCCAGACGCCGCGGCCGGGGCCGGGCCCGGGCCCCGGGGAAGGCACGGCAATGCCGGCGCTCCGCTGAAGGCTGCGGTGCCAGGAAGCGCTTGACTTCCCGTCAGAAGCTGCAGAAGCCCCAACCCAAAATGCCAGTCGTGCTTCTGCTGTAGTTCCCAAGCGGGAGCAGAGTGGGTCAGCACTGAGGTCTCTCGCACGCAGCAGAAGTTCTGCACACATGCAAACCCCTTGAGAACGCGGCAATGTTCTGTTCTTTGTTACAACTGGAATTTAAGGGCTCGGTCGCACAGCTTCCCAAGTGCCCATGGAGTGCCCTAAGGTTCACTCCTTTTCCAGCCCCGGTAGAAAAACCTAGGGAGTTTCACGCGTGTTAAAGTTTTCGAAACCTGTCAGCCGGTGGGGCTGGGATCCATAGGAAAGCGCGGTTCTCTGGCTTTTCAAGTGATTTTTAAAAATTATGTGAGCATCCACTGCAGCGTAAGTTGCTTTTCATTAGATGATTAACTAGAGTTTGTACAAGTCTCTTAAATGCGAGAAACACTGTAACATAGAAAATGGTCTTACTGAAAAGTGGTTGGAACTCCCACTGAAGTTTTGTCTGTAGTTATGATATTCTTCGTTGTCTTATGTGTGCTGAGTTAATGCTCCACAATCTTGTTTTCCTGAAACTTGTACAGACACAAATGTTCCTAAGGTTTCTACCTCAAAGTATTATTCAAATAAAATTAGCCAACAGCCTTATGCAGGCAAATAGGTGAGCGCACACACAGGTACATTGGTTTTTTACCTGAGAAAATAAACTAAATATACTGTCCTTGAGTACAGTGACACTGGAAAGGATGATAGCTAGAAACTGTACAGAAAATTGAACTATTGGAGTTATTTTTTTAGTTGTTCGTGAAGGAGTTGGTAGTTTCCTTAATGCTGGGATGGAGTTTAGATTCTGTGGGATTTGGCTTCAGGAAATATGAACAGGTTTCTACTGTTTTCTGGTACATAATTTTCAAAGAAATGTAAAGTCTTTTCATTTGAGTTCTACCTCAATCAAAAATCAAATAACAGTCACAAGAATCAGTAACAAAACTCTCTATTTAGACTGTTTTCTAAAGCATTTTTGCAAACTTCTTTAAAAAAAAGTTTTACTATTTCCATGGTTGCTCCACTGTTTGCAGTAAGATTTTCTAACTTGCTAGGAAGAAAGTCAGTGGGCTACAACAAACCTTTTCCTTTGCCTTATGAATATCATTGAGCTTTTGCTACATCACATAATATTAAAAATCCTCATCAAGAAAATGTCAGTTTTGCCATTGCCTATGCAGTTTTATTTTTGCTCTTTTCTATACAGTCATTACAATACAGATCCTATCAGCTGCTTTACTTTTTCTGCAATTGTACATTCAGCGTGTAGTCAAAATAAAAAAGGTACACAAGTTTTCTCTTTTGTGTTACAAAAGGTGTACAACTGTTATCTTCTGTCCTTGCATATGTTCTTTGGGACTTAATTTTCACAAGGAATATATACTTGATTTGGTAGAGTCGATTTTGGTTTATCCTGTTAATTCCCTTTCCATGTTTAGGTTGTAGATTCTCTAGCTCAAGGCACATAAGCACAAAGGAGTTCCCATGCTGCTCTGAAGTGACTTCCATCATGTAAGCTCCTAGCCTGGAGACACTGCAAGGTCTTTCTCTTGCTTGTATACCATCATGGATTTGTTTAATCTCAAGGTTTTGAAGTTCTGCATTATATAGTCAACAAGATTCTGTGCCTGAAGAATTATTGTTTGAGCTGTGGAATAAACTCTATGGGCAGATTTGCTTGTCAAATGCAGGAAAACAATGGAGCAGATTCAAAATTCTTCAGTCATAAATCAAATACCAGCCCAAGTTAAGTTCTAATGAAGTCAGAACAATGTATTAGAAGGTCTAGTATCTTGTCAGCTTCTAAATTTTATACTCTATCTCATTTTCTGATACACTTCCAATTTCTCCCTGGACTTGTAGAAATTTTAAACAAATAGTTTTGAATGTAGTTTTAAAATAGTGAATGTCTGCGTTTACTGTTCATTTTGTAAATGCTAGTCTTTCAGTCTAAATTTCAGCTCCATCTCACAGACAAAATAACAAAAGCCTTTCATATTTTCCTCTCCTTTCCCAAACTTTTGTGGGTTTTTTTAATCTTTTCTGAGGAAAAAAAAAAATTTGTGTATTATAGTCCAAAGAAGGGCTGCTCTTGCAGAAATCCTTATTAAAAATAGAATGATTACATGTTATGCTAGCCAACCATCCCAATACTATGACTGAGACTTAAAAAAAAACCAGTTCTTATTATTAAGACAGTTCCCTGATGTATCTTTTTGAAGCCAGATGTTCCCAGCATTCACAGATTCAATTTATTTTATGTGTCAACTTCTCAATAACTGGTTTGCTTTCAATTTAACATGATACATTGAATATGCAGAGATTTTCTGCCTTGCTGGTAATGTTTAAGGCATAAATTATAACATTTCAGTCTCTGACAACAAGAAAAGAGTTACAAAAGAAAAATATAATTACATAATTGTAAAGGCCGTGACTGTGAACTTCTGCTTATAAGTTCCTGTGAAGAAAAGATGTTTTCCTTACTGACAAAGACTGAAACTTCTCAAATGAGCAATGTAAGATCATTGGTGTTTTCTAAGATGAAAGCTGCAACAAAAACCTAGCTCTTTTTAAATTTGTAATTGTAAAGGTGTGACACTTGCCTGTATCACACAATGCACAGCAACTTTAACAAGGCTCTTCACAAATGGACCTTTAAGAATTTAAATGTTCCTGGGGCAAGAGGGGAGGTCCTCACATGGGTCTCTAACTGATGATAGAGAGGAAAGAAGCAGACAAAAACCTTTCACAGTGGTGGGTATTACCACTAGGCTGTTGCAGGACCAATATGGGACCCATCTTGTTCAGCATATCCATGAATGACCTAGGAAAGAGACTAAAGAATATTGACCATTTCATATTGCCAATCATCATGAGGAAGAAACTAAAACAAAGCCCAAGGTGTTGAAGAAAAATCTCAGTGACTGACTGCTGCATGACATCCCAGCAGATGGGAGTTCAGCATTGGAAATATGCTCCTTCAGCAGAGTAGAAAAATGTCAGAACGTGAGTGCTGTAAATATCCTTAATATGGTCCTACAGAAAAGCAGCTTTCTGGGTAAACTTCATAAAAATGAAATAGCTAAATCAGTGAATAAAACCCCAAAGTTATAATTAACATTCATTTCTGCACACTGAGTCATCCTGATTGTGGCTTCTCTTTTCAGATCAATGCCCAGTCCTTTCGGTTTTCCTTTCTGGGACATCTGCTCAAACAGCAACTTACTCTCCCAGGAATGAGCCAAGGAACCAGACAAGGATAAGGTGCTATTTTATTTAAAAAAAAAAAAAACGTTTAGTGCTAAAAAGCACATTTCCCTGTAAATAACAAAAAATATGCCTGTGTTGTCCAGGACTGATACTTTCCCTGCCTTTGGTTGTGTATGCTCCACAGGATTAGTTTCCAGTGTACTTCCAAGCTATGCAGCAATGATACACCTATGAAACATTGGGGTTTTCTCTGTTTCCAGCAAAATTTTAGAATTCCTTTTTCAGTTTCTGTTGGAAAGGGTGTCCCTTCCACAAAGTTCATGATGGAGCCTTTCTTCCTCTCAAGATGCCTTGGGTAACGCTGCAGCTGTGTGTTTCTTCCAGCAGAGGAAGCTTGTGTAATTTGAAAAGCACACAGCTTGCCTTCCACAGCTAGATTTGGCTGTCCGTTTATGTTCTGGTTCAACAAGCCACTTGTCAGGAAATGGTTTTGTCAATTACAGAAATAAAGCTGGAAGTTCAAACGATGGCATTCTACTTTAGGTCTTGTGAATGCTGAAGGGGAAAAAAATGGTTATAAAATTATATTCCCCCCCAAAGAAGCCTTTTTTTTCTGTGTTTTTATAAAACATGCTATTTTACATATATTTCCCTTCCTGGAGAGATGATATTCATGTAATTCATAGAAAACAGCACAATTTTGAGATTCTTATTAATAGAAGAAAATTCTCTTTCTTGTAGTACTGAGAACCAAAATGAATAAGCCAGAATGAGGCAGGAAATGGAAGAAACATCTCAAGTGTTATATGTTGTTTAATAATAATGGGCAGAATATAAGTGCCTGAGTGTATTTTAGTATTCCAGGCAGACTATTAAAATTAGATGGAGACCTAGAGCTCATTAAGAAACATGAGATTGATTTTACTGTCCTATGCCTCTGCCCCTGAGGAGCATCATTGCATTATATCTTGCTTTTTATAAGCCTTTCTCTTAGCCCATTGTCACACAAACCAAACATATGCAAATGGAAGAAAACATACCTTCTCTATCTTCTCCTCACATTTCACATTTTATAATGGAAACATCAGTTCTTATCTCAGGTTAATGTCTGTGTAGACAGCAGACTAGCAAACTCTCTGGATTAAATGGATCCATTAAGGGTGACCTTTAATGGTTTTAAACTAAAATAGAGTCAATTTAGATTAGATAAAAGGAAGAAGTTTTTTACAATGAGGGTGATAAAACACTGGAACATGTTGCCCAGAGAGGTGGTGGATGCTGCATCCCTGTAAACATTAAAAGGTCAGATTGGACTGTGCTCTGAGCTCCCTGGTCTATTTGAAGATGTCCCTGTCCCCAACAGGGGGGTTGGACTAGATGACCTTTAAAGATCCCTTCCAGCCCAAATTATTCTGTGATTCTGTGACCCTGTTATCATGCTGAGACACTCACCTTAGACAGTCCATGTTGTCACAGATGGGAAATGTTTGCTTGCAGGTTTCAGTTGTCCCAGCAGAAAAGATTGTGCTGTATCTCATTGATAACTGTTAAATACAACTGACTGCACTGCATCACTATTTTAATTCAAGAACTATCCCATTTTTTTACTCTTCATTAGTTCCATTATATACCAGCTGTTACCTGTAAAATCTTGTGTTAACAGAATTGTATTGAATTCATCTGTTGAATAAATAAACATATGGATTCCTGCAAGTACTGGTTGTCACTCTGGGGTGTTGTTACCCAGTGAAAATCATCATGATGTGATGAGTTTTTTAGCCTACAGCTTTGTGCTGTGTTTAATCCAACTTAACTGCAGTCTACTGCCAAAGTGCTGATCCCACTCTTCCTTTCTCCCAGCCCTGGCTTGGTTCCTTGCATTAGCAATCACATGCCCTCGTGGTGATTTGGATCAGTTCACTGATCCCATGGGAAATGCATTCACATCCTGCTGCATTAGTCTCCTGTGGCAGCAGTCTCTGGGTGTCACACAGCAGGGACACCATGTGTGAGGGAGCAAGGGAGGGAGGCCAACACCTCCTGTTCTCTGGTAGCCCACAGCTCAGATGAGCTAGGAGGTGAAACTCCATTCAGAATGTCCTCTGTGGAGTGGGATGTGGCTGCAGCTCTGTCATACTACAAAAGCCACCTTCTCAGCTTGCAGGAATGAATGCTCCTGCCTGTGGTTTAAGCCCAGGGCTGCATATTCATAGTAGTCAGTCTTCACAGAGAATGTACAGAAGGAAAAAACAGTGGAGGGATGACTTTGCTGACAATAAACCTCTTTGCTAGGTAATCAGAAACCCTCAGCCTGCAGCCTTCATGGCCCAAAATTTAACATCCAAAAAAGAAAACCCAGAAATTAGATACCCTCAAAAAAAAAAAAAGTGAGCTTGTTACTTTGGGAAGGTTTCTATTAGGCCATGAGCTGTTTTCTCTTACTTGAACATGCCATCATCCCCACTATGTATTTGTGGGGGACAGCTACAGCTTGTAACTGTGCCCCACAAAAATGCAGCTTCTGTGCATGTACCTTCCTACTCTGCCCATCATTCCCATTCCATTTATCCTTCTAAAAGTAATAACCCAGTAAGTTCCTGTTGCGCTCACAATGCTCTGACACGATCCAGTCATCTTCCACCTCCTCCTGCAGACATCCTCTCATTCACAAAAATCAGCTGCAACCTCCCACTTGCACCAGACCTTTGGCGAGACCCCAGAGCCTTGCGCTCCCTTGGCATCTACAGTTGCCAGCTCAGTTTTCCTCCTATCTTTTTCATGAGAGCAGGCTTCCTGGGGATTTTGGACTGAGGATATCTCTTCTGCCAGCTGAGGCAGTGACTACCTGATGCTTTTATTGCAAAGAAGAGCAGGTCTTGCTGTTCCACATCAGCATTACTGTTTTTCCCTGAACAGAAGCAAATTTACAGGGTGAGGCATGTGCTGTAGACTCCTATTTACACTTCAGTGGAGTAGCAGAGCTGCACAGTCTTCCCATCCCACTGTCTCCTGACAGCAGAGAGATTTGCCTCAGCATCACAGCTGCAGAAGGCCACAAATGCTTTTTTCTGTTGAAGCTTAAGTGAGAAAAACACATATAAGCCCTTGAAACTCTTACCAAGAATTACCATCATGAAGAAATACATAGATGACTCTTCTAAACACTTTGTATATAGTCTTACTTGGGTAAAATGCAAATTTCTGCTACACTCAGTGAGCAGAACTCACCTTGATAGTATGTTATTCCTTGATGAGGTTCTAGTTTATTATCTAAATACTGCAATTTTTGTCAGACATTTACTCTCAGTTCTGCTCATTCTGCGTCTTGCACCTGGAATATATCCCGCCCCAAAGCGCGCCTTCTTCCCAAACTCCCCAGTAGCAATTCATGACCTTCCCTACCATTCTCTTGAGAAGCTCTTCAGTACCAACTCACAGGTACTATGGATCAGGTGTTTTAGGTCATTAGGGGTGTGTGTGTATATGTAATCATATATATATATATATATAAGGTGAAGTGGTTCTGTGCACTGATGGGCTTAGGCAAAGCATACTGATACCAGCACAAAGATTCTCATTAACTTCACAAGACTCTTGATTTCTGCTGTTTGTAGGTAGTACATGGGCTTCTCAGCCCATTGGCACATCTTCCTTTTTACCTATGTATAGGTTGACACTATGGTCACTGACTTATTTCCATGAGAAGTTTTCTCAAAGAACATAATACAGCCCTATGCTTGCAGTTTACTCATATTTATGAAAGTAAAATAAAAATTTCTAACCTGTTCCTTCCTACAGCTCAAGGTTTTACCATGTGTCTTCACATCATTCTTCCAGCAGAATCAAACAAGATCACATAGTTTTTATGTTCTGACTGTTAAGCAAAGAAGCACTTTCAAACGATGCATCTGTGATTTTTGTATACATAAAGTGTTTATACTTAACGACTTGAGTGTTTAACCAACTTCTGTAGAGATTATTTTTAAAGCATTTCAGTTCACATTTGATTATATTCCAGGCTCCCCAAAAAGTCCATGTGAGGACAAAGGTGCAGCATCATTAGGGTGTTTTACTGCTCAAAGACTGCCCTTCCCAACAACCATGTCTTTCTTCAGCACAGGCATCATTTCATGTTGACTTAGTCTGAGCTGGAAACCACACCTCTCCCCTACAGAGATCCTAAGCTGGAGTTCCTCTGCTTTCCATGGGGCAGACACAGTGGAGGACAGAGCAGGAAGAAGCAGCCCCAACAGTCCTTGCACACAGGTCCTTGGCCCCAGTCGGAAGATCTGGTTAGAAGTGCCTGAGGAGCTGCCATCCAGTGACTTTCCTAACTGCTTCCATCCCAAACCTTTGTCACTGAGCATCCCAAACTCTCACATCAGCCCTGCCCACATTATCTCAAGCATGTGATGCCAGGGTGATGCAAATCTTCTCTAAACAGTCCTACCTCCCAAAGCTCTCCCATTCAAGTCACAATTCACTGCAAGTCCCTTCTGCTTTGACGATCTCCCCAGGACCAGTTGCCTGAGGGTCCATCCAGGGGCTGATCACAATCCTCTCAGCCTTTACAGCAGCAGCAGCCATAGCTCCACAGGCTATGGATGATCCTTGTTGTCCTCTCAAGGACTATACCCAAAGCTCTTTTCTAAGCATGTCTGAGTTTAAAGTTTGCAGGGTAGCTCTAAAACCTGCATCTGTACACACTTGAGAAGATACTAGGATGAAAAGTGCAGTGCTTAGGAGATGTCTAAAACAGAACGTTATTCAGGAATCAGCTGCTCTTCCAATAAACTCCATTAATGGACAGGGTGTAGCTGGCAGGGTCTAGATGGCTCACCAAGAGCCATCTCAGAGAGCTGGGCCCCCTGTCAAATGCAGTGATTAGGTCTTTCGTGTCAATGACAGGGTGGGCTGAGTAGTTGTACAACAGATTAAAAGTCTGGGAAGCTACTCAGGAGGCAGAAATCTGAAATCAGTGCATACTCAGTCTGTCAGAACCAAATGCAGCCCAAATCAGCCCAAATTTGCATCCACTTAAAGTAATGGTTTGCTGAAGTGTCTACACATCCCACTATTTAACATGGTGCTGTTTTCTCTCTGGCTGTTTTCTCTGGGGATGAGTCTGCTGTGCCCACAGAAGAAAATTTTGCTTTGTCTGACTAACATTTTGCTCAGTTACAAAAACTCCCCCAAATTTGCTTGTGACTTTGTTTCTTAGGGCAGAGTTTCACGCCTGGGGTTTGAGTCCTGCAGTTAAGTTGGATTAAGCATAACATGAAGCCGGAGCCAGTGATTTAATCATCTTTTAGAGTAAGAGTGTTGGGTGCTGCAGCACAAGCTGCTTCATTCTTGTTCTTTACTGTTCTTCAATATCAAGGTCTCTTTTTGTAATACTGCGTGGGATTTTGGCAATTTTAATAAGTTTTTAAAAGCTTGTAAGAGAGGCAATTTCGACCAATGCTGCCAGAGACTCTGTCTTGCTGAAATCCACCCAAATACTTGCATTTTTCTAAACATGTATCAGCCCTATGGTCTCCAAAAGCGATACTGATCTATGTGTCTGATATGATACAATAGTGATCTAGGCATTTTCATGAACTAATCTGGAGCTTGTGATACCTGCGAGCGAAAAGTGATTAAGTTAATGATATAGGGGGCTGTTCTGAGTTCGCCTCTCCATCCCCTCTCTGCCACTGTATTTTTCTGCCACCTGGTGGTGGAAAATGAGGTCCTGGGAAGGGACCGCGCACTACACTTAGGGGTAGTGAGCAAGGGGTCTAGAGTTGGCAAAAAAAGGTTACATAAGGGTAGGAAAGTGTCGTGTATTTTATATCCACTAATACTACCTGGAGTCTGTAGTCACAGACTGGCGCTTCACTGCAAAAAGCCCAATCCGGCCAAAGCAAATAAATCCTTCCTGTTCCACCAGCTGCCTCAAGGCAGATGGGAACCGGCTCTGGGCTTCTGATTCCTCCTGGTTCTGCCGAGCTCCCTGAGCTGGAAACAGGTGGCACAGAACAGCATCTTGGGTCTGCCCCCTACAACAGGGACGGAAGCAAGTCAGGGAGGGAGCGAGTTCGTCACCTGTGTGCTGTGGGTGCTGGAGCAGCCACCTGCTCTGAAGCTGTAGTGGAGAAACCATGAGTCACTCTTGCAATGAATGCATGAAACAAGCACCTAAAACTGAAAACCAACCAACCAAAAGATGCCACACCCCAGCTTCGGTTTCTGTAACTCAGTCAGGAATGTGTTGGTGAGTGACCACAGCCTGGTCCAAAACGGGGAGGTGATGGTCTGTGGCAGTAACACCTTGCTCTGCTACAACAGAGAATATAATGACCATTAGTCCCATATTCCTGCTCCCTGCGGGACAGCAGTGGTAGATGTCGAGAATCTGAATGTTCTCTCTTCCTATCCTTCCCAATTTCCACGCTCAGTTTCTTGAACAAGATCTCCCCCTCCAGTTTCAGCCCTGAGCCAGGCCCTGCCACCCTGGGACATCCACAGCTCTAACTTGTGTACACTCATGTAGCAGTGTTCTACCCTCCCATGTCACTTAGGTGAATTAATGATACTGATGTTACAGAACTGATCTCAGGCATTCTGTTGAACTAAAGTACCAGCCTGAAGGAGCTGAAAAAATTGAATTAACCTTTCTTGAAATATTTTTTGTAGAATAAGACCTTTAGGAAATAGAACTCCCATCTAAGTGAAAAACAGTTCCCATAGATTTCCCATTTTCACTACCACAGAATCATGGCGTGGCTCTGGAAGCATTGATTTTTTTTTTTTTCTTAGTTTGCAAGGCTTAAATGAAGATTTTTTTTCCCAGCTGGGAAAGGACTATGTTCAACTTAAAATTAAAAAAAACCAAACCTTTATGGGCTAAGATGGAAAGAAGCTCAGACACAGACATACACTGCAGTCCTCTGAATCTCACAGGAGGAGGATAAACACAATTTCACATGAACAGACAGCTGAAATTTCATCTTAATCTCATGAGAGTTTTATTTGCCACTTACAGGAGCAGCTCATCAAATGAGGGATTGCAACAGCAGTTTGAGAACAAGTGCTGTGACAGTGCCTCACTATTTCGTGCTCAGCTCTTGCCTAATTTTTATTCATTATTTTATTCAGTTATGCATCTTCCACAGTTTTGAATTTTAACTCCCCCTCACCCCCAAAATACAGCAACAGTGTTACAGAGACAGAGTTTCTTTCACTGCAGATATTCTCCTTATGAGTGTTTCAGAAGGTCTTATGACCATTTTGTCATTGCAGGGAAAACCAACTCTTTCATCCCAGTACATCTGCCAGCAAAGGCAAACCTGTCTGACTCACATCTGCAATAATTAGGAAGTAGTTGCTGGCTAGCCAATGTGACACCCATGATGCCTTGGAATGGCTACCTAGAACAGAGGCTAGACAGAGGTAGAGAATAAAGTAGGTATTTATTAAAGGCCTTCGATAGATACACTTTGGGCAGTGCAGGAGCCTCACAGAGGCTACACCCAAGATGGACGATGGTCATGAGTTTTTCAAACAGATATAAGGTTGGTCTATTTGCATATCAGAGGTTAATTGTCCAATTATGGCTTCAGCTAATGAAGTCACATTCCCTCAGTTTGCTTCTCCCTCCGATTCACTTTTGTTTATACTTTTCAGGGCCTGAAGCCAAGGATGTCCTTGGTTCTCAGGCTTAGAAGGATTGTTTTGTCTGACCAAAATGTGAAGAGACCTTACTAACCCTCTATATGGAGTTCAGTGTTATACAGTAATGCAGTATAGGATCTGAAAAATATAAAAGCTAAAAACTTAAGACATCACCCATCTGCAAGAAAGGTGGGGAGGAAGATTCCAGCAGCCTGTCAGCCTGACCTCAGTGCTGAGGAAGGTTATGGAACAGATTTTCTTGAATGTGATCACATGGCACATGCAGGGGATCAGGCCCAGCCAGCAGAGGTTTAGGAAAGGCAGGTCCTGTTTGACCAACCTGCTTTCCTTCTATGCCAAGGTGACCCACCCAGTGGATGAGGGAAAGGCTGGGGATGTTGTCTACCTAGAATTCAGTAAAGCCTCTGACACTCTTTCCCACACAATTCTACTGGAAAAGCTGGCAGCTCACAGCTTGGACAGGTACTCTTTACAGGGTAAAAATTGTCAGGAGTGATAGTGAATGGAGTTACATCCAGTGGTGTTCCCCAGGGCTCAGTATTTGGAAAAGTCCTGTTTAATATCGTTATTGATGATCTGGACTAGGGGATCAAATTGTCCCTCAGTCAGTTTGCAGAAGACATCAAGCTGGATGGGAGTCTTGATCTGCTGTAGGGTAGGAAGGCTCTGCAGAGGGATGCAGATAGCATGGATCCATGGGCAGTAGCCAATGGTATGAGGCTCACAACAACCAAGTGCGGGGTCCCGCCCTTGGGTCACAACCACCTGTAGCACTACAGGCTGGGGGCAAGTGGCTGAAAAACTGCCAGGCAGAAAAGTATCTGGGGATGCTGGTCAACAGCCAGCTGAAGAAGAGCCAGCAACGAGCCCAGGTGGCCAAGAAGACCAGTGGCATCCTGGCTTGTTGCTTATTGTATCAGCAATAGTGTGGCCAGCAGGACCAGG
>VZTR01008428.1:229788-254656 GCA_013400775.1 Chaetops frenatus | reverse complement strand
TCTCTCTTTGTGGTTTTTTTTTTTTTTTTTTCTCATGTGCTCTGCTACCGTCTGTCTCTTGGACAGAAAGAGCAGGCAAACACATTTTCCTATTCCACATGTATTTGCAGTGCACAGGTTTTGCTTAGCTAGAAGCAGCAGCCAAATAATTATCTCATCTATGGCATAGCAGGGAAAGACATTATTGACTTGGGCATCACACCCAAGTGAAACTGGAGTCACCTGGTGTGCATGTCACTGTTGAAAAAAAGGAATTTATTGAGGTGTAGATGGATACCTTGCTGAGCCTTGGGCTGTTACAGAAAGCTCTCAGGTTGTAAGCAAATTTTGGATGCAGTGAGTTTTTCAGTCCAGAATATATGGCAGGATTAGTAATTGTATGTGATAATAATTTAATACAGAAATGGCAGTCTTCTGACTCTTGTGATCTCCAGACAGGAGGCTCAGCCTTTTCTGCCTGATGTTGCTGTATGAAAAAAAACCAACAAAAACCCAAAAACCACAAAACAAAACAACAACAACAAAACCCCACAACAAACAAACAAACAAAAACAAACAAAAAACCCCCAAAACAAAACCAAAACCAAACCAAACCAACAACCCCCCCCCCAAAAGCCTAAAAACCCCTCACTGATTATTTACAGTCACTGCTTGATTCATTAAGTTATTTCTTGCCCACATTATTACTTTCTTAATATAATTTTAATAAAACTGTCATTGTGGCTCCTCTGTTATAACATTTGCTAGAAAGCTTTTTCCCACTGTTGTATAGATTTTTTTAAATTAGAAACCTGCAACAGCTTTTCAAGAATATATTTAGAAATACAGTTTTACACAGAGGCATTTGGGGATGGAATACACAATCAAATTTGAAGCATCTAATTGGAGTGCTCAGAAATAGCTCTCACTTTCCATTTGCACATTTAGACCTCCTACATTTTGAGTTTTGCCCAAAACCTGCAACATGAAAGCCTTCTTTTGAGAACCACAAATGTATTATATGGTGAATACACAGGGAGATGTTCTATATGGTTTAAATAAGAAAGCTTCAAAACCTGTGTAGCTTTACCTTCCGTGACAGAGTGGAATTACTCCTATTCCTAAGAGCTCTGATTTCCTGCTGAAGATTTTTACTATTCCATGATGCTGTGGGAAACAAAGATTTTCTTCTTTTGTGCCACTATACCCATTAAATCCTAACCAGCAGTAGTGTTCTGGGTAGGAAATAAACTGTTGCATTTGGAGTTCCTTTGCACTAAAACAGATGTTTCTTCTTGGGAGTTTTTAATTTGTAAGGACAGTGTTCTGAACCTATTATTAGGATCTAGATCCAGTTGGCAGATGGTTATGTGAAGTCTCATTTCGAAAACCATCTTGTAGAAGTTAAGTGTCACATTTCTGGAGTGTGAGTGAACACATACTTGTATATAGACACACACGTGCACATGCATACTTTTTATTTGTACATAAAACCTGTTGTTTCTCCTAGTTACCTCTTAATTGTGCAAAAGTGACCTGAATAAAGTAGAAATGAAATGTTCCCTTGTATTAATATCCATAGGAAAAAAGAGGAAAATTAGAAGAATCTTTTGTGTGATACTTTTCTTCGTTAAGAAGATATGAGGATATCTAGGAGGAACATACTCCAACTCTTAAGCTCAAAATTGGATTCTTGTCATGATTTTTTTGTTGAAGGACAGAATGGATGCAGAAGAGTGTAGTTTGAATCCTTAAGTCACCTGAATAAAATTTGAATGCATTGAGTAAGCACTTCTTGTTAAAAGATGTCAGTAAAAAGGTGATCTCTTTCAAGATGAGAGGCACACTTAACTTGTTGTGCATCTTTTTTCAAACCAACTCAAAGAAGCCAAAGTCACAGAGATGGAATATAACCACAACAATCTGTAACAATTTTCAGGAAATGGTTTTGGGAATAACAAGCATGCCTAAATCTAAAGCCCAGAAACGGTTGTTGATCTCCTCCATTACGTACAGTAAGAGTCTAAGGTTTGGTAGGCGCAAGACTACCCCTGAATTCTTTTATGGGAGCTGGCTTCTAGAGGATTCTCCCCTAAAATTTTCCTCTGTGGGAATAAATAAATTCTTAGCTACACTCATAATAAGTGCCATAGAACATGATGTGCTGCCCAGAGACCATGCATGTCTTGTTTAGCACTGAACTGGCTCTCTTCTGTATCTTCTGATGTTGTGGATGTACAATATCCAGTGATTGAATACAGATTCCTCAGTACTGTCAGTCTTGGAAGTCTAATTATGAAAAATGGAAAAATAGCGCAAAATGGTGAGATCCATGCCCCAGCTTCCTCTGAAGATGCTAATTAAAGGGATGTCAAAATTATAAAAGCATACAAAATCAGTCCAGGAAAATAACTTTGCCAGTAGCTGTTCATGTGTTAGAATTTTAGACAGTCCCTGGAGATTGTAGAGAAAAAAAATCTGCTGTGATTGTGAAAAGAACAGCAACTGAATGAAACCAGGTGAATGCCACTGTCTTTATTCAGCTTATTTTGTACTGAAGTTAAAATTCTAAATTTCACCTTCGTGTCTCTGTGTACAGAAGAGCATCTCACATATATCTATTTTGGCCAATACATAAAATTCATTCACAGGCTTTGTTCAACATATAAAATTTAATTAGATCTTCTAATATTTGTACTTGTTATAAATTCCATTATGCAGAACATTTACTGAACTGTGTGCCTATAGGATTTAATTATGTCAGCTATTATTCAATTGTGGAATGGGATAAACATGCATAAAGATTTCCTGCATGCTATCAAGGAGACCAGAGGTGACAAAGTCGCAAATCTTACCCCTGCAATTTCTTTGCATTATGTTGGCAGGTAAAGGAGTCAGTAATTCCTGACAATGTTCAAAATACTATTTCCTCAGAAATAGTATTACAATGCTATAGCTGCAGGATTTTTATGAGTGAAGGAAACCTAAGAGAAGTGAAGATATCTAAAGCACTCATGCATCCTGCATTTGATAAGAGGACTTGGTGTGACTATCCCAGCTGTAACATGAATCCCCAACTAGACAGCAAATCATTCACTCCTTTGAAAAGGAAAAAAGAAAAAACCACTGTGGCTGAAGAGGAAAGAGAGAAGACAAACATGTAGGCTGGAGAATAGGAACTAATCAAAGAAGTGACCATGTCTATCAGATTCCCTGAAGTGGCTGCACTGCACATTTTCTTGGATACCTCTGTGTAATTGTGACTTCATGGATGCTCTCAGACACCATGGCTGGAAGCAGCTCTCTTAGTCAGCTCTTCTAGCCTGCCAAGAGAATGAATGAAAAGTTTCCTTCCAGCAGAGGTGGATAAGGTTTGCTGCCTTCCTGTCATACTTTTATAGATGCTGTGCATGGCTTTTTGTCAGCCTTGACATATGTTTCTCCTTGAAACCTCCATTGGTTGCCAGTGCGTTCAGGCTTAGTTCATGTGGCTGTTCCATTCCATGCATTGAGATAAGGAATGGAACTACCTGTCTGAACAGAAATGTAAATGCAACTTCTCCATCAGGTTCAGAAGGCACTCCTTGCTAATAGTCTAGGACACCTTGTCAGTGCTTGCTGGTGTATTCAGTAACACTCATTTGCTACTACCAGCATGAAAAAATAGGTGCAGGAGATCTACTTTGAAAAGGAAGGAAAAAAAAAGGGGAAAAGTGAAGGTATGTGTAAAGAATGTACCTGAATCCAGGAAAGTAACACCAAAGGAAAGGATGGTAAAAAGGAGAGTGGTTACATGTTGAAATTCAGCAAATTGCTAACAAGGAAAATACATGATAATTATCTGGGATGCAAAGCAAAACACTATAATGAAGAACAAATTGCTATAAATAATTTACTTCCCCTCTTTGCCAGGATAAGTAAACATGAACCAATATGCCAACTTGTTCCTGCCATATGTTTTCACAAGTGCGTTTCTGTTTGGTGTGGAAGAGAGGTTTTCCATAGTGTGTTTTGATTTTTATACTACTGTATGAGACTTTAACCTAAGATCTGATTACTTCTTGGAAAAATAAAATTAAATTACTGGACTGTGTCCTTTGTGAAAACAAAGAGGACACTGTTCTTGAGTTCTTCAATTGCTCCTGGAAAGGGTTTTGCTAACCCTTTGAGGTCCACCTTCCCTCTGCCACCCCTTGGAACTGTCCTGATCTTTGTTCATCCTTTTAAGTGGTGGAAATGGTCTTTTGGCTCACATGAAAGATTGATCTATGTAGATCAAATGTTTCTACTAGGCCTGTTTAGCTCATTGTAATAATAAACCATAAACGGCGTCCAAAAAAAGTGCCTTGCATTTCAATTTGTTTTCTTTTATCATAACTTAAGAGATCAGAATGTAAGATGAAACACAAATCTGCTTTTGTTGGCCTGTATTCTGGGTGTATTATGACAAGTGAATTATTGCAGGCTTTGTGGGAATTCATTATGAGGTATATTATGGCCCTGGGAGTCTGTAGAGGTCCAGGGGAAGAAAGAGATGTAGCTATTTATTCTATGAGTCGTGTCGGGACGCGCCGCTTGTGGTGTACAGTGTCTTCTGAGGGGAAGTGCAGGCACCTCAGTGACATATGAGCTCCTTCCTGGCCTCATGCTGCTGGCTTGAAGTATTAGATTGCTGGAAATGAAAGCTGTTGGACACGTCCTGGTGTCACCAGCATCTGCTGCCCTGCAGTGGGTGACAGTCGCCTCCTGAATGCCCATGTCCCAGTCCCTGTGCTGATGGGGGCCTGGGAGAGGGAGCCTGCATGCACGGGTCCCAGCTCGCACAGCCTGGGAAGCCTGTGGGTCTGGGTGCAAGAACAGCAGGAGGGGTACAGCTACCTTGCCACTGTAACTCAGGTTATTTCATTGTGATTTTAGGTGGGATGGCAGCCCTGTCACCCAAGCTGCTTATTATTTCCCACAGTAAAACTCTGGCTCTTGTGTACATGTAGGAGATTTTTCCATGCCTTGGGCAGGTTTTTGTTTCTGAAAACTTCAGTCAAAGTAGTTCTGCTGTTTATGAGAACAAAGGCAAAGGGTAAACAATGCACTGGTTTCCAAAGCTAAAAAAGGTTAAGTAACCTTTTCCTTAGGAAGTTCAAGTGCCTTGGAGCTTTGCAGTAGAGGCTCTTGGTTTGGCACTAGGGCAGTCTTTCTGTCAGGGATGTGTTTTTCAATCCTTTAGGGGAAACCCAGTCATGCTTTGCCAAGTCATAAACAGTTGACAAATTGCAATTTATTCAGACTCAGAAGAATTTAGCAATGAAAATCTTTGTGGTTTGTTGGAAGGTCTACAGCTTCCTGTGTTGGACAGACCTGGCATTGCATGCTTCAGGCTCAGGCTTCTGGGATGCTGCCGGAAGGATTTTGTGATGCCCATTTCTCACTGCTTTGGTCTTTACATGTTCAAGAGGGGTAGCACACCTGTCTTTCTTGTGAGTCCTCTGTCCTTGGCACCCAGGCAGGCTGGAAGAGGAGTGATGATATAGACAAAGAGACTGAAATCAGGTGGGGAGGCTGACTTGCCAGGATGTAGGGCGAGAAAGGGACTAGTTGGATGTGGTGATTAGCACGAAATGCTGGAGAAGGGAGTATGCTGAGGAGGTACTGGGTTTTGAAGCCAGGTGCAAGGGTGTATGGCTGTGGGAGATGTCTACTTGTACCACCATGCAGACACATCTTTTTCAGGAGAGAATATTGTGCTGATTCATATTCCTTCCAGAAGTTCTTGTTCCTGTTTGTTGTCAGCTTGAAAGGCAATATCTAGATGATACTGTATTGATGTTTTTGTTGTTATTTTAATTCTCCTACTACTGGTAGTCTATAAGTATTCCTGAAGGTACAGTAGCCAAGTATTTTTATTACTGTTTCTACCACTGGCACACATGTGACTTATATGACAGACATAACATTCTCTTTCTTGCTTTGGCCCCTTTTGGGAGTGTGAGATTACATTCATACATGACTTACTTGGCTGATAATTAACCACTGATAATAACCATATTCACTGTTGCAAGAGCATCACCAAAGAGCAAGGTTAACAAGCAGAGTGTATGGGATCTGTATGTATATTGTTTACATACATGTTTACATATTGCAAGAGGGAGAATGGACAAGGCACTGCATATGCTTTGCGAATACTTCTGTGAATTTACAGCAATGTGGACTCTCCTCCCACGCCCACATTTACTCAGGACACCTGCACACTGCTGTGTTTATTTTCTGCAGGCACTAAAACTCAAACTCATTGCTCAGTATTCTGTTTCACAGGGCTGTTCTAGCAATCCCTAGACCTTGGTCTTTACAAAGACACCTCCAGTCTCTTCCATTCTGCTTTGCCATCCTGCACATCTTAATGTCTGTATGTCAGCCTTCTCTTGGCCACCGGAAGCCCACACTGCCCCGCTGGTTTGGCAAGGCTTGCCTCAGGGCTGATGGGGGCCCTGAGGGAGAAGCAGTGGCTGGCTGCTGGGGAGCAGCAGCAGAGCCGGGCGGGAGCTGCTGACATCAGCAGCACCCAGGGAAGCTGTCTGTGGGCAAACTGAACCGGCACGTTGCTTACTACCCTGTGGGGCTGTGTTCAGCCAAAACAGAGCCTCTGCCAAACTGCTAATTGTAGTTCTGTTCTCTTGCCTCCTGCTCTCACAGGTTAGGAATGGAAATTTATCCCTTTGCAGAGCGCCCTGCTTTCCTGTAGCTCTGGGGGACTCTAATCCGCTACCGCTTCCTGTGCGCAGGCAGCTGTCTGACAGTTTTCAGCATCACTTTTAAAGACATTTTTCTTTTTTTCAAATGCTTCCCTTACCTTGCCCTGACATATGTTTTTGCTTTAAGAGCAAAATGGTTTCCATAGGCAGCTGATGAGGTCCCTTAACACATGTTCCTCCAAAACACAAAACCCTAGAAGACATCAATTCCCAGTAGAAAGGTTACTTACATACAGCTGCAGAGCACTGCTTAAAAGTTTTTACAAAATAATATTGTAGTCAGCTGACATAATTTAGACACTTTGATTAGTTTCTTGTGCCTGATTACTGAATGACCTGAATAAAGACAAATGAGGCTCCTGCAAAGAGCACATCTATATGCACTTAAGTAACAACCAGAAAATAAATCATCATTTGTTTCAGAGCTATAACCAGGGAAAATGGCTCCAGGATATAACCAGATTAGCTGGGCAGTATTTAAACCAAATGTAATTACAAAATACATGTATTGTAGCCAAAAGTATTGTTTGAAATGAAGATTCTTCTATGCTTTCCAGTCTTAAGTAACGTAGGGAAAATGTTCTTTCTGAAAAGGAAATAAGGGAATTAAAGAGACAAAGGCCAGCTTAGTTTTCTAAGTTTTCTCTTTTTGAGCACATGTGGAAGAATGGGCAGGTTGTAAAATCAGAAGAAAAGAGAGTGTTTCTTCCTGAGAACAGGCACTGGATTTGGGTAGACTGATCCAATTTCTGGGTCTATAGACAGAAACTTACTGTTTTCTCTAGGAGCACTGTGGCTTCCTCTTGCACCCTGCCCGACTGTAGAGTCCATTAGCCCCATAGCACACATTGTGCTTTGCCAGACATGGTGCTGAGCTTCAGCAGTAAAGGGTGGAGGGGCAACACCAGCCCTGCTCTGGCACTTGGCATGGGACATCTTGGGAGAATGCTGTGTGATCCTTTCTGTAAGGGAATATCTGACCTGGCTGTTTTAAAAACCTCTATTTTTCATTCTTCTCCTGCATTGAATAGAGCCATTCGCAAAAGTCTACTCACATGCTGTGTCTTTCCTGTCCCAATTGTATTTTTAAGTGACTGCTTGGGCTAGCCAGCACTGTTCTTTTTCAAGTGTAGGACTTCTGGCTTTCCTGTTCAGTTTCTTGTGGTCTTTAATGTTTGCACTCAGAAAAAAAGAGAAGTGTTCTCTGGATTGCAGTCCTGTCTGAGAGAGGACCCCAAAGGACAGGCGATTACTCTACAGGTGTGCACTCTTCCTGCCTGCAGGTTGGATGTAACTTGCAATAACCTAAATTTCCACATTGGCAAAGCAGGTCAGACCGAAAAATTATAGCCACAGTGCTTGTGAGAAGGCTTCATGACAGCATGATTTGCACCTTTCTTTTCTTCCTCACTCTCTCATGCTGGAGAATGAGGGAGGTACATGGTTGTGCTTTCACAGTGGGTCACAGTCAGCACTGCAGCAACTGCCCTGGGCCATCAGGAAATGTAGGACAGCAATGCTTGGCTTCCTCACTTCTCACTTCTTTTCCTCTTTTATGTGCTACTCTGAATGGAATCAGAAGTAATTCATAAGTTGGTGTGTTTGAATTTCTGTCCCACTCTCTCCAGGGTCTTCTCAGCTCAGCAAGAAACAGCAAAGCCGTGCCTACTTTCTTTAATCACTGGCTTTTCCATCTAGATTTTTTCTTTCAGGTTGGTGCTAGTGGGAAGACTGAGAGCAGCTCTAGCTCAGATTAGAACTGCACTGGGTCAATGTTTTCAGTCTGTGACAGAAACGATGACTTAGAGGTCTACACACTCAACCATGAGAGCTCATAAATGCTGGTTCATACCATTGAGGTAATACCTTATGCTTGAAGTTTTGCTTTGCACAAGAGGCTGTGCCCATTGATAGAAACAAGTGGTTAGGAGTGTCTATAAAGGTGTCATTACAATTTTTTTTTTTTTATCATGCTATGGCTGATTTGGATCTAAAAAGAAACTATGAGAAAGCAGGGTAGTATTTTTCTTAGCCTTCCACTATTAAGCTTCATTTTCTTTAAAGCATTGCTTTGAAATCAACAGAATGTGGGTTTGTTTTACCTGAAGATATTTTAGGAGTATTAGTGAAGATTTGCTTGGTATTTTGATATTAGCAATTTGGTATTAAATTGCATGAGGTCATTTTACTTTTAATGCCAAAGTTTCATGTATTTGTCTTTACAGGTCTACAAGCTGGGTAGTAATTTTTGCCGTGGGCACAGGAAACATGTCAACAGCCTGATGATCCATTTCAGAAAAACAGATTTTCTGCCCCTATTTTAGTAAGAACATGGATCTGCTCAACTCCTTCTATTAAACAGAAGCCACAGTTGTGGAGGAAATAGCTAGCAGTTTAGTATTTTAAAATATTAGATTATGCTAACCCAATGTCAGTTTATCTTAAAATAGGAATACATCACAACATATCTTTTGGACAAAATGGAAGATCCTGATTAATTCTAGAGTAATGTTTCTCCTCAGTGGTATCAAACCTGGCTTCCTAAAGTCTCTTGTTGAAAGCACTGAGATAAGTGAAGAAACATACCAGGTAAAACACACCACAGTTTCTCAAAATGAAAATCTCCAAAGAATGGCTCAATGGCTCTTCAAACCTCTGTAAGGAAAAACTGCCAGCCACTCTGGACTGACGACTTGTGTTTTAGACTTATAAATGGGATTGCAAGGTGATAAAATCTGCAGGATAATTTTCAGACAGGAAGCTGAAATTCTTGCATCTGAAGTGCTAAAATGTGACAACCATTGCATGTATTTTTAAAACAGGTGTGAAAAATCACAGCTATTGGCTTTCAATAGAGAAAGAGCAGGAAATCCACAATAAAGCAATAAAACCATAAACCTTAAAGTATGCACGTGTAGCAGGTGCTGATAAGTACAACAATATTTGAATGCAATGAAACTTCCCACTGTTGTGCAAAAAGAACTGCTGCCAAGATACAGCATTTTGGCTGTATTCTACCCTTGACTAGAATTAGTTCAGATATCCAAAGCTAGCATGTGTTAGATAAAGAGAGGACATTTCTTTAGGAAAGACAATGAGAAGTGTGTTCTGGTTCAAGTCACTTGCTTTACTCTGTTGAGAGGTCCCTTTTGTTTTGGGGCTTTTTAGCTCTTTTTTTCCTAATGGATGATTCATCTGGAATGTGAATTTTTCATCCTTTCGTTCCCAAAATTTTTGTGACTACGACTAGCTCCCAGAGCTGCTAGTGAGGTGAGGACTGTATGCAACTCACCCACCATACAAAGCAATGGAAGCAAACAGGCTTGGGTTTCCTTGTCTGTGTGAGCTCTTTCTGCCCTGCTCCTCTTTAGAGCTTGTCTGCTTTCCTGGCACCAGCAGCAATTGAGAACAGAGTTTGGCACATTTTCTGGCCTCCTTTTTTGGGACAGAGAATGAGTGCTGTGAGAGCACAGAGGAGATCCACTCAGTGAGCATCCAGGTCAGTGACCATCAAGCTGCTGAGAGCTGGGCTTGCGGGGATGAAGATCTGCACTCTCCTTGTATCTATCTCTGAATTGGGATTAGTAAATAGCTGAAAGGAATATATTGAGGACACTGAGTAACACCCAAGGGAAGACTGAAAAAGGAGTCTCTTGCTATCCAGGCTGATTAATCACCACAAAAATACTGTTAAAAGTGTGGCTGCAATCTTCATTTTGTCCTTGGTACTTTTTCTTCATGGCACTGCTCACTGAAAAACAAGTTCTTTGCCCACAACCGAATTTTCTGGTCTGACTGTGAAAGTCTTTGAAAATGTTTTTCGTTTTAGAAATAATACTGGTGTCAGCCAGATTTCCTCTAGCAGATCTCTAATCTAGACTGCTCAATTTCTCAGATTTATCAGCTGGTGCAATTCTCAGGTGAATAGCAGTCCAGGATCAGATCAAATGTTGGTGCAATGTGCAGCTCTGCACATGGGGTTGGAGCAGTTGCAAAGCTTTTGTTTGTAGATTTATATGGTTTTACTGTATGTTTACCTTTAGAAAACCTCAGTTATGTTTTAGGCTGTGGAATCACCTAGATCCCCTGAACATATCTATGTATCCAGTCCCTTTCTCTCTAACTAATTCTGAATTCCTAGGCTTGCCTTCTGGGGTGCAGCATGGGGGGTACCATCACCTCAAGTATAACCAGACAACATACAACAATCAGACTTTTATAGCCCCTTGGTCTTGGGAGAAGCAACAACCTACTCATGATCACCTGTGTAATTCCAGATGGAGGCAGTGCCAAAATGTTCACATGAGTATTTCAGTGTGTGTCCCACCTGCACATGAGACTCCACCCCATTTGTCTTCCTGCACCTGCACCTTTCATTTCCCTTGACCCTGAGTGAAACAAGGCTTTCAGAACCCTTTACACTGAATTGTGTCAGTGGCATGTGGATAAATCAGTTCATATGGATGCAGCTATAATAGCTCTTATGCCTTCTCACAGTTTTAGGTGGGATGCCATGCTTGTCTGAGCATTAGTACTGTGATAAAACAACATCTACACTGGAAATTTTTGCCAGCATAATTATGCAAGGCAGCAGGACCTCTCTGGTGCATGCTATAAATAAGACCCATATTATAAACAGATTGAGAACCACCACAGACTTCTCTCCTCCCATGGATTTATTCATTGTTTCTCCATTACAATTGCCAAACCACTGACTGTAAAACTTTCTTCAGTCCCTGCTTCATTTTGTGGTGGGCCCCACAGCCTTATCAACATGTGTGATATGCACAATGGCAGTCACTGCTGCTTTTTTTGCCCTTCCCTGGTCTTCTCCTACTGAAATCCAAGTGTTGCCCTCTGTACAGAAGCAGATTTGTGGGTTTTTTTCCAATCCGAAAGCAAGGGTTTTTAATGGGAAAAATCTGTGTGAGAAGGGAAGGGATGTGACACCTTATTAAGAAAAGATCTTGAGCTGAGGACAAAAGTCTCAAATTTCCACTATTCCTTAAATACCTCTCAAGCAGTTGGTGCTAGCTTTGTTGGCAGTGAAACATCACTCATTACACTGGACTCCTCTCCAACGGCTGCAACAAACTTGTTTTCTTTTTCCTTTAAAACGTTAACATAACTAATGGTTTCTTTTACAAGAGTTAGAGTGGCATTACTGTTTTGGAGCAACAAGCTGGGAAGTGCAATGGTGTGAAGCAACAGTCAATTCCTCTGCTGTGGGGTGGGTTTTGGACAGGGGATGTGATGCAAATCTGGTCTGCAGCTCCTCTCTGGGAACAATTCTAGTCACACTTTTTACACTTGGCCTGTGTTGACTTTGAAGCTCATTTGACATGCGCATTTGAAAGGCAACACTGATGAAAAGGACAGGGCACACTTTAAATTTTAAAAAACCCAACCAACAAAACAACAACAACAACATCCAAAAAAAACCCCACCAACGCAAAAAACAGAAGGGAGGTTTTTTGCATATTTTTTTACAATACATTGTGAAAGAACATGTATGTTGGCTGACCAGTTAGAAATTCGAGCATTAGGGAAGCTGATGCTGTAGAAATCAGTAAAGGTAATAGATGAAGATCATACTCATGGCTTTCCAAAATCAGCAAGGATGGGTGATACACTTTCAGAAAACTGGTCTATGGTTCACATCTAATTTTCTGTATTTTCTTTCTTTGTCTTCTATCATTCCTGGCATTCTAGTTTTGACACCTCTTTAATTTCTTCCCACAAACAAAACTGCTGCTTTCTATGGTATTTTTGTAGCAAATTTCCTACATGTATAGCTTTCATGAACTGAAGGTTTACTCTTTGGAGTAGAGGAGCAGGTTTCCCTTGGTTGCAAACTGGAATGTCCCCACTTCAATGGATACTGAGAAAGTGTTTGAAGTTCCTGGTCTGTAATGTTATAGACTGGCAAACCTATGTTCATCTCAATAACACCAGTGAAGGTGCAAGGCTCTAATTTTACATATAAGCTTTACTTTATTTTCTCTATTTTATTTTTTTTTTGACTGGGGAAGAGAGATTTTTCAAAAGAGGAGTTGTAGATTGGATAAGTAAGTTTAGGGACAATGAATTGCACAAAGTGCTGCTCTATTCCTCTCTCAAAAAAGAAGGAAACCTATTCCTTTCTCTCAAAGAAGAGGGACACAGACAAAATTTAAGGTGTTACAGTATGCATGGTTATTGAGAAGCTGAATTTAAAAGAAAATACTGATTTTTTACTATCAGCTTCACTGTCAGCCTTAATTCACTGCAGCAAGTCCTATGTCCTATTCACCAAATAATCTTTCTGGCCTTGCTGACTGCTCACTCTAGGCAGAGGCTATTTGCTATAGAGCCACTGAATTACTAGCATTTGTTTCACAAAGTATATAAAAAGTGCTAAGTTCACACATGGTATTATTTTAGAGGACACCACCTTTTCATGTGGCTAATTTTGCCCATACATGTGGTGGGGCGTTGCAACAATGACTGCATATTGGAACTCTGAGGATGGTTTCTGGCTTCTGACACTTGGGAACTCTTTGGTGTGTCCTGAAAAATAATTCACTGTGGTGGCCTGTCCTAGGTAAAAAGGAGGAAAGAATCTGCTGGACAAGTGCAGCTTTTTTTCACTCCCTATACCATTCTTAGTATTTCATAATTATGAACACTTGTGATGAATACTGAGAGGATGAAAACAAGCTCTGAGTTTTGTCTGCTGGTTGAATTTTTGTCAAAATTCGTCCCTTCATCCCATTTGCCCTGTTCAGCTTTCCATGTCACATCCAGTTCTTTCTCCCCTCCTACACATGGGAGCTATTGTTGCAGCTTCTTTATTCTTTCTCTGGGGTGTGTGTGTGGGTGAGTGTGTGTTTATGTGGTGTGTTTCCTTTCAAGCCCACCTTCACTCTTTAAAAGATAGATATTTGGTCTCCTCCTTCTTATTGGCAGCCATTCTTCCAAAACTTCATTCTTCCCATGCTAGTACAGGAATGGTGAATCAGGCTTTGCAGACAGAAAGCCATTTGAATCCCACTTCCCATGCCTCTGCTTGACCTTTGGCTTTGGATGTCTTGTGGTGCCAACCAATGCCCTTTGCCTGGTGTGGCACTCTCCTGGCTACTCCTTGCTCCTTTGTGACTCTGCTTCTGTAAAGTTCAGGTCTGTCTCCTTCTCATGTTGTCCATTTTTATTGTATCTGCATGGCAAAGTCTTGATGGTGGGGTAGTAAAGGGGTGGCTTCTCTGAAAAACTGCCAGGAACTTCCCCCATGTCCAACAGGGGCAACACCTTGAGGGCTCCAGGACAGGTTTTCCAAGAACAAGGCTGAGCCCATCAGTGATGGTGTTAGCACCTCTGGGATGATGTATTTAAGAATGGGGAAAATGTTATTGTGCAGAAGGGATTGCACTGAGGGAAGCAACTCTGCACACACCAAGGTCAGTGCAGCAGGAGGGGCAGGAGGTGCTCATTGATCGTGATTTCAGTGGGGTTATGCTAAATCTGTAGCAGGAATATGCATCAGCACACCCCTATGGATCAAGACTTGAGGATATGCAACATGTTGAATAAACTTTAGTCTGACTGAACAGAGACGTCAGAAAACCCATAAGGGTGAGAAATTTAAAGAGCTGGTTTATCTGCTGATTTGTAAGAATGATTCTTTAGCATGTTATAAAATGTAAACCCTTTCTGGAGATGTTAGAGGCTAGACTGTTTGTAAGAATCTTTTTGTCTTGGGATGCTCCAGGTCATGTTGGGGGGGCATCCTTACAGCATTCCTTTTTCTCTCTGTGAGAGGTCAGTGAGGGACTTCATCCTATGGTTGGCTTCCACCTCCCAACAACACCATTCTCGTACAGAGTCAAATCTATCAGTATAAGATAAGGTGGGAAAGGTTACCTCACAGAAACAGGGAAGCAAGCAGAACAGGATTCCTTAGGAAACTAGCTTGAAAAAATAAGAATGACCCGGAATGACAATAATGTGATCTATCTGCAGCGCTTTGATTTGTGTACAATTATTTTGTGTGCTGCCTTCTTAGTAAAAACTTCTTGGAACAGAAATGTCCACTTATAATTCCACAGAGCATAGCAGAATCTTTGCTTTCATTAAACAAATGGATGTATAGCAAAGACAAATATTGGTCATTTTCAAGTATGAGGATTTCCAGATAAATGAGGGACACCAAACATTTTAAGGTCAAAGCCAATATAAATCCCTTTTTTCTTGAAGATGTGAAACTTCTTAAAACAACTATTGGTATTTTAGAATTGCATTTGTGTTGGATGTCAATTTCTAATTCTGTGCTCCAGATCTTAGACTCGAAACAACTCACTTTGATTAGTGACCAATGTTATTTTGAAACATATTTTGTCCACTTTCTCGTCTGTCAATGTTATCAAGTCTTTACATCTCATAAATGATGGGCTTGATATCTTCAAATCAAAAATATTGAGTATTCAGAAAGTCTAACTTTCAATCTTTAATAATCTAAAAATATCTGCTTAGTTGAAATGATTGATGGTCCTTGTCTGAGAAAGTGTGTCATGTCTCTCACCTCCTGAGTTCAAAATATTACAGCCAGCTACCTCCCAGCTGGACAAAGCCTTGAACAATAGTGGAATAAATAATGGGAAAAGCCCAGCTCTTCTGGAGGAATTTTTTTTAGGTATTTTTTCCTTGTGCAGAATTAAGAAGCAGCTCTTGGGGCCAGGATGTACTTGACTGGGTGGCAGGATTGCATCCTGCAGGCCAATTGGATTTCTCATTGCAAAGGGCCATTCTCCTTGTTTGAACTTGGTTCTGTATGGGTGTTAAATGCACAGTGTAGCTGGTGACAGAGGTTTCTTCTGTAAGATATTTCCTTCTAAGGAACATTGGGAAAGGGGAAAAAATTTCCTAATGACTGTGTTAAGTCAAAGAAAACCTGAGAAGAGCATGGGTCTTGGTGGAATGAAATCACAACTTAGTCATCAAAACTAATGGTCATATTAAGAATCTACTGAAAAGAAAAGCCTTAAAAATTTATGTCATAATGGTCATAATATATACTAACATTTCAGACTCTATTTAATATGATGACAGAAACTTAGTCAAATTTTGCTTGCTTTGCAAACAGTTTGTATCACTGGGATATAAACTAAGAGAAATATAGGGGAAAACTGCCTTGCACCATAATTCATGTCTTAAAATTGTATTCAGGGGACTTTGCTTTTGACAGAAAGGAACAAAAATTGTTTACTTTCACTTAAGAGGACTTTACATAAATTAAAAAGATACAGAATTGCAGTAGGTTTCTGCTTCCAAATTCTGATATAATCAGGGAATAGCTGAACTTTTTTCAGGTTTGCACCAAGGTTAATGAGGATAGCATAGTATCATTCTTCTGTTTGCTCATTGTTAGACATACAGCCATCTTTTTGCATTGATTTGTAATACATCCTTATATGCAACACTACTACTGGCCTGAATCTAAGAGTTTGGATTTTTATTTCAGGCTTAAAATATTATGTTAATCTAAGTTTACTACAGTTATTTGCCTGGGCTTTAAGCCTAAGTTTACAACAACTCTTTTATGATCATGTAATTTTGAGAAAATCAATTGATGAAACAATAGCTATTGATTAGACAATTGCAAATGAAGATGATGAGATGAAAAGTCATCATTTCAACTTGAATCCTGTATCATTTGCACAGGCAAATTGTCCCCCCTTTTTAATGCATTATCCTACCAAAACTACAGATGAAAATACATATAACTTAAATAACAAAACTGTGAGCCTTATGCAACTAAGGCTATTTAGCATTATTACAATACACCAAAATGCCCAAGTAAAACTACCAGTAAAAATCTGTGCCACAATAAACTACTGCTATGGACACGTGCAAGTCTCTTGTTCATAACAATCCAGGGGAAAAGGTATATGGGGGGGTCAGACAGGTACACAAATGAGATTGTGTGTCACTAACTTTGCCTGCCCCAAAAATTCTGCCTGTCAGATCTTGTCTTTGGATTCTGATCTGCAGGCACGAAATGGATATTTCCTCTCCAAATAAATCCTTTTGTATTCAAACAAACAAACCGGAGCCTGAATCAGGAGATAGAATCAGGGTGCTTTCAACAATAAAACCATTAGCCCTTCCATATTTCTGCTGGCTCAACAAACGGCTGACTCAGATTTATTTGCTGGCAGATGGAGGTGACTAATTATATAAGCAGAACTTTTTTGCATGGGCAAGTTCAGCTAAATGATGCCTAGCAGGAAAGGCAAGAAGCATCAGATCCACATGTTAAAAATTACCATGCTTTCTAATTTAGTACTTTGCTCAGTGGTTTGTTTTATTTTTTCGAATTTTGTTTTAGTCTTTTTTCTTTATTGATTTTTTGCTAGGTTTTTATGTTTTGTTTGGGGTTTTTTTGTTTGTTTATTTGTTTGGGGGGTGGGGTGGGGGGGCATGTCTGGGCCCTAGACACATCCCTTTAGGAAAAGTGTCTGCTTAATACAAATTCAGTGGCATGTATCCATCCCCAGTAAAGCTATGCGCAGTTACTCTGCTTGAGAACAAAAGGGAGAGTGTTCTGATGAAATAGCTCTTACTTGGTTTGGCCAGAAGGTCCAGAATACATTACAGAGACCACCAAGCTTTATAGACTGTACTAATTCTGCTCAGTTTAACCCCTTGTGTGAGACTGGCATCACAAAATTTGTGAATGTGTCAATCAAGACAGAACAAAATGGGGTTTCATGTCGTGATCAGACATGTCCACACTGAACTTGAAACCTCTAAAATGAGTCAATCTCCATGAATTGTGCTGTTTGAACCCATTTTGAAGTCCTCACAGCCTTCTTATCTGGTATTTGGTTCTGAGGCTTGAGCTGGCTCTGCTTTATTATTATTTTTGGAGACTTTGGAAGCTTTTAGTCTTTTATCCAGAACCTTTCTTTTTTCTGTCAGCAGACGCCAAGCACTTTCCTCAGGGATGTCCTATTTTCTCACATGATCAAACCACCCTTTGAATGTTCCCTGGGAGAAACCCATTCTCCTGAGATGCTACCCAGGTCCTCTGGAGGAGCATGTTGCTGCTCTTCAAAGGTGCAGCTGATTTGTCACTCTTCAGAGACCATGTCACTGAAGCCATTCCCAGGACATGTAGGGATCCTCTGTGCTGATGAGGCCAGCCCATCCCTCTCTGTGGGAATCCACAGCTCTGGCACAGTCGGAATGAGAACACCAGGAATACAGTCCTGTGGCAGGGTTGAGGCTCATCATTTTCTGGTAGAGAGCAGACACCCTGCTCTGTACACTGACCAGTGCAATAACTCATGAAGGTATACACATTTTGAAAACAAAAAGATTGTTTCAAATCTGAGGTGTAACTGTGTAATGTGGACTTGCTTACCGTGGTGGTGATAAGAACTTCAACTAATTTCATTAGGATTGAGATTAATGGTGCATATATACTTTATTTCTGTCCTTACTTCTTGGCTGTGAGCATAGTGTCTATTGCTGATGCTTCACAGACAGTTCAAACCATTTTTTTTCTTGGTTCTGATCTTCTTAGTTTCCTCAGTTTTGAGCTCTCCTTTTATGTGGTTTAAGACAACTGTAATCAATTCGAATATCATGTTCAAAACACTTATGTTGCAGTGAGTTTTGCTTTGTGGCTCAACTCCTGTGTGTCCTGAACTCACTTTTGTGCATTGCTCACGTAACAGCTGCTCTGTGGGATGATCCCTGTATTTCCAGCACCTACGTGTGCAGTAGAAACAGTGTTTTTATATTCTTGAATATTGTGCTCTCAGTGTTTTCTTGATTGGGAGATTAGGAAACATAAGTTTGCAGGCATATTTGTATTTTTGTCACGTCTTTATGAGGGAAATAAATACTCCCTGCACAGACTGATGATAGATTTTAAAAATAAGCCTCTGTTTTTCCTCCTTACACTATTTATCAGGATGCCTGTCATCATAAACTCTCTGTCATCATTAGACATTTCATTCTATCAATGTTAATTTATGATTTGGATTTTCTTTGAAGGATAATTTGGCAGATTATTGTTTACCATTTCTTGTTCATTTTGAACTGGGATTCTTATCAGTCTAATTTTCTGTGCCCAAATAGCACTTAAGTTTACCCAAGTACCTTCCCTTCCTCAATTCTCCTTGGCAAATCATTTTTAGTGTCCTGTAATCAGTGAGCAGAGTCTTAGTTGAGGTGAAACAGCATCAGTTGTTCTGTTTGGGGGTTTTTGCTATATACTTTCTTGTTCTCAAGCTGTCTTTAATGTTCTGCAGAAATTCTGTGCTGAAATGATGGAAGAACTGTCTTTGATTATACAAATTTGCATTCCTATCTAGAAAAAATATATAGCATATTGAATTTGATAAGTATCTTTCCATTTCCATTGCATTTTTGATCCAGCTGTGAGACACAGATGGGAATCTTTGAAGTTAATTTCAATCACTTCTCCATATATCTGCATTTTCTCTTTAGGCTTATAAATCTATAGCCTTCCTGAGGAAAATAAGGTCATATCTGGTGTATTTTTTTTTTTATTTGAAGAAACAGTTGAAAACCTTTGACTTTTTTATAGCTCTTCCTCATAAACCGACCCTGTTACGTGTCATCTGAAAGTGAACCCTTCCTAAAACAAACTCCCCAAGTGATATGGCAGCACAATGAGAATTCCTCAAATTTTATTTACCCTGGAAAGCAGGTCCTTAATGAGTCAGAATCCTCTTTCCCAATTTCTTTCTTTAGACATTTGTGGTATTCCTAGAACGACACTAATTGATAAACCCTTTAACCTTCTTCCTCAAAGTCAGACCAGTGGACTTAAATTAGAACAAAATCCAGGTTATTTTAAGTGAGCACAGCCCAGCCAGCAGATATGACACACACCAGCCTTTTAGTGTAGCCCTGGGCTGTTACCTCTCTAGCTCTGGCTGTGATGAGAGGAGAGGCCCTCAGTCTCCCATAGTGATGCTCTCTCAGGGAAGATTTCTTATTGACAAGGTAGAGGATGGCACTGTGGCCTCTTCTGAGGAACACTCCAAATGGTTCTGTGCTCAGTGTAACTGATTAGGCAGTCAGGGCACTACACAAGGGCATAAAAATACCCCATGCAATTTGTTGGAAGCAACATTTTGCTGCACTGCTAGACTTATTTACTGTTCCATCTGATGTGAGTGCAGTGTATTCTTCTTTTGTTTCAAGAAAAGTGGAAAAGCACCACTGGACAAGTGCGTGGTGCTCTAATAATAGCCTAATTTCATTTTTATGTGCAATCTTTATCTGGTTCCAATGATACTATTGGCCCCAGGCCTAAATTTGTTTTAAAATTAAATGCAGAAAGAACAATTCAAGCAGCTTCTCTTCCAGTGCAGAGATTCAAGTATCCTGAAGGTCCTGAGAGCAGCAGGAATAACTCAGTGAGTAAAGCTGGAAGCACCCTGGCAGATCTGATGTATCTGGGGAAGAGCTCCATGGCTTCAGGTCTTCCAAAACATAAAAATGCACATTTTGCTCTGTATAGTGTTTTGGGGTAGAGAGATGGACCTAAATCTCTTCTGTGCCCTATGCTCTGGTTAATCTGCTTTGTCTCAGGCCTGTGTCAAATAAGTAACCCTGAAGGTACAGAAATACTTTAGGGCAACTGTAATTTGTGTCTGCTGCTTGCTTGCAAATGCACAAAGGAAGGGCAGGGGTGCAATGAGGCAGAGAAGAGCAGGAAGGGCTGGGTTCTTTACAGCCCTGAAACTATTTTGCTAAGAGAGAAGAGTGACTCAGAGCCAAGTCCTCAGCTGGAGGAAGACTGTGGGATCCATGTTGTTGAAGGGAAGTGGAATGGCCATTGATGCCAACCAAGCTGCCTGGCCCAAATGTGTCCAGCTCTGCTGGTGTCTCCAGCCACAAGGGACAGCTTTGATGAATGCCATGGGCCCCAAAATAATTTACTTTGGTTCCATATCACTTGGAATCAGTGATATCTCATACTCACTTGATTCTACAGAAAGGAGGTAAAAACAGTGAGTCAGAATATATGGTTGAATAAAATAAAATTTGCCTGACTTTGGGCCTCAGGGAAACATTTTAAGACCCAAGGGCCCAAATAACAGAGTTGCAGATACAGGTTTGCATGAGGATTTAGAATATTCAGAGTTAAAGAAAAAGACATCCATGACAACAAAAAAGAAAATCAACACTTATTTAGTGGATACTGTCAAAATATAAGGAATGGTTCCTCACCTTGTATTGATTTAACCTTTTTCCCATTGCAGATTGCAGATACAGGTCTACATGCCTTTGCTGTAGCAAATATGCTCAATGTTCAGAGGTGCTGAGTTTTTGTGGATGCTGCCCCAGTCACTGTATTGTCAGGATTTTCTAGATTTATTTGGCATGTTTTGCAGTTTAGGGAGCTTATATATACATATGGGATTTAAGGGCTTTGTTTAAGACCTTCAGTGTAATATAAACAAAGGTCTTGTACACTAAAAAGTATGAACAGCATACTTTTTGAGCTCCAGGTGTTTCCTGAGGGAAGTAGTGAGAACCTAGCAATGTGAGATTGCACACACCCACACAACCCAGTATTGCACCTGGGCATGGTTTCTACATGATGGTAGGTATGTTTTAATTCTGTTTTAAATCCATCCTTCATAGAGGCTTCTTATTCTAAACACTGACGCTTGTAATGCCTGGCCTTACAATTAAAAAGTAGTACTGGGCTGATGCATAATAAACACACTAATTGTTGAATTGAGGATTCAATAACAGGGTTACAGAAATAGAGGTAAAGCTGATATAGATATTATAAGAGAAGAACCCCAACAATTATAGATCTCATCACAGAGTATGTTAGAAATCCTGAACCACCTTCATTTGGAACATTCATGTTATAAATAGAAATTAATAAAATTAAAGCATCAAAAATAAAAATTCACTGATTAAACCATATAAACTATAATATTGTAGCAGGTCTGCCTTGTAAAATTGTTACAGATTCCTGCATTGGAGCTAACTGTTTGAAATCCCACAACTTAGAGAATTGGTAGTCTTTGTTTTCCTGCTGACTGTAGGCCCTTGCTCAGTGTTCACGACTAAACTAAAGCTTTAGGGCAAAAATCTCAGTGTCATGCCCAAAATCAGTATTTCCCCTTCTCAGCTGTGGGAAGTAGGATTGTGGAGTGACTTGGCCAAGATCTCGGAGGTCTTAATAGCATTGCTAGGAATAGAAATGAGATCTTCTGGTTCTACTCATTTTTATAAGTTTCTGTGGTTGTTTTAGAGGAGGTTTAGCAATGTCTTCACTTTTTTTATAACAGTGGAATGTGCTGAGAGAGAAGCCAAGGCAACTTTATCCCACAGCATCTCTTAGCTTTGGTGCACCTGTGCTTAAGCCCATATAAAACTGAAAATAATAAAACCCAAATTTTGAGTGCTTGATCTGAGACACGTCAGGACTTTGTTATCTTTATGAGCCTCAAAGTGTCCCAACTTGTGCACCCGAAGGGATAACTGAAAACAGTTGAGGAAATGCTGCAGAATGAAGTCCTATCACCTGCAGCTAGAGCATTTACATGCCAAATTTCATGACTGCTTTTTCACATTTAATGAATTGTAGCATTGGTGAATAGGATAACAAAAGCTAATTGCAAGATACTAAGTTAGGAAAACTCAAGTGAGGCATGGAGTTGAAAACAGTGGCATAAATCAGCCTTAAAGATTAAGGTTTATTAAAACCAATTTTTTATGCTAATCAGAATTAAGTAGTGGATCTGCCACATTTACTTATGTGTGACAAGCTGTAGCTGAGCTAAAGACCCTTGAGCACTGTACAAAAGAATAATTTATATTTTTGTTTAAAGAAAAATAGTCAAAACCTGAACTCTTAAAGAATCCAACATCTGTTTTGAAAAGGGGTTGAAGAGGTTTCCCCCCAACCTTGTCCCCTGCAGACTGGGACAGGAGAGGAAAACAGGAAGTTTTATTCATCTTAGTTTCTCAGTTTTCCAGGTTATAGTCTTCAGCTGTTTCCATCAATNCGTGCAGGGGCTTTTCGTAAAAAAAAAAAAAAAAAAAAAAAAAAAAAAAAAAAAAAAAGAAGAGAGAAAAGGCTTCTATAGATAGAGTTCTTTAGCTATCTTTAAGTGACTCTTTGTTGAAACCTGCATTGCATTTTTCAATAATTCCAGAGTAGTTTTCTTTCTTCTTTTCCCAAAACAAACATCTCTTATCCAGCTTCTCCTCAGCTTGAAAAAAAAAAAAAAAAAAAGAAAATAAAAGCAAAATAAAAGCAGCAGGCTAGGGGTGAAGGGAGAGGAATGGTGTCTACAGTAAGAAATGTGGCCATACAAAGTCAGACCTCTAGTCTGTTCCAAGTGACAAGTGAAACCTACCTGTGAGCAAACAGCAGGGTGCCTTCCACTTTGTCAAAAATCAACAACATTTTACATAACATTTCCAGATAAAGGCTGACCATAGCACTTAACAGTTAGGGGCTGATGGGCTGGTGTTTGAAGTGGCACTCATGACACACTCTGCATCCCACTTGCAGGGCAAGTTCTTCCAAGTATCTCCATTCCCAGAAGTGCATTAACCTGCATGGACTGGAACATGTAGAAACTGGCTGCTCTCAATCCTTTACCCCTTTTATATGGGAGCAGGGACAGACACCTCTGTAAATGCTGGGGATCAATTAGCCATCCTTGATGAGGTGGTTGAAATAAGTGACTGCTGTTCCTTTCTCTCTTTCTTTGCAGCTCAGGGAGGGGAAACTATTGGGCGTTTTTCAGAAGGTGTCTAGATGTAACTCTCTGAACTGGAGTGGGATAGCTTGCAGAGGTGCCTCTTTGTTTTGCAAGTCCAGTGCAGGTATTGAGGCCATGTAGCAGGAGGTAAAGCAGCAAATCATATTGATAGGTAACTTATATTCCAGTGTTAAGATCAAATTCTGAATAGCCTCAGGTAAAAATTTTAATGTAGTATTTAATGCTTTGTCTTGTGTTGTTTTGCTGTTTTCTGTTTGTTTTTTAATGCTTCATATTAGTGTCACTATTATCTGTACAGGGTGTTTACACAGTTGGAGATATAATGCCAGATTTTATACAACCAACTTTCATTCATATTTGAGACAGACCTATTCCTCTCACCTTAAACAATTCTTGGTTTTTAGTCTCTTAAAATTTTGTGAAACGTTTACTATTTCTATGGTAAGCATCTGCTTTAGTCTGATTTCTCCTGGAAAATTCCTGTAAAATTTTCAGATGTTGCTAAGACTGAAACAATGGGAAAAGTGTCTTTGGTTGACTGAAGATTTTCTAAAGGAAAAGTGATGAGTTTCAAATCAAAGTCCAGAACAGAAGCCTGATGGGAGAAACTAGGTATGAATGAGTAGCTGTCATTCTGCAAAGGGTACTCTATCTATATGAGAAGAAATGGGACTGGCTAGAGGGGAAGGTAAGGACTTAACAAGGCTGAGAGAATTAGAAAAGGCTGGTGGAGAAATGAACCAGGCATGAACGTGTGTGTTCCAGCTCCCTGGTAGTGGTATCTGCCACCTACCACCACTTTCTGCCATGCCATTAGTCAAATTGCAGGGGTCTGTGCAGTGCCTTTTAAAGGCTTCCTCTACCTCCTGGTAGCCCTTATAAGTGGCAGGACAATGCCAAATATGGGCATTTGTTCCTGTTTTTTAAAAACAAGCTAAATACATGCCAATTGATTAAAGTATTACCAAGTGTCATGGGTTTGTTCGAAACCGGGCGGAAACACCATTTAATGTAGCGGTTTCACATTCACCTGCTCGCCTGCTCACACCAGGCGAGAGTGCAGTGTAGTGGTTTTATGAGAATAAGGATTAAGAGAAATGCAAAACAGGCCTAAACTTCAAAGATAAAAATAGTTTATTAACAAAAAACAACAGAATCAAAATCAACCCCCAGGTGGTTTCTTCTTCCTCCCCCCAGCCCCTCACCCATGATGGTTCCTTTCTCCCACCTCATTTATCTTCCTTTACCACCATCCTTCTCACCAACAACACAGAGAAAACAAACTTAGAAAATCCCTGGTCAATTTACCACTCTTAAAATAGGCTTTCATCAGTCCAATTGGAAGAAGAGTCTCTCTTGTCTCACTAT
>VZTR01008428.1:199768-229776 GCA_013400775.1 Chaetops frenatus | reverse complement strand
AGGCCCTGGGGCCCAGAGCGGCCGGCCAGGGCCATGCCGGAGTTACCTTCCACGCGGGCGGAAAGTCGAAGAGGGCTTCCAACTTCCCGCTCCTAAAAAAAATGTAAGCTTCGCAAAGACGCCTCTAATTTCAAGTGGCTACATGAGGTGCCCATCTTAAAATTAGCCAATCCGTGGGCTCCTCACCTCTGCTGGAAACTGTCCCGGCGGAAGTAGGAAAACAAAGAAACCCCCCCCAGGAAGGAGAAAAAAAGTTGTTGTCCTTTAAACCACAACACCAAGGATGAAAACTTTGGTACTTCTCGTGTTTATGCAAGTTGTCTTTCATGACAAGGTTCATTCTATAATCAGGACAGAGAGTTCCAGGAACTGAACATGGTTAAATATACCATAAGACCTGTTCCCACCTTATTGGTCCCAGAAATGGGAAAGTATAGAGAATGAGACAGAATTTAGCAAGAGAACATATGGCAAGGGGGTGATGTTCTACCCTGGAGAATTGGATACTCTCCCTTTTTCTGTCAAACAGCTCCCATGTGGTGATAGCTGAGTCACTCGAGCCAGTCTTTTCAGAAGCTGTCAATAACTTTACATTGCTTTTATTCTTAGTGCAGGACTTGTAGGCGTGCTGAACTTTCTCAGCTGCAGCTGAAGTCAGGGAAGCCATGCTCCAAACACAAAGTAGTACACAAAAAAAGTCTGGTTTGGGGAATTCAAAATTGTGTCCGACATGGTGAAGTTTGGCCCTGGGACTCACATAGTTTTCAATATAAAGGGATACTGCCAAGCCCTCTCACTTTGAAGCAATGCTATGCAGGAAGTTCACTGTGAAGCTCTGTTATGGCAATGAGGGATACTGTCTCCAGAGCAGGTTTCACAGACTGTGCAGGAAACAAGGCAAGCATGAGTTATGTTGAGCTGCAAGAAGAAAACAACCTGCTCACCTCACCAGCATGCCATTTTTCTGCACAGTGTAGGTACATCAGAGGTAGGTACATGTCTGTGTATAGGATTTCCTGAGGCCTGCATGTGGGTCCTAACACCCCCTGCTGCACTACAATCTTGGGGGAGTGTCTGGAAAGCTGCCCAGCAGAAAAGAACCTGGGGGTGCTGGTGACATGGGTTGAACCTGAGCCAGCTGTGCCCAGGTGGCTGAGAAGGCCAATGGCATCTTGGTCTGTAGCAGCAGTAGTGTGGCCAGCAGGACCAGGGCAGGGATTGCCCCCCTGTGCTCAGCACTGGTGAGGCCACACCTCAAGTGCTGTGTCCAATTCTGGGCCCCTCACAGCAAGAAAGACATTGAGGTGCTGCAGTGAGGCCAGAGAAGGGCAATGAAGACTGGTCTGGAGCAAAAGTCCTATGAGGAATGGTGGAGGGAGCTGGAGTTGTTTAGCCTGGTGGAAAGAAGGCTCAGGGAAGACTTTACCACTTTCTACAACTGCCCGAAAGGAGGTTGCAGCCAGGTGGGAGTTGGTCTCTTCTCCTGGTTAATAAGTGACAGGATGAGAGGAAACCTCGCATCAGATTTGTGTGGATATCAGGAAAAAAAAATCTCTACTGAAAGGCTTGTCAAGCATTGGAACAGGCTGTCCAGGGAAGTGGTGGAATCATAGCCCCTGGAGGTGTTTAAAAGATGTGTAGATATGGCACTTGAGGACATGGTTTAATGGTGAACATAATGGTGCTGCTGGGTTGATGACTGAAATTAATGATCTTAAAGATCTTTTCCAATCTGAACAATTCCATTACTCCATGATTATGTCTTGCCATCTACAAATTACTCCAAATTCTCATTTCACTAACTATATTCCATGAACATTTAGTAGATTAGGAGTATAAATGAGGAAATAGACAGTTTCCCCAATTTAGTCAATTTCCTGAATGAGAAGACAGCACCTTTTTCACTTGCATTTTGAAAAATCAGACTGTCCATATCAGGGCAAGTGGTCTCAGTTTCCAGATCTGACACTGCCAGCATTTTCTCAGGACCCATTTTGACAAAAAACAAGGCAAGTACAAGATGAGAAAGAAGCCACTGAAAAACACACCTACCAGCACTCTGCCATGCACTTTTGACCCCTGTCCCACTATACAACCACTTCATGAACTTGTCCTATAGCCTTCTTGAACTGCAGCTCTTTCAGTGTAACAGCAATTGGCATGTTGGAAACATAATTGACTGACTGCTAAGCTGGGTGTGCTGTTTTAGGCATAAATAGAGCAATAATAATTGCTTTTCAAGGTGACTGTGTGTAGGTGAGCTAGGTAAAAATTTAAATAAAACCCCTGGGTCATAGGAGGTTCCAGCCAGGAGAAATTTATGTTTTCTGAAATGAGATTTCTCTGATGCAATCCCATTTAATTGCAAAGAAAGTACAAAGCCCTCTTTTTCTTCACAAAACAAGAATTGCAGAAAAGGCATGGCCTCTGTTTACAGCTCAAGTCTATTTTCCATTAAACAATCTAAAAGCTCTTTTTTTCCTTTTTCTTTTAGCTTTTCTCAGAGGCACATTCCTGGCACTTGTTATGTCTGTGTTGTTGGCTTTTTCCTTGACACCATCTGTCTCTTCCTTTGATCTTTTTGTCTTTCTCTCATAGACACCCAACTGATCACAAAACAATGGCCAGTAAAACCCTTCCACCCATGTGTCTTGCAGGTGCTCTGTTTTTGGACAAGGATATGTGCTGGTGGTTGGAAGGAAAGCTATGGTGCTTCCAGCTATCTGCTCCCGTAATGAACATAACTGCTTCTTGCAACTGACCATTATATAGGTAACATTCACCCTGATTTAGAGGGATTTTACCCCAAGGGCTAATTAAACTGTTGATGAGAAATCAAACTGTTTCTCGGCAGCATTGAGAAACATTGAAAGCACAGCACTTAAGGCTGTACCAGGGAGAACAAAGGTTCTTTCATCTTCTTCTGGTTACAGTCTCTGGGCTTCATCTAGTTATAAACTTGATGCTTTTTCTCAAAGCTGTTCTGACTTAGAAGTTCGGAGAAATGCACTTCATGCATTTAAGCATTACCATACTTCATTTTCATCCACTGCAAAGTTAAATGTTGCTTGTTTTTATTTGCCTAGTTGTGAGTTGTCTGAGAAAACACTATCTTGTTGTAATATACTGTTTCTCATCAACTACTACTTTTCCTATGTGTATCCTGAAGTTTATCCTGTGAATTATGGAATCACAGAATTGCTGACTAGAACTCCTGGAGTTCTCTGATTCAACCTCATACTCACAGCAGGTGTATTGTTGAAATGAAAGCAGGTCATCCACTGATTTGTCTACTGAGCTTTAAAAACTGTCAAGTACAGAGAATCCTCAGCTTTCCTGGGCAGCCTTTTCCAGGGCTGCTCTGCCCTCCTCCTGCCAAAGCGTCTCCTAAGCTCCTGCCTGGTGCAGCAGGTTCCACATCCCCAAATGCCTTGCATAGTAGGTGTGAGGCTCTGCAAGTGGGAGTGAGCAAGGACAAGGATGATGGTTCATAAAGCATGGAGGTGTTGCTGGGGTTAAGGGGGTGTATGCCCTTCATCAAAACCACTCCCATGCAGAAAAAGACAGGTCAGTGTCAGAGGAGACTCTCTTAATCCTTTAAGGGATTAAGAAGGCCCAATATGCAGCTCTGACCCATTAAATGAATGAAGTCTGTTTTCCCCCTGGGGCCCAGGTTGAGGATGTGAAGGGAAAGTTTCCTACCCTGGTATGGCCCTCAGAAATTATTGATTTTTCAGATAGGCAGAGATGAAGCTGCAACAAGAAATCTGAGGGCAAAGAAGAGAGACTGGAGAGTCTTGGGATGTCTATAAGTAATGTGATTGTTGTATAGGTAGTGTTTGCAAAGTTTCTTGCTGGGCTAAGCAAGGAGTAACCTGCACATGGCACTGTTTTGCTGCGTTTTACAATACAGATATGAAATGGTCAGCTCATTCTAGACTGGTCATGAGTAAGAACAAGTACAGAATGCAGAGAAGTCTTGTATAAAGCTCACTACAGTATTTTGTTGAAATATTCTAGAGTTTTAAAAATTTTCTATAGTAAAAAAAGCATAATGTGAAATCCTTTCAAGGAACAGATAGGTAAAACTCATTCTGTTGCAGCACCAGAACAGGTTGCTAACCTGAAAAGATAGCCTGTATTCTCTGTTTGAAGAGCCTACAGCAATAACCAAAATTAAGACTTCTTCACTTCCTTAAAATAGAAAGGTCAGACTTAATAATTAGATTTTTCTTTCGACTAGCCTAATATCCAATACTTTCATCTGAGTAGATTTAGCAGATTCTTTCATTCCATTTAGGTTTGAAAGTTTCAGCAGGCTTAGGTTTCTTATGTGAGACAAAATCACTCCTGGCATTTATTTGCTTACATAAAAATCTCACCTTTGGAAAGAGCAAAACAAAACATAGATGTGATGAAGATTTGGAGACATCTCTTTCAAATAAGGGCTTTAATCCCACCAAGAGGCAATTCTTTATGTACAAAGAGAGCGAGAGTATTCCAGTACCCTTCTGCAAGCTCAGGGCTTAGGGTTCTGCTGGGTATTGGCCTTTTAGGCCAAACTCAGGGTGTTTTAGGGCACAATTGGTTTTATTATTTTCTGGTTTAGAAAATTTGACTTCTTCTGGAGTCTTATGCTTTTCCAAATTAATACTGTCAAATTGGAAGTTTCTTGGAAGAAAAATGCAAGAAGAAAGTCTGTAAAATTTTCCTTATACTGAGGGATGGAAGAAAAAGTTAACAGATTTCTATCTGTGTCTCAAGATACTTATGTAAGGAAATTATTTTTTTCTGGGAATAGATGACAAGTTATACAACAGCAGAAGGAGATTTCAGCTCTGGAATATAAGGCTAGAAAAGATTATGCTGGGGAAATGATCCATGTTTTTAATAGCAACATTCATATGCTGAATCCCTATTACTGATGTCTTAGAATTAACATCTTTTCTGCCATTGCACATTAGCAGCCGTGGGTAGGGCCAGGGGTAGGAATAACTGGTAGAGACTTTGGCCAGAAAATCAAACTAATAAGGCAGTTGCTGATAGGTTTTGCAGACTGACTTTCCTGCTGCTCCCTTGTCTTGTCCTTCCTCTTACTTCCTCACTGCCTATTTTCTCTCCTGCCACCTCCAGTTACTGCCTCTTGCATTGCTTCCCTGGTAACATCATCCTTCATTTCCATTATGGCTTTGCCTCCTCATCTCCCACACTCCCAGTACCCCCACGACCGCCTTTGAGTAACCCCACTGGTGTCTATTACTTTGTGTGCTACTCTGTAATGCTCCTCAAGCTGCAGTGCCAGATGTCTCACCAGGCAGGCACACACATTGCTGGCAGGAACAGGCTACTCAGAGGATCTCAAACAAGCTCTTCCCTGTCCATGTGAAGGCACAGAGCAGTCCTAATGGCAGGATTTAAATTACATCATCACTTCCTGTTGCTCTTTTCTACCATCAGATTCAGACTGCATCTGAACAGTATGCAGAAAAAAAGTCTTATTTGGTTCTGAGTTAGATATGAACAGTTTTTGGGCTTGTGTGGATTTGATAGATAGATAGCAACAGTATCTGTGTCTGAAGATCAGCTGAGGTGGTTTAAGGTTATGGCTGTATTTTCCAGATGTCCACAGCCCTTTAGAAAATGCCACAAAATTACCCTTCAGAAATCTGTTTGTGGAAAATAGGAGGGGTATCCAGGCATATCAACATAATATGTTGTCCTGGTTTGAGGGACAGGTGTCTGCTGAGGAAGGCAGGAGCCTCCCTTGAAATGGAAAATGTAAATACTTTCCTTCCAAATTATCGTAATTTTGAAATTAAGGGGGCTCTCAGGCAAAGCTATGGGAATGGGAATAACAATTCTTCACTAGTATTTATAGTAAGGCAAACAAACAACAACTACTATGGCATTAAGAACAACCAGAGCCTGGAACCCGCTCACAGCCCTCTGGCCTGCAGGCACCTTCCCCTTCGGTGCAGTCCCGCTCACAGCCGGCAGGGGGCGCCGGGGGGCAGGGCAGGTGCGATGGTTCCCCTGCGGCTGCAGGGGGCGCTGTGGCGCGAGCTCGGGGAGCGCTGTGGCAATGGCGGCTCGGCCGGGACAGGGAGGGATGGGGGAGAAGTTTTACTTTCACAACCCCCTGGGCAGGCGATCCCGGTGCCCCAGCAGGACCCTCGGAAAAGCAGCCCGCTGGGACAGCAGGGTGCCTCGGCAGGCAGGGGGTGCAGAGGCTGCAGCGCAGTGAAACCCAGAGCAGCTCCGGAGCAGCGGCGGGGACGGGGCAGCGGCAGCCCGGCCTCCAGCAGAGCAGGGAGAGGCGAGCTCAGGATCCCGGGCACCCGGGCTCGGTGGTGGGTTCAGTGGCTGCTCTCACAAGCAGAGGCTCACCCAATTGGCAGAAGAAGCAGCTCTCGGCAGGGGTCCAGTGGCAGCAACAAACTCGTCTCCCCAAAAAGCACTTCCGAGCCTCCTCCTCTGAAGCCGAGCTCACGACAGTCCCCAACTGCTCCCACCCCATCTTTTCCCAGCTCCCAATTCTCGAGATACCTCTGTCTCTCCGAGAGAAAAACTCCCAGAACTGCAAACAATGCCCTTTTCCCTGGGCTCAGCCACTTCTTTTGTTCTTCTTAAGTATCCAGTCATTAGTGCATTCTTAGCAACTCGTGGGAAAAAAGTCTATACTGAAAAGGAGCAAAAGGAAAGAAAACCTAAACTCCAACATATGTTCTGCCATATCTAGTGCAAAGTAAGGTTTTCTTCCACTTTTACTTTAAACTATGAAACGCTGAAAACAAATGGATACAGGAGAAGAAACAGTACCCTCTGTGAGGCTGCAGCTTTGATAAAACACATTAGAGAATCCAGGTCTTTCACCATATAGTGAGACCTGATACGCCTTCAACATTTTCACGGGTGTTTTAGACCAAAGAGTCAAGAATTAAGGCTTTGATGATAAATACGTGACTGAAAAAATGTGTGTTATTAGCATGAGAGTGCATTTGACGAGACTGGTTTTAGTATGCCTGCTCTGGTGTTTTACTGTCTTTCTGCTGCTTTAAACATATCTGAAAGGGGAGGAAGATTTAGAAGCTAACTAATGAGCCTGAATGCTACAGAAAGAAGTGGAGAAGAATGGCTATTGGCCCTGTTCTCCCTTATTAGACAGCTATTAATATTTCAGTTGATAAAACTGCTTCATCCTATCTGATCCCCATGGTGGAATTTGGCAGTGTATACTTGGGGGGACAATGTTTCCAAATAATACCCACAGGGCAAGATTTTTCCAGCCATCCTTGAGCCTTGTCTGGCTTTCTCCATCCTGCAGCTCTCTGCTGTGGTTTTAGGATTAGCCTTCCTCTTGAATTGCCCATCTGGGTGACACTGAATGTTGTTGGCACTTTTGTAGGCTCTGTGCAATTTTGAGATAAAGTAGAAGGCTGTGTCTTGGAGCCAAAACTGTATGAAGTGGATTTTCACCTCCAGAACAGCATTGCAACTGATTTCCACTATATAATGTAGAGCAATCACAGTGTCGAGTATGCTTTGTCTGGAGTCGATTCTCCAGCTGTTGAAACAGTATCTTTTTTCATTAAATTAAACCAAACTGTAGCCAGCATCAACATCAAGGTCCAAAAATGTAATGATTAAGCCTTTTAAGGCAGATGCTGATCTCTGAAACACTGGTGTGAGTCTAGAGTAATTACAGTTTTACACTAATATATGTGAGATCAACAAGCTAATTTTGGGCCAGTGATCTGCTTTTACAGGTGTGCCTTATTTTAAGATGCCATCAAAGTAACTTCTCCCCATCATTCCAAAGCTGTTGAAGATTAAAGATAAGCTTTACTGGTAAATAGAGAAACAAAGAAAAAGATGTGGAGCAAAGGTTTGATTTCTGTCTCAGTTAAATGCTAGTTAAGGAAAAAAGCATTTCTGGAATGTTTCCTTTTTATCAATCATAGCAAAATCAAAATAAGCTGGCAGAGTAGAATTAAAAATTCTGGTTTTTTAAACAGAAAAACTTGGCACAAGTTTAATGATAAAAACTTGAGAACTCAGTTATATACACTTTTTTTTTTTTTTTTTTTTTTTGCCATTGTGTGTAAATCTTTAGGTTTTATTAAAGACAGCTGATGTAAAACTTGTTCCACTGCACTCCCTGTTAGCTTAACTTGGCTTTGCTATGAGAAGTCCTTGGGGGAGTTGGTGAGAAACTATTCTTCTGGTGAGTTTTTTTGAATTTTTTTTTTTTTTTTTACCACAGACACTCAGCAACTGAGGGGACAGAAGTGGAATTAAACTGAAAGAAATGTATATGTGTAGGGCTCTGTTTTACACTGCTGTACCTCAAAAATGGCTGAAGGGAGTTTTCCAACAATTTCCACATACCATGCACAGTTCATCCCTGGACTGGGACCAAACATAAAGGATCATTCCCCAAAGGAGAATTTGAGGGGGTGGGGGGAAGAAATTTAAATAAAAAGGAGAGTGATAATTGAAATCTGCCCATAAACAGAACTTTTGCATCCTATGTTGAAGGACATACTGCATTAAGAAATATTTTTTCAATATGCAACAGCATTTAAAGTGAAGTAGCCAGGCAGCACTGTGCCTGCCTCATGTCCTCTGTGTTTGCACCCAGCCCAAAGCTCCCACAGGCATGGGCTTGGCACATTTGGAGCTGCACCAACCCAGCTGTGATCCCCAGGCATGTGCTGGCTGCTGGAACTGTCCTGGGGAGGCACGTCTGAAGCATGATATAGCACAATGAAAAATGTGTGTTACAGCCTTGGCTTGCATTCACCCAAGCTGCAGATGTCTGGCCAAGAGTTTCACCCCTTCCTTGCTGTCCAAGATCAAGCACTTCATGTGGGAACACTGATGCTTCTTGTGATCATCACCTTTTGCAACAAGCATTTCAAGCTATATTGCCAGTTTACCAAAACTTGAAGGAAAGAACACAAGTCCCATGCACAAATTTTCTTAGCTGAGTGCTGGGCTGGGAAAAGTATATTCGTATGTCCACATTCTGAAACTAAAGCCATCCACTTCAGTTGGGGAGGCTTGGGAAAAAAAGAAAAATACTTTTCTATGTTCCTTATAGAAGAAAATACCCCATTTTCCTTCTAGATTTTCATCAGTTCACTGACATAATATGATTATGTATTTATGCATCAGCTTTTCCATTTTCTGTCATTTCAATAAAAACAAGCAAACAATGGAATCACTTAAGCCATTAGTATTTGTAATTTAGTAACTCTTCCAGACAAGTCCCAGCATGTTGCAAGACAGCTTCGTGTTTTGCCTTGATGATTTCTTTTACTTCTTAAATAGTGTGAATTTTGTCAGTTTCATAACACGAGAAAAAGAGGAACTAATGTCCCTCCTCATTTCTTTCCACCCCAAAGTCTTTTCTTACCTTTTAATTTAGCGACATGATGTGAAACACATTAGTCTCAAATCCAAAAGCATAGTCTCACTGCTTTTAGCATGAATTATGCATTGCAGGTTTATATGTATAAATAGCAACACTAAAACCAAATTGCTTTCTGAGCCAAAACCCTTTAAGCAACAGAATGAATATGGTGGTCATAAAACAGTTCAGAATAACATGATATTAGAAATTCAAGCTGAAATTCCCTTCCATGCGCATTAAAAAAATTACTTGTTAAAATAAATTATTCCCTATGTCATTTTTATTCTGCTTTATTACCTTTCTAGTAATGCTGTAAATAGATACCTTGGCTAACCTCATTCTTGTTTCGTAGAGATGAACATGCCAAGAAGACCTGGCTGACAGTAAATTCTGCTCAGCAACTTACCCTCACTGGTGGGAGTAGCTGGCCAGCTAGTGATCTCAGTGATTCATGTGCAAGTGTCAGTGGCTGTGCCTGGGCCCCTTGCTCTGTTTGCAGTATTCTTCTGTTCCATGTTTTCATATAGAGTCCCTCTTGCCTGCAATAAACAAACACAACAGCACACTCCAGAAGCAATAGGAAACCCAAACTGAAGAATGAGACCGCACATAAAAAAAGCTCTAATGGAAAGTAACATGTCAGGGTAGTATTTTTAATTCAAATATTTATTATGTAATTGTGTTGTAGCACTGCTTAAGGGCCGGGGCAAAGCTCCTAAGCTCCAAAGGCAGGCCTGTCTGTCTCTACATTTACATTTACTGGTTTTATTTTGCTCATTTGACTTCAGAATATCAAAGCTTTAGAGGAAATCTCATCCACCTCCCTTCCTTTCAGACCTAAAATGCCAAGAGCTTCAATTCAAGTCTTCTCCTGTATATTTATTGCTTACTAAATGAGATACAGGAAAGGATTATAACTCAGGCTGCAAAATTCTACCTTCAAAAGTGAAGAAATGCTAGATTAAATATGCAATAGCAATTCATTTCTCTTAGGTATTATAAACAGGTGTATATAAGGTGTAATTTTTCCTTTCCCCTGACAACCTTGCCTCATTCACTGCTGGCAAATGAATCAATGAGCCATGGCTCAGTATTGCCTTTGATTAAGGTGGCTGGTACATCGAATGCCTCCTTCACTGCATGCTACTCAATGTCCCGGGTGAAAACTAGACATTTTCCTCAGATTTCTGAGGTGCTTCTTGAACATTTCAAAGTTGTTTTTGTTTTGTTTTGTTTTCAGAAAATCCCTTTTTACATTACAGGCAAAAAATTATATGTTAGCTGGAATACTTCTCTTTCCTGATATATAAATAGTGGTTACGTTCATCTGAGAAATAGAGATATTAGGGAAATTGAGGTAGCTTTCCAGGATCTGAAGGTACGTATGCCCTTGGAGCACATGCTCTTTTCTCTTCCATGCAGCTTCTTCACCAGACTTCTTGAGCTTCAATTTTCTCTCTTTGTTTCCCCCATCTTCCTTCATCAGGCATTTCATGATGGTACAAGCACCTTCGGTTTTTAAGTTTTCTTCTTTGAGCTCACAGTCCAGGTGACAAATCATGCTCCTCACCACCCAATCTCTCCCTCTCCCATTGTCATGGCTGTAACTGACATCTGCGGGGAAAAAATGTGAGTAGAATTTTGACAGAAGGGCTCCAGCTCCTTGAGGGCTGCACCCAATTTCCTGTAGTGCCTTTAAAACAAAGGTCTGGGGATGAAAGTGTAGTTTATTGGCATCCAACTAACACTCCAGGGCAGGAGTGGCCTTCCTGCAGGTATTCTTTCTTCCTTGTAAAAGTCCCACCTTTTCTGAGGAATGCCTGAGAACAAACTGTCAAAGAACAAGCTGTCAACACTCTTCAGTGTTGTAAAATAAATATTTCCTCGCCATAAACCACTTTACAGAATTATATCAGGGCCTACTCCAAGTTTTGAGGAAAAAAAAGACAGTTTTCCAGATTATTGCTTAAGAGTTAGAGGCTCATCGTCTGTGTTTGAGATCTGCAGGCCCTGTTATAAGATACACTTATTTGCCAATGCCATTTTCACAGTCAGAAATACCAATAAGGTAGGATATATAATAGAGCAACAACAGCGGGAAGTCTGCCAGGGAGAATGTCCACCTGTCTGGCATGCTGTAGCTCTACTAACAATCCACCACTAAAGTGTTTTTTATCTAGAAAAACCTTGACACAATTAAGTTACAGATGAAAATAATGTTGCATTTAGAGCTGCAATTGCACCAACACTTTCAGTGCTACCTGTACCTTCTACAGGACAGGCTGGCTCAACAGTGCTTTGTAATCCATGTGACAGAGCAGGTATCAAAATGAGCATTTAAAGAAACAGAAATCTTGTGGAGTCACCCAGATCTTCATGCAAGTCCTTATTAAAGCAGCATGAGGAAGAAGTGGCACCTGAAGCATCGTGGGGGGATGAGCCAACAGCGTGCTCTGGTTGTGGTTGCCCTGAGGTGGTCTCTTCTGCCCCTCAGTGTCCCCTGGGTGCACCTTGGTGGTGTGACTCTAAGCAACATTGTGGGCTGGCCAGAGGAGCAAGAGAGCTCACAATGGGTCCATAGGGGTTCAGATAGGTACATTCACACATTTGAAACAGTGTTTGAGAAATATCACTGAAGCCTCCACTCTGCTCTGGCTAGAGGCTTGTTACTGCAGAAAGATTGCATTTTCAGAAAGAGGTGGCTTACCCAAGAGACCCAGTACACTGAGTTAATGTAATAGATTGCCTTTGATTACTATTGCTAAAGGTAAAATTATTGTGAACTGGACTTCTTGAGTTCACTTACATGCTACACTAAAAACATTTGAAACCGTTGCAATTATGACGTAGGTTTTTTTATGAAAAGCCAAGACCCTACATGTCACTTGGCTGCTGTGTGTTTTCCCTTTCCGGATCCCTGCACAGGACCAAGGTTTTGGTGCTCCGCAGTGACCAGCCTTGCTGTGACTCCGCAGCCCTCTCCGAGCCACCTCGGCGTGTGACAGCAGAGGGCAGCAAGAGGCAGAGAAGATCGTTTCATAAAGTGGGTCAAATTCCATTCTCTGACGTTTGCTCTTCAAATACAGCGGCTGCACAGGCTGCCCGCGGTTCCTGGGCTGGATCCCCGGCTGGCGAGCTCGGGGCTCCGGCTCCGGGGCCATCTCGGGCAGGGCGATGTGCTCCACGGGGCCATCGCAAGCAGGGACGTGGCCTTGCGCGTGTGCACCTCCCCAGGCGGGTTACAAAGGGAATCATGCTGATTTTGGAGACTTTGCCCAGTTACAAGAGCACCATATGGCATTTTATCATGCTCGTGTTGAAAAGCTATAAAGATCTGAAATTAGCTATGCTTAGCTTTCACCACACAGCAAAATGTAGCACTAACTTTAACGATGAATAATAATTTCTTGTATAATGATGAGAGCTAGTGGGTTGTATTCCTTTCCCACTGTACTCTGCAAATCTCTAAAGAGAGGTATATGTTTGGAAAACGTTTTGTACTGAGGGACAAAGAAGAAGGGTTGTTGCTACTAGATGATTTTTAACAAATGCTTTTTTTCCCACTACAGACTCATAGAAATGCACATTTTTGCTTTCTTAAATAACATTTAGATAGAAAAACTGCAGCAGTGCAACTTTCCCTTCACTCTTCTGCCAGTATGTACCCAAACCAGGTGGTTTTGGTACAGAGTGGAAACTCAGCTGCAGGTGTCCTCTCAGATGACAAATGTGGCAGGCAGGTTCCCTGGAGGTGAGAGTAGCTGCCTGCAAATGTAGGAACTGCAACCGCTGCCACACTTCTCTTCACACCTACCTGTAAATCACCAGGTTGGTAACACGTAGACGCAGTGTGTATGACTTTAGGCACGTACAAATGAGCTCTGGGATGTGGAATGAGCCAGTGCAGTGGGGTGGTTCCTCTGCTTGCTTGCCCCTAGTACAACAGCAAGAATATCCAGCTTTGCAGAATCACGAGGCAGAGTTGGAAGGGACCCTCAGAGATCATCAAGACCAACTCCTGGCCCCGCACCTTCACCTGCTCTTATGTTGTCTTCAGTAATGGTCTCATTAACTGAGAAGTGAGTGGCCTTAAGCTCTTCACATCATTAAGCTTCTCTGAACAGATGATTTATTTCCATGATGAACAAACATTTGCAAAATTCAGCACAATCTGCATGTTAGATAAACTTCTTACATCAACAGAATAATTGTGGACCTTTCCTCCTACACAGTGAAAAGAGCAGTTGAACTCACAGCCTTCAAAAATCTGTTTCTCCAATACAGGGACAGAGATGTTAAGGAAACATGGCGAGTGGTTTGGATGGATTTGAGAACTGTGTGGGCCAGATAACAGGAGGCAGAATATAAAGAACAATCTGAAGGCACCTTCTCTTTTAATAAAAATATGTGTCAGGATAAGATAGCATTTAGATGTGGTTGTGGTTTTAATTTCTTTTCAATATTGTAAACTGAGACAGAGCAGTGTCATGTGAGCATGTGACACAGTGAAGCTGTCTGGTTCAGTTTCACGGAAGCTTTAAGAAGTTCATCCTAGTTCAGATTCTCATTAATCTACTTAACATTGTTCCCATTTAGCAATCATAAGTATGCTGTAGTACCTGTTTTACTTTTTTCAGCTGCTGTCAAGGAGTGTGCATTTCTGCCAAGCATGGGGCCAAACCCTGGCATTTCTTTTTTGCTGTCACTGGCTGGCAAAGTGATGAGAGTACTCAGCATGGCAGAGCACATTTTGATGTTATACAGCAAATGAGACAGACTTCTAGATTCATGCAGTTAAACTATTCTTATGTTCATATGTAATATACTCCTAACACTTTTTTTGTTGTTGTTTTTCGGGTTTTTTTGTTTTAACATCTTCCATTTGGACCATTTTCCACATTAATTCCATATTCCAATGTTAAATTAAATTGTCTGATAAAATTAATTGTATTCAGTGCTGCAATAATCTGAGATTGATATAAAAGAGGGTTGATTTCTGCCTAAATGAATTCTATTTTTTTCTTTTTCAATTCAAAAGGAGTAAGATTCCAGCCTAAAATTCAGGACAGTCTCCATGCTGAAGTCAAAGCAATGACAATCTTCTCATAAATAGGCTGTGGTTGTTTATATTCCACAGTAATGAACACAGTACAAAAATCACAGAGGGACACAACTTCAAGAGGCAGAAATAATGGAACTCTGTGTGACAAACACCACTGTGCTTTACCTAGCAGCCCATTATTCCTCTCCAGGGGCTTTTTAAAACAAATTTTTACATAATGGTCTAAGAAATGCCCTATATGCTGATTTTTTTTTTTTTTTTAGTTCAATGACACTGTCAACTGAGAAATTTTCAAGTGGATTTTAGAAGAACTCCATCTTCTAAGAGAAAAAAAATCCCAATGTAGTGCTTGTTGACCAAAAAACTCACATCTTGGAAGCAGATTCCAGTTTACATTATTCAACTTAGTTGTGATTTTCCAAAGAGCTTTAGGACCTAAAATATACAGTTGATATTAAATATAGTTTTAAATTACAAGGAAATTTCTAACATTCAAAGGTTCTAACATAAAACAGGTAATACTGAAAGTTCTATTCCTGTATTTTTGACAGTGGAAAGTGAATGTTTCTCATAAGTTTGGAAAAAAAGTCTGTGGGTTAAATTATATATCTGGTGAACAAAACACATGTGTAGTGTCTGAAGATGAAAATTTCATTCCTTATCCCTGTTATCCCTAAATGAATTTTCACAGAATTTAACCCACTGTAATATTTTGTAGAAATCCATGAAGAGTACTGCAGAATTTATTTTCCAAAGTGACATATTTCTCTGTTGATATTTTCCTTGTTTTTTTTCATCCCTATTTCCTCCCTGGAGTACTGCTGCACAGTGAAATCTCCTACACTCAGCTTGTTGGTGAGCTGGAAGCAGTGCCGTGTACCCTTGCCTTTAGGCATAACACTGTAACATCATCCCATACAATTAACTGCTTACAAAATGTTTCTCTCACTGTTCACGGCACATATTATGGATTGCTTGCTGAAATTTGTCTTCTCACCTAGGGCAGGAATCTGCTGCATGGCAAATTTCCAGAGCACATCACCCAGGCATCCAGATAGACTTACACTTCTTAGTATGAAAAATCCTTCTCCTCACCTGGAATTTCACAGTGATTGATTTCCTACAAAGCACCTCACTCCAAAGTGAATTCAGGATTGGACTCATCTCCTTCCTGCTTCAGGAATCAGGAGCATTTCAATGGCCAAATTCTTGTGCAAAGCTGAATTTCTCCCAGTAGTCTTGGGCTGAGTCCACTGAACACGGCGGCACTGTGAAAGTGTGGCCATGAGTCCTAGTTTTAATCTTTTTCTCATTCACACAATTTTTGGGCTTGATCAAATAATTTGGGGCAATGTTTTTAAACTTTCCTTCATTTTGACATTTCCCACAACTGACATTTACTTTGTAAACCTTTTCTTCTTTGCTCCTGCTGCTCTGTGCAGGGCTGTTTTCAGAAGTGCTCAGTGAATCTTGTAGGTATCAACAAACAACTCTGTAAATCAGGCTGTAATTCACTGCTAATCCCCCATCCTAAACAAGGCCAAAAATCTCTTCCAATTTTCTAGCCTGGCTGGCCCAATCAGAGGCTTTTTTTCCAAAGCAATAATCTGCTTCCTAGCAAGTTAAGTTGATTTCTACAGTAAATCTGCCCAAGCATTGCTTTTCTTACAATTTGTTAACATGAGAAGAGACACTTCTAAACATTTGTTAGAGACGCACATTCTTCTTATAACTATTTAGCTAAGAAAAATGAATTGCCTCCCCTAGATTTATTTTGTTAATGATGCCTAGTTACAGTGCTGTTAGGTACATTGGAAATTAACCTCAATAGAACTGGCTTGGAGAACTCATTTGGAAAAAACCTGAAATGTACTAAATGTTTTAGAGATGTAGGTGTCTTCACAAACTCTCTTTATTTCAAGTATAAAGCATTTTGCATCTGGCTTAATACCTTTATGCTACATTTCACTCTGATTTTGTTAAAAAGCAAACAGAAAATCCTTGAATTAAACTTTACAGAGGATATTATTTAATGCATTAATTTATTTTAGCAGGTGGAGGGGATTTGAAGCCTAAGAACACACATGTAAATGGCATGGGAGGGGCAATTAGTGTGACAGTCTGGCACTTGGGATAGCCATACAGTGTTTGAAAAGCATTCCCAGAACCTCAGTATCATAAAATCCTTTTTTGACCCAAGTGCCTAACCAATACTACAAGTCCCATAAGATGTTCCTCTTGGCAGGGAGAAGACAATGTGGGACCTTGACACTTTCTCTAAAGCAGAATTTATGAACCAGGCGTGGGACAGATCAAACAGGGAAATATTTCCTTATGGAGAAATGTTCCTGGTCAAAGAGTTCAAAGAGTGATAGAAACTCATCTGGTCAGCTGTGTCTGGGGCCTGAACTGTGGATCTACTCTTTGCTATGCAAGAACTTTCTTTGTCCCAGCAGACACAAATATGGGCTTCATGATTCTCCCTGATCATTCCTGTCTGCCTACTTATGTCTGCACACTTGTTTAGGATTTATAGCTCTTGTGACCTAAAAGTTTCTAAAGTGGGTTTTTATTTCAACAGCCTAAGGATGGTAAGGATCTAGACAAAATGATTACCTGTAAGTCCAGCCCCATTTTTCTCAAAACATGAGATTAAAGCTGTTCCACTTAACCATGGAAATCAGCTTCAGTAAAGGCCTTGTCTGAGTGATCTGGCAGCCAGTCACCATCTTTCCAGGGCACAATTTTTCCTTTCTGTCCTCCCTCTTTATTTCTTTCATGGGAACAGGAAATTGTCAGAGTTTCTGTGTGTCTACAGTACCGAGTCAGTACTGGGTTGTGTGTAATTTTTCTTCACATTTCTTTGGTGCTACAAAAGAACAGCCTGGAGTTATTTCACAATCAGCATCATCTAAAAAAACCTGACTGTAGAAATACATTGACGTTCACAAATCAATCACAGCCAGCTCTTAATCCTAAAGATTTCTGTCAGCATTTATACCAGATAGCACACTACATCTGTTTGTATCAGGTGTGTCTTTCCTGCCTTGCTTCTCTGGTATTTCTGACTCTTATCATGCACACCTGAAACTGTTTAGAAGTAGAATTTTCCTTGGGAGACCCAAACCTCCTCTGTGCTTTTTGGAGAATGCTGGCACATGCCTGGTTTTGGCAAACTATTGTTTCAGCTGCTTGGTTCTGAAATGGAGTTTCATGACAGTTAGAAATTCTTGTATTAATTATTGTAATCACAGCACTAGTGCCTGCTATGAGGAAATCTCTTTCCCTGTTTCCACGTCCCATCTCCTCTTACATGAGCAGATTTGAATCGAGGGGCTCAGTGCTGAGGGTTACAAGCCTTGCTTTGTCTGTTTTACAGTCCACGGTGCACAGTTCAGTGCTCAGGCCGTCGATTTTGGGTATCCCCTCAACTGGATTGTTTAATCACTGCAGTGTGCCCTAAATTCCACTGACACAAAGGGGGACTGCAAGGTTTGCCATCTGTTGTTCTGTTAGCATCCCAAGGAAGCCAGAAACTAGGCAGAGAAAAGTACGAGGACAACATACATTTCGTGAATTAAAGCATAGGCAATTCCAATTGCATGTTGCGTTAAAGAGAATTTTTTTGATAAATATTTTGAAAAATCTATGATTAAATATTATATATTGAATTTTCTCTTTCTTCCCTACCTCTGGGAGTATGTATTGCATTCTACTTCTTTCTACCAAAAAGTCCACAGAGCTGAGGACCAGCGTGCTCTTTGGGATGCAAGACTGTGTTTTGGGGAAATAAAACACTGGGGCAATTCACAAAAGAGTTAAACAAAGCTCTTTGCCTCCTACATGGCATTCCAGTGCAGGCAGTGAGCTGTGGGGAACATGCCAGGTAATTCATACCCAAAAGAATTCAAAAGGGAAGCATAAAAATCTATTCTTCTGAAGAGCAGAAGTTCTAATCCTAAAATAAAAGAAGGAAATTATGCAAACAGGATTTGGCCATAAGAAAATCACATGCCCTGGGTGTGCTTAGGGGTTTGTCCCATAGCCCATCTGCATTACAAGGCTGTGTAATGCCCAGATTGTGGCATGCATTCACAGGCCTCTTCAAACCAACTCTGCTTGGTTCTGTAACAATGAGATAATTGCACAGATATAGCTCTCACTGTTCCATGCCATTTAGGTGAAGTTAATCCTTTTACAGTCAAGATTGTAAATAGCTTCCAACCAAAGGCATAATTTAGGTATCAACATTTCATTCTGTGTTTATATAGAGCCTGGTGCAATGAGATCCTAATTCATGACTGGGCTTCTTTAGCAATACTGCAATGAGATTAACAGATATTTCCTTTGGTGCCAAGAGTGCTATGGGGCCAAAGGAAAATGGCAGAACACAAGAAACAAAATGCTTACAAGCAAAAAAAAGAGGAATCCAGAGTATGCCTACTCTTTGTGGCCTAGTGATTAGATTTCTACTGATATCAGTGGTATTGAATTAAGCAGCTGGTGGTCGGTGGTCAGCATAAAAAAACACAGAGAGATGGAAATAATTATTTTAAAATCCCAGATGGTCATACTGCAAGATGATTTCTCCACATTTATGCATTTCTGAGTGCTTGGAGGAAAGTTCTCCTTTCAGATATGAACTTCAGAAGCTTGGAACTTGGACTGATGAAGTCTTGACTTCACATCTGCAGGTAGTCCTACTGCACTGAGTGGATTCCCTTTTGAGTGTAGAAATAAATTGCACTGGACTGTGTGAAAATATTTATACTTAGTAAGTGGTGCTCCAAATTAACAATTGTTAATCTGTCCTTTCCACATCCAGTGTCCTCTCTGCTGAAAATTCAGAAGTATTTATTAATTTGCTTTGGATCTTGGGTGCACACATGGCTGACATTATTCTCTTTGTAGTTTTAGACTTTGAATTGTATTTTGCCTCACCTGCCTTTCTTCAATCTCAATTCTCTTATGTTCCATGAACTTACTGATTCCATAGAGATTAAAGTGAAGAAGAAGGAGTAGTTTAACAGTTTATTACTCCCTTTATACAAGGAACTTCAAAATTTTCACCTCTTTATTTTCATTTTAGTCCAAAGACTTTAGACTGAAGACTTTAGACTGAAGCTTTTAAGATGTTACAGATGAAATCATATGTCCCAAGGTGGAAGCAGATGACATCTCTGATCCTTGTTGGTATAAGCCGAAGAAAATTAATTTTTTATCCCAAATCTAACACAACTGCACTCTGAGTAGATGACTAAGGCCTACAGCAGGTTTTATCAGCCAGTAGTGCTTTATCACAGCCCTTGGAGTGAGGGGAGAAGGTCTGACACACTGAGCAGTGTTCATGGCATTTTCAGTCCATGCTGTACCCAGTCTGTTGTGGTGGGATGCCAATCCACATCTGGGTCTCTTTATCAAGCAGCTGTATCACTGTGCACCACAAAACCACCCTCCTGAGCCCCACAGGAGGTGAGGGAGTGGGGCCCAGAACTTTGAGCTCTGGTTTTGACCACTGTTAGGGTATGGCACAGGGTATGACAGGAATACTGTGGCTATGTCCAAGCTGGGTACAGGGAGGGGATCTGTAACAGAGGGAGTCCTGGCCACATGGAAGAGAGGCTGGGTGAGTGCACTGACCATCCAGCATTCACCTCTGCCCACGGGGGTTTTCTCCTCAGGCCAGATTATCCTACTCCTCCAGAGCAGTGTCTGATCTCACATTGAACCCTGTTAAGGTGAGGTCCCATAGGAGGTGCCCTTGGGAATCTGGGACAGGCAGAGTCCTGGCTGATCTCAGATTTCTGTGGCTGCAGGACATCAGAGTTCTCCATGCCATCTGGAGACCTGGCTGAATGCCCTGGGGCATCTCAAGATACTACTTGCTACCTGTATTTGGGAATGTGATTTGTGTATTTGGTAATAAGTTCCCTCTTCCCCTTACAGGCTGTTTCCACATATAAATAGTCACATATTTCCAAGCTTAACTTTCAAACCTTGTCTTTTCCAGCATGAATAAACCTGTACTCTGTTTCTCCTTAGATGGCCATAAATCTTTTTTATGGTGTGTCATGTCTCTTTGAGAAGCTGGATAAGTTAAAAACATTTTCCGCCCTCCCTCTTGTATTGCAATGTATAAGTTCAGCAAAATAATGAATTTTAGCATATCAGCTTTACCCAGGCTCTGCACAGGGCCAGGTTCCCTTTGCTACCTCTCTTTGTTATTTCTCTTTGTATTTATTGAAGGGTTATGGCAGCCTTTAGTGGTAGTATTTACAGTTACTTTCAACAATGTGTGAGTTGTAGCTGTTATCACAGGTCTGTGGCCATCACCTGTGTCCCTGACTCCCAAGTGCAGGTTGGATGGTGACCAACTAACATTGCAACTCAGATAACTCAGCCTCTGCAGTCTGCTACTCATTTTTTTTTTTTTTGAGCTACAGTGAATGCCACCATCAAATACTTCATGTTCCTAAATTATTGATAAACTGTCAGTGTTGGCTCAGGGACTGGTCTCTATGGACCAGGCTGGAATGACCTTGGTAACAGATACATCTCCATTAAGACATGACAAAATTCACCAATGAGGCAGTTTTTATAATATGTACTTTGTTATTCTCCTTAAAATATTTTTAAACAAAATATCCCTTGCTTCTCAATGAAACTCCCTACAAAAATCAATATAGACCGAATCAGTACACATGACCTTGTCAACTATGCCTGAGATTCCCTTGAAAAAATATATATTTAATGCCTTGATTTTCTGGTACATGGGGCAGCATGAGAGACAGTTTATAAAGCATATGAAGGCCTGAGGCACTCAGTTAATGGTGTGTGAAGATAATGCATTGCTCTTAAAACTTTTCTCTAATCCTGACTAAAGAGTAATACTAGTGTTTGGTGAACGACTAGAAGTAACTGAGTTTCTGAAATTATTTTTGCATGCCATGATTTGCATTTTGGAAGGCTGATATATGAAAAGAGGCCATTCATTTACAAATAATTTGGATTTTAAATCAAAAAAGGCTAAGCTTATCACAAGACTGATGTGTTTGTTCTGGCCAACTTTGCTCAGACACTGTCAATCATTTTGTGTTAGGATTGGTTGACATTTTTTTTCCATTTTAAGTGATGATGATCCCATAATCAGAGAACGTACAATTATTCTTCATTGTAATTTGTTTCTTCTACCTGATTTCTACTTTTATTGCTGTTACCTAAGAAAGTATCATCTTGGAGGCAACTGGGCTAGTGTTGCAGTTCTTTGGGTATAAATGCCCATATACTTCAGTAAAGTACACAGAAGGTTTCAGTATAGACCAATGAGCCAAATTCCACTTATATAACATTGCCTCCTGGAGACTTGCAGTCTGGACCATTACTCAATTGACAATTAAAATTCCAGCGAGGCAGTGGACTCCTATTCTTAGGACTTTGCCTGTAATATATTATTGTGTGTCTTTTTGAAGACAATCTTTGAAATTAGAAGAAGCTTTACCCTAAGTAGATCTTAAGATTTTAGCCCAAAAGATATAAAACAGATGATGATATGTCTTGGTTCTTCTAATGCAATTACCATCTATTTTTATCTCGGACAGAATTTGCATAGAAACAATGTAAGTGAAGGAAAATGGTATCAAAGGCTCAAATGAAAGGTAATTGGATTGGTGAGACCTCAAACCTCTTTATCAACAGTTTGCACATTAAGCAATTCTCTACCACGCTTTTTGTTTCTTTCTTATACCTGTTTCTGTAGGGTGGCATTTAATCAGGCATAGCAAAACATTGGGGTAGGCTTGATCCCACTTCTCTTCATCCCAGAACTGGAGAAGCTCAGCCAAAAGAGTTATTGCTAAAAATTGATACATCTCTCTCTTCAGGTTGCGACCCTTTACAATTTGTAGTCCATAGCGAATCCTCCTTTCTGCTCATATTTCAGGGTCTTAAGAGCATGGATATGTTGTAAGGGGGGGCTGCAGGGAGTGACCCCTGCGGCCCCTTCGGTGACAGGCTCTCTCCGTGGGGCACAGCAGCTGCCCAGGCCAGGGAGGGCGGTGTCAGGGGAGCTCCTGGAGGACATCGTGGGCACTGCTGCCTCCAGGTGCCTCCGCAGAACTGGGGGAGCTTGGTCTGACCACCTGTGCAGCACCACCGTGGTTCTCGCCGTGGGGTTATGAGAAAGAGTTCAGTGGCTGCATAAGCGGAGCTTCTTCACCGGTCAGTGAGACCCAAGAGCCTGGCTTACAGCTGGTGGTGGAACATGGGGAATTGTGTCACCTGGCAGAAAAACAGCCTTCCCACCCCCTGTGCAGGGGTACACCATTCATTCCCACCATCAAGCCACTGAGGAACTGCTGTAGAGTTACAGAAGGCTGTGATAGAGTAGAGAGTCAGTTGAAGTTAGAAACTGAAATACCAGACTGGGAGGAACTTTTGCCTTTGTTTACACAATGCTGTTAAAATAAATTGGTAGGTTAAGTCATTCTTGCAAAGAGTAGTTAGCAAAGACTTCAGACTCTGCAGAAAGCATTTCTCAACACCTTTACTAAATGGTTGTTTGCCCAATTTTTTGCTGCATTTTGTTTCTGCATTCCTGACAGTCACTCAGTAGTTTCATAGCAATAAGCCACTGAATTGCTGCCTGTGAGGGCTAAGGCAGCACAAGGAATTTACTGATAACTCAGTGCCTACAGAATACACAGGGAATTTGGTTTCCTAAAGCTCCTATAAGGTCTGTGGAAAATCCCACTTTCAGTATGCCAACTTTGAAGTTTTTTGCCTTGATAGCTCTAAAGGGATTCCACTGCTTCCTCACCCATGGGGCTTTTCATAATGCCAGCAGTAGAGTCCAGGAGACATTTACTTGCCTAACTGGCAGTGGAATCATGGGACTTAGAAACCAGAACAACTATGCTGCTTCCCCAGCTGGAACAAAAAGGATTAACCAGAGAAATGCAGCAGACTGCATATTCAGCATTGTGAGCAAATTAAAAGGCCTCCCCTTGGCATTCTGGCTTGATCTGCTCCAGCCTCGGCGAGCGGAAACAGTGTGTCAGATGACAAATGTGACAAAACATAGCACTGTGAGCTCTGGGCTGTGTGTTTCCTGGATGTGATTACATGTCTGTGGGAAGCAGGTTCCTTCAGCCTTCCTGGCCAATTATGGGAGAACATGGGGTGTCCAATGCTATTTGCACCATGAGGTTCCTGGTTCAAATATCATCCCAAATGGCTTATAACTAAATATCATTACTCTGTCTTTAGTGTCAATTAGCCAGTGAAAAAGGAACTTGTGGTTTTACCTTGATTCTTGGTAGGCAGATACCCACATCATGTCAACTGAACCCCGTGCAGCTCACCTTGAGTGGACAGGGGAGGCATTTGGGAAAGCAGCTGACCTTAATCCTGGAGAAAGCTTTAGATGGCTATGGAGTGTTGCTGTACCCTTCGAGGTAGAATACTTGACTTTACAACTCTTCTTGCTTTTGTGTCTTCTAACAAGTGATTAGGATCACTTCTCTTGAATTACTTGCTTCTAATTAAGAATGGAAAGAGAACACACTTATAGTAAGAGACTCATCCATCATACATTTAAGGACAAATCTTTCTCCAGGATAAATTCACATTGCTATAATGACTTGAGGGGAGCTTCATCAACTGCAAGTCTTCCCATTAATTTGGACAAGTTACACCCATAAGCCTGTTGTGGTCCTCAATAAAGATTAGCACACAAAAAATTCTGGTGGAATCCTCTTGGCAATGATGTTTGATTTAATTATTTGAAGACAAATTTCAGGGAATGGAGGTCAGTCATAAATGAGAACAAGTGCAAATTCTGTTCTTTGAGTGTTTTCTTACATCTGTACCATAGTCTCCTACTGAGGAAAAAATACTATACCTTGACTTGGGTGATGAGATAATAACGTGAGGAATGATTCCTGAGAAGACTTTATGTTCTTTACCTTGCCCCATATAATCCTCAGCTCCATATCAGGATTGTTGTGACCAGAGATGTCCCTTGAACCAAAAGCTATATGAGTTCAGTTTGAAAGGAATACAGGGAAAATAGGAGCCTTCCCCATAATGTCAATCCATCATTTTCCCTTGCAAGTGGAGGGTGGTTCTTACGCTCGCCTTGGATGAGAGACCACCTCCAAGATGCTGAGTTGAAGAGCAGAACACTCTCCAGAGCTGCAAACATCAAAGAACACAGTGGAAGTTTTTTTGAGTATTTGCTCATGTGTTTCAGATTCATGATGTAGACTAGAAGCTGACAGGAGGAAAAAGTCCCACTGAACCCAAACCATTTAGTAGCTGGTTGCAGCAAAACCCATCAAAGTTTATTTTTATATAGTCCCAAATTTTTCTTTAGTCAGAGTCCCTAGTGTCACTTTATATGCTGGAGAGAAATATAATAGCACAAACATATGAAAAAATCTTTCTCTTCCTAAGTAGAAAAATATGGCCTTTTATAAATGTTGACTTTTCTTTAGGTAGTCTATAATATTTTAGTGTTGATAACAAAAATAACTGAAATCCTGTACAAAGAGCAAGTGGGTGGTCTGGAAATAAAAGAAAAACAATGTGGATTGATTTACTTTTTTGTGGAGTCTGTGACTGAGTGAGACTCTGAGACATTTTAGCTACATGGCAGTTTGACTTGATTATTCACTATGAGACAGTAATAAAGGTTGCAATATCTTTGAAAGTTTTGCTGCCTAGAAAGCTCTGAGACATCCCAATAAACTCAGTTTTCCAGTGTTTATAAGGACACCAAAGACATTTATGGAACTGAGCCAATTATAATACAGGAAAAGGGTATAGGAGGTTTTTGAAAACATGCTGAAGATTTTGCAAATAGAGCAAAGTCTTCCCATAGATTTGCATTTTGAATATTTAGTAGTTGATGAAAACTCACAAGATCTACAAGTGTACTAATAGAAAAAGTGAAGTATGAATCAAACAAGATACAAGTTAAAAATAACTGCTTTGAAATGTTGATCTTGGCTGACAAAAATGGAGAAAGAAGGAAGGGAAAAATAGCTTATCTGTGACCAGGTAATTCCAAGGGGTTCATCTAGGTAGAGATGGTAGTGCTGCTGCTGAGAAAAGGACACTGGAGAGTTTCACAGGGCCACCTGAAGGGACTTGAGCAGTTTCTGCATCTCACACCCCTCCCAGTGACACTGGGGGAAGCTGTTCATTAAAGAAAAAAGCAGCACTTTTTTGTTTGGGTGTTTTTCACCCCAGAGAAATGCTCAGGGAAATGGAGTGTATTCATAAGAGAAATAGAAAGATAACCCTTCCCCAGCCTAGGAATATTCAAATTACAAAGGTTGCATAATCTATGTATTCTTTCTTACAGCTCATTGAGGAAATGCCTGAACTTTTGACTGCTGAACTTTGCAGTGTAGGGAGTGGGAAGGAGAAAAAGTAGTGGTATCCAGCTGCTGCCTGTCCTATAAAAAAAGCATGTGCCAAAACACATTCTGGTAAACAAAATGGTTGTTTGATTATTAGTTATTAGACTGTTCAATAAAATGCTTGATATACACTTCAGTGAAAGGTGTAAAAAATCAAACATCCATTCCCTCATCATTATTTATGCCCATTGTGTTATTCAAATATGATAAAGCAATTTGCTGAGTGATAGGTTTAGCGTTGAAGTTTCTTTGTTGGAACTGGATCCATAAAGATAAACTCAGCTAAGCATTAGTCAGAGTTTGCTGACGTTAATTAATAGGGATGATCTATATATGAATAAACTCATGGACACCTGCCTGATTAGTCACATGAGCCAAATTCACACAGACTCAGTCTGTATTTTGTAAGGAGCCTTGAATCAGATGATACATGTTCCCGATCTACTGTGTATTATGGACATAAGCCACACTAAATCTAAAGACTCCTGAGAAAAATGTTTTACTGTTTGAGCACAGGCCTTCATGTAAATATCATAGTTGGCCATGACACCTTGCTTATAGCTGGGACCAAAATCTTAATCTATCATACTTCCCTGGAGGTGAAGAGGAAATTAAAATCCAGCTCTGCTTGTAAAGGCCAGGTTCATCTGAAGAATAAACACCAAGTATAATGTTAAAATGACAGCAGATCATGAAATCACTGAGCAAACAAATGAGGTAGCATATCTAGTATTTAAAAGCTGCCGTTTATTGACAGGTGTTGAATACCAGTGCAAAGCCAGGGTTATACCTGCAGGGAAGCACCTTACAACCCTATTAATTTCCTTCCCCCTATATTCAGATGCCAAAAGAATAAACACATTCTATAGACACTTGAATGGCTGGAGATGACTCCATCTTTGATGTTTGGTTTTTTTTCTCTGTCCCAGCTCTTGCCAAAAGACTCACATTTCCATACATTTCCAAAGCAGTGATCAGGACATTCCCAGTGGTATGGCTGCTCTTGATAAAATCTGCCATGACAAGAAAATGTGTGCATGGAGGCACGAGAGGCAGCACCTTTTTGCAAATGGATGAGGAAGGACAATTGACGTGGTAAGTGAGGAATGGTGCCAAGTTCCCTCAAAACATGAGGGCATTGTGTGTCTCAGGGGCAGCTTTTATTGGCAGGGTGAGGTATAACCTTGCCACTGCCTCTTGTGACTCAGTTGTCAGAGTTGGTGCGCTGAATGTCCTTTGCTCCCCTCTTATATCTTGCAAAAGTGAACCAAGTTTTTGATATTTACTGTGATTTAACACTGCCATTTAACAAGAAGAAGAGATTAATCTATTCAACCCAAAATCTTCAGGCTTTAGTTCAGGAAGAAAATGTGGGGATTCTCCCACAGCCCTTAATATTGTCCATGGTGTAATAAAACCTCCAGTAGAACTATGGGCATCAAAGTTTAGTGCTCATTTTCACCTAATTTTATAGGGACACTGGGAACTGGGTTAGCATGACAAAAATGTAGACCTTGGAAAAACACAGGACAGTTACATAGATTCCCAGAATTTCAGTAATAAAATGAAGTTAAAGTTTTAGGCAGATACCATCAGCTCAATTTTAAGGAAACTTAATAGACCACATAGGTTTTTTAACCTTTTCATACTTTAATTGAATGCTGAGTGAACATCTGAGCTCTACAATGCATGAAGGCTGTGTGAAAGATTAATGTGCAAAAAAAAAAAGCCACGTTTACATACATCTGGAAATAATTACTGCACACTTAGCACCGGGTATAAATGTTGTCATAATTCCAACCAGGAAGGCACAGGAAGCTTGGGAGCTCATTAGCTTTTCCCCTTTAGAGAGACAGATTCAAAACTTGTTTTCCAGTAGGAATGCAAAGAGGTTTGTCCTTCTTATTCATTTACCATGTGCTTGAGTAGTTGCACAACCATGAGACCTGAAAGCATCTTATTTTGATATTTTGGGCGATGCATCCCACCTCATTTCTTGTAGTTTTCCTGCTCACTCTTGCAGCCCTTCCATCCATCACGTCAGTGTCCTGGCTCCCTGCAGTCTGCAAGGGCAGAGTGCACAGGCTGTCTGACTGGCTGCCCTCAGCTCAAAGACACTGCAGGAGGCTTCTCTTAGGACTGGGGCAATGTTCAGTGGCTGAAGAGGTGACCTGAGTGCTGTAATTCAGACTTTCTGAGCAAAGCCTGCATCCCCTGCCCTGCTGCCATCTGTCCCTGGGGAGCTGGTGGGGCAGTGGTGGGAGGGAGGTGACACACCCGGGCATGTGTTGTGGGGGCTGGCACTGACCTCGAGGTTTGCATGACAGAACTCAGAGAAGAGATCTGTTCATGAGGCTTAAGTGGGTTATCATAAAATCATAGAATGGTTGGATTGTAAGGGATCTTGGAGATCACCTAGTTCCACCCCCGCTGCCACAGGCAGGGACACCCTACTTTAGACCAGTTTGCTCAAATCCCCTTGAATGTCCCAGGGATGGGACATCCACAACTTCTCTGTGCAACTTGTCCCAGTGCCTTACCACCCTCACAATAAAGATATTCTTCCTAATCTTATCTTAACTTACTTTCTTTTATCATGCAAATAGCAGGGGTAAAAAGAGTGGCTGCATTTTGAACAAGAGATGTTGACCACTCAATGATATGCTCCTTTTGCATCCAGCTAGTGATGAAGTAAGTGGACATGGAACATCTGTAACATTTCCAATATTTTAGGACAGTGAGAGACAGTGCTGGGAGCAGATTGCAAAAATTGGTAAAAAAAGCACAATTGACATAGTCAGAGCAGCAAATGTTGTCCTTGTTACCCAGTCATTCCATTCTAAGTACACCCTTATGCACCAAGAGTGCTGTAAATGAGCACTTTGTAGTGATTATGTAGTAGGCAACTTAGAACAAGTTAGTTCAAAGGGTGTACTCTCTATTTAAGCTGCACTTGACATGACGAATCTTCCTCCTGTTTTCAAGTGCAACACTAGCAAGGACATGCTTTGGCCTCATTTGTTTCCCTCAAGAAGCAAAAGTAAAATGTGGAAACTTCTTGATCCTGCTGCAATCCATCAAAAACAACAATTATGCCCATGGTCTTGCAGGAGGAGACATGAATGTTTTCCCCTTGAGGCACCTGAAACACTGGATCAAATTTAAAATGAGAAGGATGCTATCTCATGAAATAAAATAAAACACCAGGAAAGAGACACATGAAGGGGTTAAGTGGCAGGGTCAGAAGTAAAATGAGAGCCAATATATTGATTTCATGACAACAAAATGATGGGTTTCACAGCACGGATTTATTACTCTGCACTTCACAGTCTTGGACAATAAAGGCTTGGCTTTAATCTCAATTACAAAATTAATATATTAATTCATTGTTTCCCCTCACCCCCAGAGTTTTTTACTTTAGCCTGGATTTTGATTTATTTTGTAACAGAAATGGAATCTGGCATTGAAATTTGGATCTTGACCCAAATGTACTACAGAACTGGGCTGTATAGGAAAAAGATGGGATTGTGATACTCTGGCCTCATATTCTGGGGTCAGGTTTTTAGTTACATGTAAAAACTGGGAACGGACCTTTCTGTATGCTGGTTTGTAATATCTCACAAGACAGAAGAGGTAATTTGGTCATGTACAGACAATCTCAAATGTCTAAACTACAAAATTTCCACTCTGACCCCACAGCCCACTGTACTTCATTACACTGCAGTTCACCTGGCCATACATACAGAAAACTGCATGTACCAATAGATGGTTCCTTATTTGGGAATGCTCATTACACATATCTTCTATGTTGTCATTTCCCCATTTTGTTCTTTAGTTTAAGAAAAAGGAAATGCCCTGGTCAGAAGAGAACTCTGTTTATCCCATAGAGTAATTTGACCCTGACATGGGTCTAAACCGTACGTCCTACTCCTTCCCTTGCCTGCCCCCCCACTACACCCCTTTTCCTTTTCCTTTTCCTTTTCCTTTTCCTTTTCCTTTTTCTTTTCCTTTTCCTTTTCCTTTTCCTTTTCCTTTTCCTTTTCCTTTTCCTTTTCCTTTTCCTTTTCCTTTTCCTTTTCCTTTTCCTTTTCCTTTTCCTTTTCCTTTT
>VZTR01008428.1:182351-199560 GCA_013400775.1 Chaetops frenatus | reverse complement strand
TATATATAAATAAAATTTCTGGCACCAATATATAACCTACTTTGATTTTAATCAAGTTTTGGGGTATCTTTCAAACCTTTCTGGGTTCAACCCATTTTATTCAGTTTTCTTTGCTCTTTTGTGTTTAGATCAGCTTGTTACAGTGACCAGTGACAGGACTGGAGAAAATAGTACAAACTTGTGTCAGGATAGGTGTAGCTGGATATCAGGAAAAGTTTTTTCACCCTGAGGGTGGTTGGGCACTGGAACAGGCTCCCCAGGGAAGTGGTCATGGCTCCAAATCGGACAAAGTTCAAGAAGCATTTGGACAACACTCTCAGGCACACAGCGTGACTCGTAGCATTTCTTGCGTAGGGCCAGACGTTGATAATCCCGATGGGTCCCTTCCAACTCAACGTATTCTATGATTCTATGATTCTATGATTCTGTGATAGCTCCAGCTGCTTCCCTCTTCCAATACATTCCTCTTGGGCAAAATTGTTTGCCAATGTACATTTACAGCTGAGGCCTGAAAAATGCAATTATTTGTGATTTTAGTGGTTGCCCAGGAAAGCAATCTGTTACAATATCGTATCATGGAACTGGGTGGTCTGATTACTCTGGCCCAAATAGAGTGCACGGCAAATAGTTTCCTTTGCGTGTCTGTGCTTCTCTGGTCAAACTCTCGAGCGCAGGGAGGCCATGGTGGAGATACTGAAAAGGGAGAAGAAAACATTTTTTGGCAAAAATGAGCACAGAGAGTGATCTGCAACTATCTGCAAGGCAAGGAGATTAAATGTTTTGCAGGAGGCAGTCATGCAAAAGCAGACAGGTTACAGAAATAAAACTGTGGGACTTTTGGCTGGGTATTTCGTGAAACTGGTCTCTGCAAATCAGATTACATTCTGAGGAGGAAGGTTGCTGGCAAGGAGGGTACTCTCACATCCAGCAGGTTAGCAGAAGTTGTGATCTTCTGCAATTGGCTCAAGACATGGCTGCATGTATTTTCAGTGTGGACAAAAGCATGACATAAACATGTACATTTCAGGTATGTGAATAGACATAATTTAAGGCACCTTTTCCTTTTGAGGACTGAATAGATTTTCCAATCTCCTCCTGAAGGGCTGTAGTTCACCACATCCCTGATGTTACTCTGAGTGCTGTAATTATGCACATGCAAAACAGAACAGCAAATACCCTGAAACTTGGTTTCAAGCTGTGTCTGTCCTTAGCATGCAGGTTTCCAGTTCCTGCGTAAACATGCTTTCAGAATTAATTTTTTTTTGCAGTGCTTTGTGGATAAGACTATAAATGATTACAAGACTAATTTGAAGCTTTTTCTTATGATCAAAGAATATACTAGGACTAGAGTCTGCCTGTATAGGGAACATCCTTATTGGTCATCCAACAGAGGCAATTAATGTTAACTGTGTAGTTGTTTCTCTAAAAGGGAAATATTTTGCATTTAATGTTCCTTCACAAAATAAATGTTTGTTCATAAAATTTATGTGTGTATGCACAAAGATGGTGTTTATTCATCTCCTTCAGCTATTTCAACTACTGCATATGGTGAAGAAATGTCTCTTGAATCTTTCTTTGCTGAAGTCTCAATTTTCCACCTTTAATTTTTAGACTGAGAAGAGCTGGTAACTGTGCCCTTGCCAGTAAAAATAACTCCTGGCAACAACATGTGTGAGGTGAATTATTTGTTAATCCTCTGAAAGAGCAAGGAGAACAAAGAGGATGAGATGGAGCTATAGAAAAAAGTGGCATGAGGGCCAGGATTTCACCACTAGAGAGTGTAATTCTACTACATAATTTGACCTTTTCTGCTCCTAGAGAGAAACTGATTCAAGGAAATTAACTTAGAAGCATGTGATATGTTGACTAGGATTGGCTGAAGTACTTTCTTTAGGTCTTTTATCAAAACGAAAATCAAATTCTTGGAAGATAAATGCATTAATTCCTCTGTGCACTACTTAGCATGAGTTTCAGGTGGCATTTTGCAAACTAAGATGTATGTAAATTGGAATAAGAGCTTATATCAAACTTATCCTTGAGGCAGATGGTTATGCATTCAAATTTAAATTTCAAGCATTTTAATAAATTAAGTCAGCCAAAATGCATTTATATGTATTTTTCAATTGTGTTTTCAAGTCTCTGTGTTCTGTCACTAAGCATTCCCCTTGGGCTGATGGTGCAATTTTTACCTCAAAGACAGTTCTTTAAAAATTCTGCCTTTGCTTCTGCTGGTGTGATTCCCAAACTGCACTGTGAAAGTCACTGCTGTCCCATGGCTTAATGATAAGCAAACCAGGCACATAATGGTTAGAGAAATAGGGGAAATGAACCTCTCACATGTGATGCTGCTTCTGTTAATGGATGCATAACTTTGTCATGAGGCTCACATGGGGATTCTTCAGTGGCTGCTGCAGCCTGCCTGTGGTGGCATCCTCGTGCAGCTTTAGGTCTCTCCCAGAGGTCACGCAGTCAGGCCTCAAGTCGTATCTCACTTGTTAATGCCTGGGGTTTCTCTGCCCTGCTGCAGCTTCACTCCTTCTCACTGAACTGAGAGATGAAGCCACAGCTTCTAAGTTTTTCTCTGCTGGAATTTTAAGGCTTTGCAGTGAATTTAGATATGTGTAACCCAGAACATCTATTAGTGTTTTAAAATTTTGCTCCATTCTCCTTCCAAAACAAAGCTGGTAGAAACATGCACCTCACATACACTAAATGCAGCAATTAACTCAGTCATAGCATGTTCCAAAGGACATGTTGTTCTGTGACTGACCATTGAAATACCAAACCAATTATGCTCAATTCATGTATCATTTAGGCAACACAAAGCATTTAAGAAAGAATGGCTATTTTAAGTGAGTTTTATATTGTTTCCATGGTGATTGTACAAAAAGAAATAACAATAGTCTTAAATATGTTTTCATTTAGAATATCTTGAAAAGAACTTGTTTGGTTCTGACATGCTGTGTTTACCCTATAATTTGTTCCAAATCACCGATTATTATAAAATGTAGATAAATTGGCGTGGCAGTATTGTTCAAACACTTTAACAGAGCACCAAAATAGTTCAAAGCCTGTTGCTCAATATTTTTATCCCAGCTGACATGCACATTAAAGTGGGAAAAGGTTCCAAAAAGGCAGTAACATTATGATTTAAATATGGTGCCACAGTTTTGCATTTGGCCATCTTCCAGAGTGCATTTTGCTCTTGCTGTTTTATTATAGAATTCAGGAGCTTATTGAGAGGCAGCTAAACTTTGTTGACAGCTTCTTAGGAACACACAGAAGTTCAAAACTGTGAGTATTTGCATAGCAGTGAGGGGTAGGGGGAACAACTGTTATACAGATTACACTGATAGCTCTTACTTTGGCCTTCCCTTAAAAAAATACAGAAAACACATCACCCTTGAGCCCACCTGCAACAAACAGCATAAAGGAATGCTGTGATAGTGCAAGCAGTATGAGATAAGGCACAAGGATTTGGGGAAATTTTTGCAATAGAGATTTTCAGCTTGAACATCACGGTCTCCTCACTTCAAACAACTATTTCAGCAACTACTAACTAACTACAGGATGGAAGCCTCTTGAAAGGCACTACTGCCACTTGAAGCAAGGAAAGTGAGCCAGTACTTGTAATGCCTGCTGGGTTCAGCCAGCAGAGATATATGTTCAAAGCTATTCTTTCATTTAAATGTAGTGATATTTTGCTTCAGCGTTTGTTTTCTGAATTAGGAGCAGCACACTGGTGAAAGGAGTACTTTGCAGTAAAATTGTCCTTCTCTCACTTTCAGGTGACCAAAGCTAACTAAGTCTCTCTGAGAGGACGTGCTGCCTCCACTGAGCTTGGAAACAGTAAATGCAAACTTAGATTTAGAACAGAAAGGTAATTCTCTAAAGCCTCAAATTGTTCTCTGTTTCTGAAGTGCTCTCTGGCAGTGCTAATGCCTTCTATGGTAGGGCTGAAGGCAGCCTAAGGAGGTGCATCTTTCTGAGCTCCCTCTTCAGAAAAGGGATGGAAACAAGCTCTCTCAGAAGGCAGCTAGGAGCATCCAAAGCTTGGCTTCTGTACTGGATGGCCCTGCAGAGGAGCCCATCTGACTCCTCCAGCTATGAGAGGTGCTGTGAAGACCAGGCTTACCATGCTAAAAATAGCATTTATAACCAGCACCCCTTCACCCATACGTGCTTCAAACCCTGCCCCGGGCTAAACCTCTGGGCTGTAGATGAAGAGGGCAGCAAGGTACCTCTGAAAAATGAGTTGGGGTGAGTATTGAACAATCTAGTCTTGGCCTCTCAACTGAGGAATGACGTGGATTTAGACTTTTTGAAGCTTTGGCTTTCACTAACTAGTGTAAGGGGGCAGCATCCATGTAAAACTCTTGCATACTTTTTAGAAGTCAGTCAAGACCAAGTTATGCTGTTCTTCTGTGAATTATAAATGCTGCAGCCACAGTTAGCTTCCAAGACACAGACCAAGCTGAATGACACCTGGACTCTGAGGTAACCTTAGGTGAAATTGCTCCTCCTGTGTTCAGCTCAGTCTTCTTGGAAGCTGCTCCTCCATAAATATTTAATAATGCACAGTAACTGCAGATACTGGCCAGCTGGGATATGGATGCTTTTGTTCACATGCAACTACTTTGAAAAATTGAGATAATGCTAGGAAGACAACAGTGCTTGAACTGAGAAATATTTGTGGTTATTTCTCCTCAACTTCCCCTTCCATATTTGAATTTTGGCTGTCTTTCCTCAAGTCTGCATGGAAATCTGCACTTTCCAAAAAGGCTGAGTACAACTGTGCATAATTATGTGCAAACACACAAGGATGGTGGTTCAGGAAAACGCGTGCCTGTGTTCTGAGACAGCAGGAGAGGAAGCAGAAGCAACACTGTTACTGCAGTACCAGCTCCTTGCTGGAAGGAGGTCTATGTTTAGGGAAGGTAGGAATACAATACTACTATTCCAAAGCTTTCTCTTCTTTAAAGCACATTTACTCAGGGTCTTCCAGAGAGAAACATAACTTTACTTTTACATGAGATGCTGGATTTTGTCTGACGTGCTTCAGCTGATCATGATGGTGTTTTGTAAGCAGAGACTCCAGCTCCTTCAGGAGGCTTGCAGCTTGCTGCAAGGAATGCACTGCTGTTACTGGGTGAAATTCGCCATCCAACCTTGTAGAGGACAAACAGCCAAATCAGATGATTTTTGCCTTTTTTTTTTTTAACCTGGAAAATGGAAACAATGGTCTCAGGGATTTCAAGCCATTTCTAGTTTTCTGTATCTCCCTGGCCTTGGCCACAGGCTTGGTGTAAAATACTGACATCTTGGCTTGGGTTTTCCAGGCAGTACGTTCTGCCTTTAGACAAAGTCCACCACTCTTTTTGCACCTTAGCCAAATTAAAAATTTTAGCAAAACTACTGGAGGGGGTTGTTGAGGAAAAAGAAATACTAGATTTTTTTTCTCTCTTGGAAGCATCACATGTTTTCCTTCATCAGCCTGTGCACCAGGGAAAATGGCCTCAGTTTGGGATAGATTTGGCTCAGATCAACATGTAGCAGCTCTAGGAGCTACACCTATAAGCAAAGCACAAAAATCATGAAGAACACAGCGTACTGAGTGCCAGAGGGTTGCAGTGACCCAAATGAGAACCTGTACTACTAATAACTGGCTTAGCTGAGAAGTGTTTGAGGACTTATAAGCAGCCTTTTTTTTCTTTTATAGCCAGAGAAAAAAGGAAACCTGTTATACTTCAAGGGCTGCTCTGTGTGTGTGGTCTTTTCCTCACAAAAGCCTAACTGAAAAGTCAGTGTTATGTTCATAAGCATCCTGCAGTTATTTTAGCTTATTTTTCTTGGCTGTGGTTCTAATACAACTTCTGCCCAAGTATCAAAATGTGCCACACACAAGTAACTACTCAGACAGTGAAGTGGGTTATCTCAGACCACATAGCAGCACACATGCTGTTCTGCACTCCTGTCTCTAATGCAGACAACCTTTGCCGGGCATAATGCACTTCTGCTGTAGAGAAAACTGACACACCTTGAATAACTGATGGTGATTTGCAATTAACTGTAAAGTGTAAACAACTGTCCTAATTAAAACACAGGAAAAAGGGGCTTTTAGATCTTCACATAGCATCGTGCATACCCTGGAAGTCCTTGAATTATATATTCTTTGGGAATTACTTTCTAATTACAATCAACAGAACTTCCTATAATGATACACCATTGTTTTCTTACCATCTCTACAACTACATGGTAACAGGGCTTTCTGTTTTGGTTCAAACAGCTTCACACACAGGTGTCTCTGACCTTTATTTTTTCTCTTCTTTCACAGAATCACAGAATGGGCAAGGTTAAAAGGAATTACATTGGATCACCTTGTCCAGCCTCCCTGCTCAAGGAGGGTCATCCCAGAATGCATTGCACAGGATTGTGTCCAGATGGTTCTTGAATATTTTTTTACTGGAGAGCATCACAGTGTTGTGCTTTGTGTTGAATGCTGGAAGAAAACAGCAAGTAAATTAAAATAATAAGCCAAACCAATAAAGTGCATTTTTGTCCCTTTCACTACCTTTCAAAAATATTTTAAGTTTTACACCATCAAATACTGTCACTCTTCCTTTCTGTTTTACTTATGATTGTGATGGGGTGAGAAGGCAGATCAGACTCTAATCAGATTTTGAAATTTTTACATTTGCCAAGAAGCCATTGTAATGATTCTCAAACAATCCAGGAAAAGCCACTAGCCTGATATACTAAAACCACCATCAGTAATTTTGTGAGTGTACTCACCACTGTGCAGGTGTGCTTTGGGCTGTGTAGATTCTTGGTTTAACCTGCCATATGCAAGAAAAGAGCTGGTGGTCAGATGTATCCAGAAGCTTGTGCAAGAGCTGTGAACCACTGCCAGGCCTGTTCCTCTTAAAAAGTGCTTGCAAGATAAATAAGCAAAAGTATTATGGTATAGATAATATGGTGGTACAGAAGGGAAGGAAGTGGATTTTGGAGTCTGACTGCACTTTATTTAATTAAGGCTACTTACCTCGATTTTCATTTCTGCCAGTAGAGAAGAGGCAATACTGTGATAAATAGAAGGTAAATCTACATTTCATAAGGAAGCCTGAGTTCTATAAGAACACATTGATTCAGCCCAGCAGAGAATTTTACATGTCTCTTCTCACAGATGCCATTATCAGTCCTCCAGAGCAGTGCATTGTTACTTTTTTTGCAATATAGAGCACTGATTGTTTTTGAAATGCTGATGCACTTTGTCAAAGCAATGAGGTTGTTCTCATTTATGAGAAGATTTCTTTCTACAACTAGATTAGTGCAGTAGTGCAGAGGAAGCTTTCAGAAAGCAATAACTGAAGCTCAGTGCCTTTAATGTGCCTGTATTTTTTAAGATTATTGCACACTACTGTCAGCAACTTTTATACCCAAGGAATCAGACAAGACATTGCAGGTAAACACAGTAAAGCCTTTAAGGAGAAGAGAATAAATGGAAATTGCGATGGTTGTAGGTTTTTTTCATGGTTTATCTTCAAGAAAATTCTTCTTTGTAACAACTCTATCCCTAACAATATTCTCCAGCAGGCAAACAGTTTTTGTCTGTTAATCATATATGTGCTATAAATCTTGACCCCTTTGATAACAAAGCAAAAATCAATGAAGCTGAAGTCAAGGTTAGTTTGGTTTCTATTAGAATTTCAGCATGAAGCAAGGTGAGTTTTCTTCTACTAATTAATACATCTGAGTCTGAAATACTGGTGATTTTTGAAAGAGGAGAATTTATTGCTTCAATATTCATACTAGGTATTTAGTCTTCCTATGTCTCCATGTAAATTTCAGGGGGAAAACCGTGAGATGGGAGAGATGTGTCTGCCTAGTGCTGCAAGCAGGTGTGATTAGTTTTATACTTATTTTTCAAGTAGTACATCATGATATTAAACTTGCTAAACATTCTTGAGAGCAGGAGACAGAGCAAAAAAGGCTTGTAAACACACTCACACGCTTAAAATGGTATTGTCAAATTTTCCAGCCTTTGAAGTCTCTGAAAAGTGTAGAACATTATTGGGTAATTATATTTACTGTTCCACACCCCTTCAGATACTATAAATTACCATCATCCTAGGGTGGTAGCAATTTATATCACTTGAGGATTTGTTCCCTGTGTGGTAAACCAAAGCACCAGACTTCTCAAGCAGTTCAAGCAACTTGCCATTTAAAGGTTGGGCCTAGAGTAGTGGTCACAATGTGAATAGTGCCTGTTAAATTCAAGCTCTGTGTGTGTGTTCACTTATTGGAAAACCTGAAATCACTTAATGTTTCTCTTCTTTCTGACCAGTAATGCCACCAACTAATTATTCCTGAAGAGAGATCCCTCGAGAGAAGGCTGACATCTGTGTCACATATTGGCTGCTCTATTAGGAACCTACTGCTGTATGCAGACCGTGTCTGATCAGATTTCATGTGCCTTGAAATCCAGACAACCTGGAATGGGATACTCTTAGACAGTTAAATTACATTAAATATTTAAAAATAGGATTTGACAGCATCCATTAGGTCTCTTAAAGAATCCCTCTTCTTGCTACTGGAACTAACCACGCAGCTCACAAACTTTGTGACTTTTCAAATGAGTAACACTTTCTGCTTCCTATGTCCTCCAAGAATAATTTTTTCATGGTAGTTTCCTATGTTTCCACAATACTGCCAGCAATTTCTATGAAAGCTTCTAATCCTATTTCCACTGAAGACAAGGCTGCTAAAATTAGTTTTGTAGAGAAGAGAGAAAGGAGAAGGGAACTAATAATATATAGCACAGAAATTTATGAGCAAACATGGATGAAAGAAATAAAAAATTGTATAAATTTGTCAGTAAAATCTATCAAGCTAAATACTTAACCTAAGACTTCTTTGGTCTAGTACCAAATAACCAAGGACACCAGAAGGGAGGCTAGCTGTGCACTGCCAGCTCATGGAATGAATTCCAGCACAAAGGAATTAAATAACTTTCTTGTGGTCATGACTGATTTCAGTGGCAAAGCTGAGGGCAGAAGCCAGGTTTTCTGACTGCCAATGCTGTCTTTAAATTGGTGAAGTTGTCTTCTATCTTTGGAAAATGCCATGGTATCTGTGTTGCTTTAGTTTGGCTCCACTTGAAGTCAGGTGCTATTAAGCTGATACCCCATATATTATGATATTATATTCAAATGACATTTTACCCTCCCAGGAAAATTGGCACCACTCTAATAATGATAAAAACCCTCTGCATTGTGTTTTGTCTCATTTCATTATCTTATATAAATATTTATGGGGAAATATTTATTCAAGAGAAGAAGATTCCTTTATGCACATCCCACTGTCTGTTTTTGAAAGCTGTTATCTTCTAACAGGCTCTTTGCCAGGCTCTGAAAAAAAACCAAGCTTTTGTAGTGTTTGCTACATATTGTTCTCACATTTAGGGTCTGCTCTAAATTAATGTGCTGATAAATTATTCTACTTCAGATATTGTTCAGCTTTATTTATTCTGTTATTATTTAGGCCATTTTCACTTTGTGATTGCAATAGGATGGTAGTTTAAGTAAGAAAGCAGAGCTAAATTTGTGGTATTAATATATTTTCTGGATCTTCAGTAGTCTGTTGATGTGACATTGTGATAACTTTGAAGTAACATTCATGCTGAAATTTAAAAGAACTGCTTTCAGGGGATGTTGACATAGAATATTTGTACACAACATGATGCTATACCAGAAAAGGTGCTGTTAGATGATAATAGCAAAACAAAGATGACAAATTATACTAGAAACAGAAACAGTGAGTTGGGGGTTTTTTAATGTAAGAAAAAATGGTATGTTGCATTTTTTAAGACACATTTGTCTTAAGAAATGTAGTTTTATGATTTATTTCAAATAGGTAGGCAGTATTACTCATATGTGAATCACTGTCATGGTTCTAACGTCATTGTAACTTCCAGCCCAAAGGTAACTTCAGCTGGCAGTGCAATTTTAAGAGCCAGTGTAGGAGGAGAAAGGTGACAGAAGGCTATGAAAGGGATGACAGAGGGTGTAGTATTTGGCTAGTAAAAATAACCTACTTCCTTATCAACATGGTCTGACTGTAGCAACCACTTTGGAAAGAGCTCTGTGACTGTGCCAGCACATCTGTGAGGAAGCAGAATGTATCCACTACTTAGCACACTGCCCTTACCTGCAGTGAGAGGCACCTTGCTAACTTCCCTGGAGTTTTTCTTTAAAGGGCTGTAGCATCCATCCTCACAGAGCTTTGACACTGGATGTGTGTGGCTGAGTAGCCTTAGAGGGAAAAGAGGACACAGCAGAGGTGATGGCTGCCACCTCCTGCAAGCAGCCTGGAATTCAGTGTGATGAATTACCACTCCATGGGTCCATGGGACCACCATGGGACACTCAGGGTCCACGAGCCTTCATGATAAGCTGTTCTCTCTGCTCTACAGAGTAATTTCTGTGAGAGCAGGAGGCCTTCTGTACAATTCAGTTTGAAGGGTTGCCTGGCTGTGTGTGCTTTAAATTGAAATCAAATCAGGTTTTTGCCTAATCATTGGTAAACTGCTTTCTTTTTCACTCCAGCTAATACAAACTTGACTGATTTTCCCTCCCAAGGGAAGATGTCTGTGGTTTCTCACATATGCATGCTGTGGATGATAAACAGAAAGATATATAGCACCGATGCATTTATTCAGGGGGAAAAAAATCTTTCAATATTGCAAAATCCAGCACTGGAAACAGATACTTTTTAAAAGGGCCACATTTAAGACCTTCTGAAATTGGCATTTTCAAAGGTATGACAACAGAGGTTAGGGGTAAGGTAGAAAGGTCATGTGGGGACAGAGAAATACCTTTTGTCAGTATAGTCATCCCAAAGAAACCAACAGAACTAGGTTCCTTCCTTCTTCAGGATTTCATCTCTGCCCATTTAATCTTGATCCTTTGCAGCTTTCTCACCTTTTCCCCACATCCACAGCTACACTCACATGTCTGCAAACCTCCCACCTTCCCCATCTGCACTCTCCTCTTCAGCCTGGCTCACTGTGTGCACATGCCTAAGGAATCAGCACAAGGCATGATCTGCTCCTTTCCTCACTCTCTAAAACTGCTGTGGAGATGCAGTCTCCTCCTCCCTTGTTATCTTTTACATGTTCTTGACTTGTCCAATACACCTCTAGGAAACAAATATCCTGCTCTTGATACTGGAACTGGAATGTTACTTTCTTGTCAACATAGAAGTCTTATTAAAGGCTTCTGATGTGATTCAAAGTTTTATGAAATGGAAGAAATCTCAAGATAATTGATCTCACTTTTACCACTCTAAGAGTGAACTGTGTATTGTATCATCCCATCTTCCCCCAGCTATAAGCCATTATCTAAAAAAGTATTTCTGTCTTAGTTGCACTGCTGTACATCATAAGATGTTTTTTCACTATTTTTACTTGTATCTGGTTTTGCCTAAAGTTTTCCAGACTCCAGGTTTGCTCTGCTTTTGCTTCTCTGAGAAATTTGACTTTAGCTTCTCTTTTCTTTTGAAGCTCTTCTGGTAGTCCCTGCTTCATGATCTGAACAACAAAGACCTTTGTGAAAGAAAACAATTTCTCAGTCTTTGCTTAGCAAAGAACAGATTTCAAACAGTATCCCATTTCCTCTGAAAATGTCTGGGTTTTTTACCCTGCTAAACTTCCATCAAAAGAAACTGAATACTTGTTTAACTTCCAGTTTCTCAAAGTGTCTTAGCTTTTGCCACTGCCATATGCAGCCTGAATTACCCTCCATTTTTGAGGGATTTCATATCATACACTAAAGAGAACCAGCAAATAGAGTAACAGCTTCAAACACATTGAAACAGTGGAAAAGCACAGAAGAATATAATTACCATTTTATTTGTGTCACTAGGCTAGACTGACACAGTCCCTTTCAGCACACCATCTGTCTTAGATTAAAATGGAAAAGTTTCTTATTAAATGATGCATTTGCAAGGGGTTCACAGCTGCAGAACCAACCAAATCTTTTAACATCTGTTCAGTCCAAAGAGACCTGGACCTAAGGTACCTATCAAAGAATATTCTTGAAATTGTTCTTTACTTCAGTGCCAGAATGGGATGTGCATTACTGTTGTGCATTTGCTGTTCTACATTTAATAATAGTGTTATCAAATGGGACTGTGGAAGGAACACCCACTGGACAGAGTATGAGGTTGTACGACCTGAGAAAACCTGCAAATATCTCTGGGCTTTTAACTTCCCAAGTACATTCCAGGTTTTCAAATCTATGTGATGTGAGAGCTTGAAATTTTGACAGCTGTGAGAAGACTGTGACTATGGAAAGAGAAGGGCACTATGAGATCACCCACACTGCTTAGTCATGGATCTTGCTTTGCCACCAGACAGTTGTAAATGGTAGCAACAATTGTAGCATATGTTCAGTCAGTAATGAATGCATTTCAGACTACAACAGTTTTTGCTCTTGTCAGGTTTCCACTGTGTTTGTTCACTGAAGAGAATGATGAGTTTACTCTTACTTGAGCATTCATCTCAAATGTGTTTTTGTTTAATAATCTCTTTGTTTGAAGCACAGGAAATGACTGTGCCCCCAAAAAAAAAAGGACTAAATATTTAGATAGCAGTCCAGAAAGGTCATGCTATTATGTGAAAGGATAAAGATAATCCATCTGTGATCAGCTGTCTTATTTAAAAAGCAAATGAAATGGCTACCTCCAGATACAATTAATATGTCTAGTAACCAGATCATGCATGCATGGCTGCTCCAAAATTAGGACACAGCAAAGCTGCTGCTGTGCCACACAGTTAATCCAGCAGGTCCAGCACATCTCCGAATTGACAGGGATGCACAGATTGATAATATGGACATGCATAAACAGCACTGACATATCTGCATCTTTGTCTTCTGTTAGCCAAAAAGGCCTGGCTGCCCTGTACTGCAGATTTTAGATCAGTGAGACCCACTTTGATATACAGACACTGGAGGTGCAGGCAGCCAGCTGTCTTTGGCATCAGAAGGGTGGGAGCTGCAGCAAAACCACCTCAGCCCCATGGGCCTGAACCCAGATTGCATTGGAAGATGGGTCAAGGTGTGTGGGACAGCAGTGGAGTAGGAAAGTCCTATTGACCAGTAGGAGAAGGGGTTCTCCTACCCAGCCAAAGCCCCATCAGCAGCAGAAAGGGCCAAACTGTAGCCTCCCAAGCTCTTTCTATCCTGTATCTCCTTTCTTCCTCTTTCTTCTTCTTTCCAGGGGATATATCAAGAAAAGCTTGGCACTGGACCATCATGCCTGGGGAAGTACAACCAAATTTGTGCTACAATGACAAGAAGCTGTAATGGCTGGTTCATCACATTCTTCTGCTGCAGAGGTCTGGTCTTTGGTCTGATACAGAGGACTGGGGATAGGGCTCATTCTTGCAAAGCATGACCAACCTGATGTATGTGAGCTGTCCTGTAAAAACCAGCAGACCCACTTAGAGAGCAAAAATAAACACATGCAGGCTTTAGCTAATCTAAGATTGCCTTTTAAACAGCTATTTAATTTAAGGATTAGATACCCAGTTTCTCTGGCTCCTCTCAAGTGAAAATGTGGTGATAAAAGATACTTTGTCATTGCCTATCACTCATTCTGATGAGAGCTGGTGGACCACATTACCTGACTTAAATGGGCATTAGAATTTAATTGTCCTTAATCAAATTATCCTATCACAAATAAACCAACCTTCCTGAACTAATTTTCTTAGTGTGTTTTTATGGTGTATGCTTCTATATTTCTTTTTTCTTGTTCGATGTCAGAGAAAGGATAATAAATGGATATTTAAACAGTTTCTGCCAGCTTCCCCCAATGGAATGCATTCACCATCACCCTGTCAATTAGTAATCATATAAATATAAATGGTTAAAATCCAGCCTTTCTTTGTGTGGGATGTTGTCTTACCTGGGTTATTCTTGATTTTGATATGCGTATGATACAATTAAAGGGAAAATTATCTTGTACCTTGTGTTTCTATTTCCTGGTACTACATGTGTACTCAAGAAAAGCATGTACTGTATGTTAGTGATACTTCTGCATTTAAATAATGAAAATTTGCTCTAGAACTCTGAAAATTACATCAGACTACTTTGATAGAGGAGTGGTGTCTGTTTCTTATGCATTACTATCCATTATATAGGCAATGTGATTACTTCCTCCATTCCATTTTGTGACAGTAATGTTTTATTTTGCTAGATAAATTTTTCTTTTTAATTTGAGTATTTCTTTTATCCAGCTGTTTTAAAAAATCAAGTCTTACTTTCCTGATCCCATGACAGAGAAAGAGTTCAGAGAAAATTTTGGTAAAAAGGTATAAATGATGTTAAGGTTCTTGTGTGGAAAAGCAATGGTAAGCACAGGACGTGATAAATTCATTAACCTGGGAGAGAGAAAAACCCAGAGCAGATTGTCAAGAATCAAGCATAGCCCTGAAATTGTTACTCTGAGTAGTAAAGGGAAGGTGAGAAATAGCTAAAAGTATATTTGAAGGTGATACCAAACCATGACATCCCTGTTACAACATTTTCATGTTTCAGCCTGTTTTATGACTTGCTACACATGAGGTATAAGGATCTGGGTAAGACTGAATAAACAGAGGATGCTTTCTCACTTCAGCACATGTCAGCACATACAGCCCAAAAAATACCTCCACAGGGTGGGTGTTTTAGTTCAAAATCAAGCATGTGGTACAGTAAGAACAAAGATGCATATAAAGTTATTTGTGAATTTGTAATGTAATGTGGAAGGTGCACTTTTCAAATGGAGACAGATGAATATTTAAAAATGTGCCTGGTATTTGATATTTTTGGCTGTAAGAGAAGTAATGAAGCAAGAAAATAAGGTGTGTATAATATACAACACCTTTTTGCACTTCACCTTGTGACCCTACCATTTGGGTCTTCTGATCATTAAACTCTTCACAGAGCCCTCACCAGACATCTGAAACTTTCCATGAGAGCTGAGCTGTGGACTGCAGTTCCTGGTGTACAAAAGAGGATGACTTCTGTATTCTGCAAGGAAAATAAAGTTGAAAGGAGGAAGGAGTTCTTACTTAAGCTATGTTTGTTCACCAAAGCCTGGGGTATGTTTTTATACAGTCAAGCAATAGTCATGGAGAGTAGGATCCAAAGGTATGAGCTGGATACAAGTATACTCTTGCGATTTTTTTTTGTTGGGTCTTTTGTTTGTTCGTTTGTTTTTTCCCCCATGAACAAAAGTTAGGACTCTAACATCAAAGCACTGGGACAAAATGAACAATCATGATAACACTGAAAGCTGTAAAACATCTCTAACCACCCTGTGAAGGAACCAAAGGCATGCTATGTGACACTGAATAAAAAGACAGTTCAAGATAGGACTCAGAGTGCTTGAGGGAAATGTTTCCAATGCAGCACATTGCTTATGGGAATAGGTTGGAAGAAAGTCACATCCCAGCCTCAGGGATCCTTTGCTGTGGTTAGAAAGTGCATCAGTTTATATAGGTTTCACTAAGCAGGAGAGAGGATATTTTGGCACTTTTTTGTGAACATGGAATGGCTATTTAGGCTTGAGCAAAATTTAAGGCTTAAGAATGAAGCAGCCAAAACTGAAGTTCCTTAGTAAAACTGTTATTGGCTTAATTATTCCGGTATTTGAAATCTGGTCTGTTTTTAAAGGCTAGAGAATGACTAATATAGGCTGGTTTATTTAAATTTCATCGTTCCATGATTTATAATACTTTTTAATTATAACAATCAAGAAAAATGGAAATTAATTTAGATTAAAACATAGCAATAACTTACAAGAACCCAGATCTTTTGACCAAACACTTTTTTTTTTTTTTTAAATCACAGTGCATTACAAAGCTACTTTTAAAGTCTACAAAATTCTTTAGTGTCCAAAATAGTGATCTGGATACATCATGATAAAGTAGTGGTGACTGGGAACAAAAGGCAAAATGGTTTTCCTTTTCTTTGAGAAGTTTCCAGACACAAATCAGAATGATCAGGTCCTGTAACTAGATTAATCCTTGTGCAGCACTTACCATCCAGCAGGATTTAAACCTATCACTTGACAATGCACAGTGGACAGTGAACAGTGAAGAACTTTATTTACAAATATTTGGTGACCAATACTACATTTGAGGCTTTCTATAGTAGCCACTTCTTTCAAAGAAAGGGATTGGGGGTCTTGTTCTACTTGCTCTACATAGGTTTCTTTCAGAAAAGTCAATGGACGTGATTGTGAAAAATTCCATGCAAGAGCTGCTGGCCAAATGTGAAAAAAAAAGAAAAAAAAAATCTTAGGAAAAGCTGAATCAAGAACTGGAGCAGCAAGCTCAGAATCTTGACATCCTCCTCAGACCAGCACTCTTTCTCTAAAAGCCTTCTCTGTTAATGTCCCTGGTTCCGTATTATGTTTCAAAGATCCTTCTCAAAGAAGCACATCAGCAGCACTCTTTTTGAAGTGGAACAAAAGATTTCTGCCACTGTGTTTAGCAATCAGAAAATGCTGTTTCATAATTAGGCTTTTTTTGTGGGTTTGGAAGTTTTTGCTTGTTTTTTTTAATGCCTGTTATGCAAAAGATCACTAAAATAAGTCAGTGAGACACTCCAATAATGGTGGACTTTTCCTTTCTCCATTTCCCAAATGTAACTTTTGTGTTTACCATTTAGTACTGACACTCTTTGTAATAGTTTTAATTTTCTAAATATCTAAAAGTTTTATTCTTTTAAAGTGAAGGTAAAAAGCTCTCATTCAGATAAATAATGAGATGTCATGGTTTGGTTCGAAACCGGGCAGAAACACCATTTAATGTGGCGGTTTCACATTCACCTGCTCGCCTGCTCACACCAGGCGAGAGTGTAGTGTAGTGGTTTCATGAGAATAAGGATTAAGAGAAATGCAAAACAGGCCTAAACTTCAAACATAAAAAAATAGTTTATTAACAAAAGACAACAGAATCAAAATCAACCCCCAGGTGGTTTCTTCTTCCCCCCCAGCCCCTCACCCATGATGGTTCCTTTCTCCCACCTCATTTATCTTCCTTTACCACCATCCTTCTCACCAACAACACAGAGAAACAAACTTAGAAAACCCCTGGTCAATTTACCACTCTTGAAATAGGCTTTCATCAGTCCAATTGGAAGAAGAGTCTCTCTTGTCTCAC
>VZTR01008428.1:167308-182287 GCA_013400775.1 Chaetops frenatus | reverse complement strand
AAAGTGAAAAAAGTTGTTGTCCTTTAAACCACAACATGAGATAAAGATAATTAATATAAAAAGTTTACACAGTCCAAAAGAAAATCCTTAAAATACTTTCAATATATGACAAACATATTTTGTTTCAAAATTTGATTGATGGCAAGAATTAACTTGCAATATCAGAGCCTCCTTATAGAACAGAAATTATTAATTTCAATCAGCTTTATTCACTCCAAAATTGTGGGCTGATGTCTCATTAGATGTTCTGTTATACACTGGAGGGCACACTAGGAGGAACTGAAGAGGAGAAGGTCACAAGGAAGGATGCCATGGTCAGCGGGCTCTTGAACTGACCATGACTGAAGTAGCTCCAGACCTGGTAATTCTGGTGGTGAATCATGCTGAGACATAGAATTTCTGGCTCATCTGGATTTTAGAATCCGTTACAGATGTCTGAGAACAGCACAACACTGTCCTTATCTTGGTGAGAGCCACTGACCTATCCAAAGTTGAGAAAACCGAAATCCATTATGTGTGGCATCTGGGAGCCAGTCTGGCTTCCCATTCGCAGGTGTTATCCCAGACAAACACTCCTTGTCTGAGCCCATACACTGAGAAGAAGGGCCTTTGTGGAGAAATGGGCTCTCACTGGCCATTGGAACTGGCAGACCCTTTCTTGGTTGGCAGGTGTGGAAGTTACTCACTCATGACATTTTAAAACTGAAAAAATCTAAAAAATCTATGTATTTATAGACCTGCAAAGAAGGAAATTTGTAATAGGAATAATACCTGGGAAGATGGTTAATTCTTTACATGCCTGAGAGCCCTTGTTAGTTGAAGGATCTGTAAGCTGGTTTCCATGACATGTCTTAGTAGTCAGAAATATCTGGTTCTCACCTTGTTGGACTGGGAAACACCACACAGATACCCTGAAGCTTTTGAAGTAGCTTTGAATCACGAGTCAGAAACAGCTGGTTTTGTATCACATCTGACTGTAAGCCTGACCTTGATTAAACTGAACATAGACACACTCTGCTTCCAATTCAAACTGGCCTTTAAGCTCTGGATTTGAAATCTCATCCTGGAAGAAGGCAAGAAAATACAGCAGAACATTTCTTGAGAAGCTCTTAATTGCTTTTCATTCCTCAATTTTCCTTCTTCTTCCTTCCCACTCAGAAATGATAATTGCTTGTTTTTTCTTTTTAACTAGAAACAAACTATGAGAAAAGCAGGTATTATCCTACTCCAACAGCTGTATGTAATTTACAGCACATATTGAGCATGTCTTTTCATTTTCATCACTTGTCTCAGAGCAAACATAGTGGTCTGCAAGTGTGATCCTAAGACAGGGCACAGGACAAAAGCACTGGCAATCTTGCACATTTGAGACAAGTCAGGCTAGGAACTTGCTCTATTTTCTAGCTCACTGCTTGTGAGAGCTGTCTGAGAAACTGTTAGCTTTTTGGCTGCTGGATAATAGCAGAGCTCTGTTGATTGCTGTAGGCTAAGATCTCCTGTTTATGGAAACAATCACTACTTGTCTTATTTTAATCTGATCAGCTGTCTGTGGCTGCTAGTTGAGTGTATTTTCAGTGGAGAAGAACGTCTGAATGATTAACATCTCCTCTCAGTTTACACTGGGTTATTGCTGGGACTTGACTGCTTCAGCTCCTCCACCTATGCAGATCTGGACCAAGGTTTTGTGGCTAAGTGCACTGTGCCCCTGGATAGAACAATTATATGACTCAAGGAACCTTTCTTCATTTTATTCCCAACTCCTTTTCATGTTTTTTACCTAGCAGGGTTGGCCTGCAGTCATTCCATTTACAGTGGAAGGCATTGATGTTTCAGTGCCTGATCAGGCAGCAAGTCTTGGTAATACATTGCCTGTGTGAGACTTAGAAACAGAGCATTAGTTTTCCTTATCCTAGCTCTCATGTGGCATCACTACTGCAATGCTTTATTTTATGAGGCTAATAAATTAAAACTTTCTTTCCATGTTCTGTGAAAAGACAAGAAGTTGTTATTTTTCTTGCAAAACCACATTAAAGAGAAAGCAACAGCAACTGGAGTATTGCTGTCATTGCTTAATGAAAACCAGAGCACTGCAGTGGAAAACATGCGGGGAAGGACAGCTTCAATTAGAGAAAAGGGGAGATTAAAGACCTCTCTTTTATACAACCTAGGGAAGGAATGTGAAAGAATGGGTTTGAAGAAGGGTCTAATTGAAGGATAAAATGGAAACGGTAAATGGCTTATGATAAGATCAGTAAGCAGAGACAGTGAAGCCAGTACTGCTGGGAATATGTGTAGAAGTTCATAAAACCCCCCAAACTCAGTTCAGCCTGGAACAGGCAGATACAGAGGAAATATCCCAGGAATTGTGAGTATGTAGAAATCCTATTGGACAAGGACAAAAGGTTTGAAAGGGAAGAATGTAAATAGTTTGAAAAACAGTCAAGTATTGTTTGCATTAAAAAAATGTTAACTGAAATAAGAGGAGAGTCAGGAAGATCAAGGTCTTTTCCTGAAGGAGGAATGAATGAAATTTAATGACAATTTTGCACTGAAATATCCCTGTAATCAAGGAAAACTTCTCAACAGGGAAAATCTGCATAGTCAGAAAGGTAGAATCTCTTAAACTTGAAACGAATATAACAATGTGTAATATTTCTTCTTAACACATTGTATAGAGCAACTTTGACTCAGACAAATATGTTTTAAATTAATTTAAATCCTTAAGTCAGCTGGGCGAAGAACAAGGTCAGGGAGAGAAGAAAGCTGGATGAAGGAAATTATTTCAACTTCAAAGAATTTTCAACTGTATTAACAAAAGCAAGAGAAATGGGATACCGAGAAGAGGAGATTTTTTTGCAAAGAAGTCCTCATTCTCCCTATCTTCCCTGTAACAGCTGAAAATTTTATTCTGTTTGTTTGCTGCTTCTCTGGTTCGAGGTAAGGCTGAGCAATCTTGTTTTCACTCCCCTGTTGATCCTTTGGAGAGCAGCTCCACCTGAGCAATCTGCCACTGGTATGTGCAGCCTTTTTTTTCAGCATTCCCCAGTTGGCACCACAGGTTAAGTGCTGTTATATCTTGTAGTTAGTGTTGCCATCTGAGACCACTGACCATTTCATTTATTCCATCAAGTGTCTGAATGTGTCTGTCCTCTTGAGAGGCCACAGATGTCCCATTTCTTTCTGCTCTTAGCTGCTGTTTGCCCTGGCTTCATACCACACACTTGACTTGATTTTGTCACTTGGTCCCTTCCACTGTCTGTGCCTGCTCTACCAACTTCCTTTCTCTCCCAGCTGTTAAAAGCCCTGAGGCTAGCCCAGTATGTGTGCATAGGTAGTTATGTATATATATACACATATCAGTGTATCTCATTTATCCAGGCCTTGCCACCTCCCTGCTCCTTTTTGATGGCAGGTGTTTTGGGGATGAATTTTTGGGGACAGTTGCTGGCACATGCAGACATCTGCCATGGTGAAAGGAAAGGAATCAGCCCTTGAGAAAAATGGCTGCTGCAGGTCAGGCCTTAGAGACATAGTTATGTGAGGAAACTTGGCTGTTCCCTGCCTGTACCATATCTAGCTCTTTCCAATGCCATGGGTCCATTTATTTCATTACTACTTAAGACCTCTTTGAAGTATTTATAATTTTTTATTGGGTGTTTCTAAGAAACACACATAATATAGTTGATCCAACAGTAAATCTGTTATGATGTGTTTATAAGGCAGGCTTTAGATTCTCTGGAAAGATTAGTATTGAATGATGCAAGTTTAGACTGAGCTAGAAATGTGAACCAGAAAATCTAGGTCATTATGGGAGAGTTCCTATTTTTTGCAAAGATAGATGAACATATTGACTGACATGCTTACGAAAAAATGACATTGTTTGCTTATTGACTTATCTTCACTGTGTTTTCCCTTTAGTTTAAATTCTGCCCTGGTGAAGCAGAGTATTCCTGTTGCAGCACCAGGGCTATGTACAGATGTCCCAGTTTGTCCTGTTATTGAACAAGGTGTGTTATCCCAGGCTGAACAATACCCTGATGGAATTTTCAACTCAGCTGCTTTTCCTCCTAGGCCCAGCTTAGTGCCATGTAGACAGGTTTGCATTGACAAACATGATAGGCTTGGCAACTGGTACAATTTTTCCCCAGTTGTAAGTGATCATCAGATGTTCACAAGTGGAACTTGTGAGCCTGTGATCCAGGCCATGAAGCAGAACAGGACCTGGAGCAGCTCTTTATCAACAACGACCTCTGGTCAACTCTAATGTCTAACAGGGCATGCTATCCCTTACACCCACTCCAGGCAGGTGGCTTTTTATCTCCTTTTTTTATTCAGCACATGCAGATTTGTTAATGTTCAGAAAGGAGAAGTATTGCACTGAATAAAGATGATGTAAATTTAAAGTTGTTGCAGTTTCTGCAGTCAGTCTCTGTTCAGGTAGACAGGTCTGTCTACCACCAAGAAACAGGAATGGACAAAGGTTGGGCCCTTTGTCCACTGCTATGGCTGAGCAAGCTCAGGGAGGTGAGAAGTGCACTAGTATGGACACTAATGGAAAGATAGTTTATTAGTCTTCCCAAAAACACCTTTTGTGTTTTTGTGACTGCATTACAAGCCAGAAAATCTTCAAAAGATATTTGTCAAGGAGCAGAAAAATGTCTCCAATTTAAATTTTCATGGGCTGGAGAAAGCCATTTTGCAGGCAGTTCTAATCAGGTCTATGTCACTGTGACCTTTCCATCATCTCTGTCCTGCCACACCATGCTGCAGGTGCTAGAGAAGGATGGGTCCATAATGCAAGATCCTGTGTGGGCAAGCACAGTCCCTCACGTAACCTGTTTTTCTTGGGACTGGGTCTAGGACCACAAAGCAGTTGCTTAGTGGTGTTATAATGCCAGCTGCCTGAACAACTCTGTGGCAGTTTGGAAGGCACCACCTTGTGCCCATGCTTCTCTGAGAATTTCTCCTTTTTGATAACCTTCGATCGCATCCTGCACTTTTCTTGCATATTTTGTGCCAAATTTTTCTCAGTTCAAATAAATCTCAAAAATTTAATTGGGCTGTAAGAGAGTTCATCTATTCTTCTCTGTTCCTCAGTCATTAAGAATATGCAAATCCTGCATAATAATATGTGTATATATCTGTGCTTACTAATTTAAAAGAACTGCTCTATCTAACATGAGGAGAGGCTTCGGTGTGATAAAAGTTTTATATATATGCCCTTTAGAAATCCCAGTCCGAACACTTGACTTTGAAACTGCACTGAACCAGATTATGAGACGATCCTTCAGCTTTGACTTGTTTAGACAAGACACTGCTGAAAGTGCCTTTCAGTAAAAATCAAAGGTAGTGGAAATGGTCTACTTGTTCAAATGCACCAACTTCCCAGAGAAGAGAAAAGAAAAGTGTTTTGGGTAAGATATTTATCAATGTGAGTAAGGCTGAGCTAGCCTGAGGCAAGTGTATTTGCTCCTGTGGGCAGCATAGCATTTGAAGATGTTAACATCACACAAATTTTACTGTTTCCTACTTTTAATAGTTTTGAAACATATTTAAAAATAACTGAAATTTTAAAAACTTGGTGTATGATGTTATAAATGTAGTCTGAAATTTTGAATAGAGAATAATCCCTGCTTGAGATGAAAACTAAGTAGAAACCAAGGAAACAAAGTGTAATAAAGTGCTAAGAAAAGGAGGAGAATAATTTGTGACATGCATTTTGAGCAGAATTGGTGGGTTAGGATGAAGATGACAGTGGCATGTGTGAGTATTTTATTCCCTAGTGGGGGCAGAATAGCAAAGCCAGTAAAATCCAAGCCTAGTGCAACTCTGGGCCTCCCACAGAGAACCACAGTCCTGCTTTTGAGGAATGAGCAGAAATAAAATCCTGTGAAGCACTATGGCAACCATCACCAGGGAGACCATCATAGATCTCAAACATGTTTATCCAGAAGAATTACGAGTCACAGAGTGAGATGATATACTTGGAAATGGTATTTTAAAAGTAAAAACACTGTTACCTGGTAATTGCAGTGGTATGGAAATGTGACACTTTGAGTTCTTAATAAAACAAATCTGTTTTTAAGAGATGCTGCAGTGAATACCTCCTAGAAACAGCTAGAGAGTTTTACAGAGTTTTACTTGCAAAATATGTACGTGAAAGAACTGGTCATCGTGCAAGAAGGGATAGCGGACCAACAATGTCACTATGGTAGATCAGTAAAGATCTTTAAACAAAACTGAAGCTAAAAAAATAAATGAAACAAATAATCAAAAAATATTTTACAATCCTATATAAGAAAAATACATACAGCCATCCACTGGTGATCATGTTTGTGAGTGAAACAAATTCCACTGAGTGCAATGTGGTCCTCACGGATAGGATTCAGATGAACTTTGCTCAAATTTGGCAAAGACAGAAAGCCCAGCCAATTTTGTGCTCTGTTTTATTTTAAAGAGGGAAATGGGAATTGTTGCATTCTGGTCCTGGTTATACCACCGGTCTATCATACTGGGCAATTCACCTACTTGTTTCAAGTTTCTATCCTACAAAGGAAGATAGAAGCTTGCTAGAATGCTATGACAATGAGCCAGTTACCAGTTATGCAGAGATTTACGTGTGTGAAGTATGAGTTTACAAAAGGCTGTATGACTCGGTTTCTTGGCATTCTTCACAACTGACCTTTTTTTCTCACGTTTCTGGAAAGCTTCTCACCTATGCTGTCCGTGAGTCACCTTGTTTGTCCAGGAGTTTTTCAATTTCATGTAGTTCTTGTTGGCTCTGTCCACTCACATCTTCTGCACAGGTATAGAAAAGGACAGTGTTGCCCAATACTGCTGCTGAATTCACGACTGATCCTGTAAGAACAATAACTAATAGCAGAAGTCTCTGTAAATGTGTTTTTGAACAAGAGTTTCTTGCTGACAGGCCTGATTTGAATATGCAGTTGAATTTGCTGGTAGCTGGATAGTTCCCAGTCTCCTGTCCCGTCTCTCTGGGTGTACAGATATCCACAAACCTTTGCAGGTGATTCAGTTAATAAAAGATAATATTTTAAAAAGTCCAGTATCCCACAAGTCCCTCAATCTATACCAGGAATGCCAGCCTGTGCTGCTTGATTACCCCATGGAGGAGACTGTCCAGGAACAAGTATGGGTCACCCTGATATGGCATTTCCACATCTACTTTTACCCTTTGCCACTTGAGAAAGTAATCAAGACTGAAATCATCATCACTGATTATCCAGAAAGAGTAAAGCACCCTAAATCATAAAATATTTCTAATGTTTGAGATTTGAAAGAAACAAGTAATGTTTTTGTAGTAGGAGCCTGATTCTGATTTTAAATAACAAAAGCTGTTTCTGAGTAACATGAAAGACAAAAGGAAAAGAAGACAAAGAAAGATTATCAGAGACATATTCCTTTTTAGCCTCAAAAATACTGTCATTTCTGTATTTCATTATGCACTTTTTTGACACTGATATTGGCAGTGCAATATTTACCTCCCAATATGACATCAAACTATTTCTCAATGCTTGCGTCTTGGCTTATGTCATAAGAAAGAAGCACTTTGTTCTTCTGCATTCTTTAATATTATTATTCACTATTATTGGCAGAAATATATTACTGTCACTTGCACACTGACACAAATTCAGTCATTCTTTCAGTGAATGTCTTAACCCGATTAAATTGATCAGTGTGCATTTTATAAAAACATTTCAAGATAAAATTGATCAGGTCACTCAAATAGCCAAGAAGTCCAATGATTCATTACAGCTGATATCTTTATTTATATTAGTATTGCATCTTTAACTTCTTTTAAGGGCAATTAATTTTTTTACAGCCCTGATTTTTTTACTGCTAAACACATAGGCCTTTATGACTGAATTGTCTTGGAGTGGGGAGCTGTGTGACTTTTTTGCCATCTAACATTTTGTCCTGTTTTCAAGGGTAGAAGAATATTTGCTTGGTCTGATGCAGGCTGCAGCCACTGTGTGGGTCATGAAAGCACTCTGCATGACACCCACATGCTTCCCACTGGGGCAATTGTTTCCTTTCCACTTGTGTCAGCATTTTGCCCATATTTGCAAACCAAAGGCCACATCCTTATGGGTTATTTTATTCTGAGTGATAAGCCATTCAGGTGGTGTTTTCTCCTGGTGTATGAAGACTGAGAAAGATAGCATAGTGTCTCCTAATGATTCAGTGAAATATTTTAAAAAGTCAGGGCTTATTTCTAGATGGATGTGGTCATAGTTTTCCCTTTATATGTGCATATGCCAATTACAACTCAACAGTACTGCCATATGAATCAGAACTCTCTATGTAGAAAGCCTGTTGATGTGGGAGTTTCAGGCATGCTTTAGTGAAGAGAAGCTGTGACTCTACCCCAAGTGCATTTTGGAAGACAATCTCATGCTCTGTTACAAATAGAAAAAACAACAACCAGCACTAGGTACACAGCACAGATACTCTTTGCATTATCTAATCATGAAGATGGGCAAGATGGAATGTTATTTCACTTTGTATGAGTTCTTGTGAGGAAACCACAGAGCTACAGCAACAGGTTTGGTTGCAAAAGTGCAGTTTGAATACTTGGAGCTATCGCTTCCTGGCAATTATATGATCCATTTTTATATATAAGAAGGGGATTGATGAATTTGCCATGGTATTATGTATCAAAAATTCTAGGGCTAAGAGTTTCATACAGCAGCTCCCCCATGCCCCCCAAGGCAACACATATGAAATCAGAACAATTTGGCTGAGAAAAGATAGCAACAATTAAGGATGGAAGGTGGTTTCCATGTGGTGAGAATCAAGTAGAGCTTTCACAGCTCTCAGTAGACCTACAGAGCAGAGAACTTGGCTCCTTAGATCCCTACATGTCTTTTTGTCAAAGACAGCTCTGCTCTTGGAGATGCATGCCAGAGTCAGTGAGCTGCTGGGAAGCCCTAGAGCAAAAAACACAAGACTGAAAAAGCTGGACTCAACACATGTTAATACTGGGGGAAAATCTCAAGTTTTTAAGTGCCTTCTTTCTTACTCTGAGAACTAGATAGCACTGCTGAAATGCCTTGATGGAAATTTTCCATAGCAATTTTCAAATAGGAATTTGTGAGGGTATTCAGTGTCAGATACTTTGGAATTTAGAGGTTTATAATATTTATAGGAGTATAAGGGACATGAATTGTCCTGCCTTTTAAAATAGGCTTCAAACAGTGCAATCTACATACAATCTTATAGCTGTCTGATTATTATATCTCATTATTTGGTTTGACATATTTCCTTTATGATAAGTCTGCTGGCTGGAGTACAGTGGGACTGGACTTTAATTTAATGGCTTCCATTAGATTATAAGGTTCCACTTGAATGAATGGGGAATCATGAGCAATTTAATTCAGGAAGAGTAGCAGTGAGCACAGACTGAATTTGAACTTATGGAGGGGCCATGAGGAGCAAGAAATATTTTAATTAACTTCAAACTGTCATTAAAATCCTCATGAGATCTATGATTAGAAAAGAAATACAGAATCTGAACACCTTGATTTTTTAAACTATAAATCCTTATTAACCAACCACAACATCCTCAGATTTAGATAAATGATTATATTGAAACATAGGGTTTGAATAAATCAACTTTGGGCTAGTACCTTAAATTTAGTGTAATTTTCATTGAAATAAACTGGTGGGTAAGACCAAATGAGCATCTCTTCCATTTTCCCATCTCCAGCACTGACCAAGTCTAGATCCTCAGTTTTATTAAAGCAGCCTTAATTCAAAATCTATGGCATTAAAAGGAAAGATGTCCCTTTGGATTTCAGAAGAAGAAGCAAGATATCTAAGTGGCAATAATATACTCTTTGCCTATTTTCAAGCCAAAAATTGGAACAGAATATTTTGAATATCCACAAAATAGTTGAAGTATGTTAAATTATTCTAAGTTATACAAAAATAGCCAAAACTTGAAAGAATTATAGAACAATATATTCTCAGTTTTGCTTGTAAAATCATTTATACTTATTACCAAAATATTTTTCTTCCCTGCTGTTCTTGCCAGGGTCACTTTGGTGCTGTTAGTGGTGTTAATTAGTGGAACTCAGCCCTTCTCAGAGCCAGGTGACTTCCTGCTCTTTACTGCAAAAAGAGAAAATAATTTACTGGTGAAAACTTTACAGCCTGGGTAAATATTTCAGGGTTGTACAGGCCAGTGGGGATGGGAAAAAGGAGAAATGGTCTGGGGTGTGGATGGGTATGTGGGGACCCTGAGGATCCTAGGGAAATGTAGGAATTAGGAACTCTGGGCTTTATTGCCCACAAGTCACTGGTGTGTTGTGCTACTCCAGTCAAGGACTTTACCTGGATAAACACCTGTAAAGGTCTTTACAGACTTGCTCCCTCCCCTGTGTAGCAGCCTTTTTTAAGGGAAAAAAATAGAGTTAATTAAGTAAATAATGACTACATTATTATTTCAGAATCTGTAGAGTGTAGCTTTACAACTTAGGTACACGGTAAACAAAAAATTTTGCTTCTTGATGTGTTGCTATAGCAAATTATAAAAGAAGATTTGTAGGAGAGATTTTAGGCAGCTTAAATGCAGGTGATTTATGTGAAAAAATTGTAAAATAATTAAAGAATAGACCTAATTTTCAATTTGACTTCTGTTTTCTCTGATATCAGAGACTGGAAATTTACTTCTGCAGAGATAAAATACATACTGATCAGTGACCGAGGCAGCAAAGAATAAAAAAAAAAATGTAGCATGAGAATATTTTTAAATATTATTTTAAGGTTTAGCACATGCCTTTTTTCAATTCCCTTTGCTCCCAACACCAGAGAGGGCCCTCTGTCAAACAGAACCCTGATCAAACAGCCTAGAAGTTCTTTTTATTTGATCTCCTTGTTTACATGTTGCTCTTATACAAGTCATCAGTTTAGAGACAGGTACTAAAAGAGAGGAGAAAAAAAATACTGACCTCCAAACCCTGCTGTTCCATGATGAACCACTCTCTCAGAGCTGACATCTTCTCTAGAAACCTGGCTCTTTTTTGTATTTTCTGACTCACTTTTTTTGGAAATTGTCCTAGAAAGCACAGGCAAAACTGTCAGAGAGCTTATAACAGCAGGAAATTCATCACAGGCTGCCAAAGTCCAAGATGCCCACACTGCATTTGCAAGCAGAGTAACATGCACTTAGTTGGGAGCATTGTTATGCACTTTCAATGAAAAGACACCTGGTTACTGGCTGTCCTAGACAGCTTTCCAACACAACACAATAAAAACTGCTCACATTCACTGTAGTGAATGCCCCAAAGCACACTTAGTTGTAGCATGCAAAAGGCAGGATTTCTTTCCTGTCTGTTCATGTGTATCAAATATTGCACGAATGTAATAATGATAATTCATGCCAGTTAGGGGTTATTTGGGTAAAGTGCTTTGTTTGGAGCTCAGCTTTCATCAGCTCATGTTCACCAGTGCCTGGGTGCACTTTGTCCACTGGTAGTTGGGGATTTTTTTTGAGATACAGGTGGGTTGCTTTGTTAGGCCTTTTATTAAATTCCTGTTATGGAAGGATGGCAGGTAAGATTTAGGAGAAAGAAAAGCAGTGCTTTTTCACAGGAGGAAAATACAGTTCCAGTGTGAATGATTTCAGTATCAGAATTCATCTGCTGCTAAGGAAATAAATTTTATTTGATAAATAGAATAATAGTTTTCTCCTACTGCAACTTCTGTATTTGAATTAATATCTATGCTACAGTCCAGGGGAAATAGCAATGGGAAGAGAAGTCTCTGTTGCAAAACAATTGGGTGGGAACTCATGGAGTTAAGAATAATATTTTTTAAAAAGTAGCAGTGGGATAATATTTGGTGTTCTCATTAGCATTGCAGGACACCATGGAGTATAAGGATGCCCATGCCCTGAAGCTCACGCCTGAGGTGGTCATCCATCTCTTCTCCCATCACTCTCTCAAATAGATTTCTAACCTGAGAGCATGATATTCTTTGTGTGTGAAATTGTCTATTGACTGAGAAGCAATTAAAAGAGGGTGATGTTTTAAGTGTTTAGAAAAAATCCTTGCCACTTACAAGTTCCTGTGTTACACACATATTAGTTATCTAATCCTCTGTATCATCCAGTAGGAAAGCGGGCACAAGCTATCAGCCTTCACCCCATGTAAATGGATTTGAACTACATGGCTTGTAAAACCTGGAGCAGTCCTAACAGTGAGGTTATTTGGGTGTGCTGCTTCTAAAAACAAGTATTACTTCTGTTTTTACACCAAAATAATAAAACTTGGAACTAGTTTCAGGTCTGGATTTGACAGATCTTTGAATTTTCCAAAATATGGAAATGCTGAGGTGATTAGTAGTAGGCTAAGTAGAAACCAAAGACTAAAGGCAACACTTGGTAAATGCCCCCCCAAAAAAGGACTAAGTAGAACAAAGTTGTTTTCACATAGCTGATATGGATGAAACTAAGGACAGGAACCTTGTGGTGTAAAGCCCTTGACTTCACTTATATATTGTGTGAAGTGTTAAGCAGAAAAGCCACCCAGTGACACAGATTTGCCTACTTGTTCAAAGATAAGAAGGTTTTGTAGTCTCTTTCTGGCTGTGTGTGTGCTGGGTGTGGGGAGGAAGCAAAAGTAAATTATTCTGCTATAGCTGGACAACATCATAAAATTAACATTCAACTAGATGAAAATTTTCCTCTAGAAAAGATCTTACAAGCTTTTGTCTTTTCTTTGTTCAGTGACCAGTTGAAATGTTCTGATAGAAATGGACATTGGAAATGAGCAGCAGCTCTTAAACCACCAGTCTGTCACAGTGACACCTGAGGATGGTTCCCTTCTTCATATTGCATATTATTTGTTCCAGACTCAAAACGTGGGTTATTTGGAAACCTGACCCATGAGCTTCAAATGCCCATGTGGGTGAGGAATTGCCCTTTATAAAGGGAACACAGCATTTCTTACTCCTCTTCTCACGTTTTAACTGCCTCCTTCCCAGAACATTGCCATGACTTAGCTGACTTCTCTGCTTTGCAGATATGAAAAATAAGATTAAAATGAAGAGTACAAAACCCATGAGTAAAATAATTTAAGGACAGAGCTCTGGAAAAAAATGTTTCCATAAAAATCCTTACCTTTTTGCTATTTAACTTTATAAAGCAATTAAAGGGCTTAATTTAAAGGGCTGTGGGGTTTTTTGCTTGTTGGTTTTTGTTTGTTGGCTTTTTTGTTTGTTTTGTTGGTTGTGTTTTTTGGTATTATCTTATGCTTGTTAGATAAGTTTTGTTCTAATTCATGTAGTCATCCTAAAATCATTCCAAGACCCCAAGATAAGTAATAATAAGTAATGCTGTAAATAAAATGATAACTTCTTATTATCTAAGGCATACATGGAAAATTACTATGCATGACTAACCATTTTTAGGGGGAAATTAGCTAAGCAAATACATGAAGAATGAGGCAGTACACAGCCCATTAGCTTAATTCCTATCTGTAAAAAAAGCAACCATAAACTGAGTAAGCTTGGATAGAAACTTTCTTTCCCTTGTAAACTTTCATTACTTTCTAAGGAAGTGATCTTTAATGGGTCATTTATTTAATAAACTGTCTGCAACAGAGTTTTCTCCCCTTCCTTTGAAATTGCTAGATATAGTCATGGTGAGAGACGGTGAGCTGAAAGAAACACTCAGCAATGCCCTTGTTAGATCACTCCAGAACTGGTTTTTTTACACTGACTTTGGTTGGGGTTATGAGGGGGTATGTTGCTTGGAAATAAAATCCAATAGCACTGACCTTTTAGGACGAACTTGGAGCCTACTTGTATCACTGAATCAATTCCTGCTGTATCTCTACATTTGTTTGTTGTTTTTGTAAAGGTCTTCTGTTGAATAGCAGTTAACTACTCCTAATATCTGCAAATCTCCCTCCTTGGAAGAGGTGCTGCAATTATTAACTGATGACTGCCTGAAAAGGGAAAAAAGTGTGATAACCTAATTATTGTGCATGTAAGAGTAATTTAGGTTGCAGCCTCCACTTCTCTGATCTAAGCTCTTTAGTTCTCTCACATATATAAATATTGGTTTACTCTTTTTCTAGTTGAGAAATAGAGGAAGAGAGAGGTTTCATTATATGACCCATGCAATACAGTGACTTCTTGACAAGGATAAGAATGGAAAGCTCAGACTTGCCTATCCAATGTACAGCCCTTGCTGCTTTCCTGAACATCCTCCCCCAAAGAATGAATCCTGTGAATGTGCTCAATAATACTGGCTAATAAATGGTTGCAAAATTCACTGAAGTTTATGGACTGATATTGCAATCCCTTAGAGAAAGAGAAGATAGGTGCTCTTCCATTCAAGGAGAGCTGGAGTTGTAGATGATACTGTCCAAAATTGCAGGAGTAACAGGAAAAGTAAAAAAGCCCATACATAATGGCTAGTAGGAAAAAAAACCCCAACACCTGTCCTGGTTTGAAGGACAGGTGTCTGCTAAGGAAGGCAGGGGGCCTCCCTTGGAATGGAAAAAAAAAAAAGTAAACCCTTTCCCTCCGAATTATCATAATTCTGAAATTAAGGGGCCCACAGGCAAAGATATGGGGAACAGAATAACAGTTCTTTACTAGTATTTATAATAAAACAAACAAACAACAGTTACTATGGCACTAACAACAAACAGAAGCAGGAACCCAGTGAGAGCCTGCTGGCTCGCAGGCACTTCTGATGCAGTGACAGTCACAGCTGGTGGGGGGTGCTGGTGGCGCGAGCTCGGGGAGCACGTGGCGATGGTGTGGTGGATCCCCCCCACACACACAGCCAGGACGGGGAGAGATGGAATAAAAAAAAGAAGGTTTACTTTCACAAACCCCCTTGAGCGGTCGATCTCGGTGACCTGGCGAGGCTCTCGGGAAAGGAAGGCAGCAGGCTGGGACGGCACGGTGTCTCAGCAGGCAGGGGGTGCAGAGGCTGCAGCG
>VZTR01008428.1:154271-167294 GCA_013400775.1 Chaetops frenatus | reverse complement strand
CCGCCCCAAACTCCAAGGTACCCCCACCCTGCTGAGAGAAGAAGCCTCTCCCAGCTTCACAATACCTGCTTCCCTCAGCTCAATCACTTCTTTTGTTCCCCTTAAGTACCCGGCCATTATGGTCCCTTAGCAATGATGGGGAAAAAATTCCACAGGTGAAGAGTAACAAAAGGGAGGAACACCCAAACCCCAACAACACCCCAATGAAAAGGGTACAGAATGTCACTAGAGGACAGCCACTGGAGGAGGACCTGCATCTTGGGGTTTTTTCACTAAGAAATGGTATAATGAATTCAAATTTAACAGTTTCATGAAAAAATATTCCACCTGGGAGATATGGCTCATTTTCATATTACAGGGATTTTGAGTAAAATACCTTTGGCTAAATAAAGTTCAACTGTATTTAGAGCACGGTGAATGAAGTGGTTTGTTTTCAGCTCAGTACGTGCTCAGTAGTGGAGGTGGGGATTGGCTGCACAAGAGTGAGAGCAAGAGATTCACTATATTAAGGAAACACACTCCCCAGGTACATTACTTTTACAAGTGTCATGACAACTAAACAGAGGCACTAAACAGTGAGCCTTTATCCCCAGCCGTTACCACATCAAACACTGGCTGGGCACAGCCTGTGCTTTGCAGCACCACTTATTTTAGGATAAAGTGATTGTCTTTCCTCATCCTCTGTAACTGCATTTGGGAACAGTAAGTAAGTATGAATGTGTAACATTGCCATAAAATAAAGCTTTTAGTTATCATGCACCATGTTCTTTAAGTCATGGTAAAAATACAATTTAACATAAATATTGAATACTACTCTGAAACACATTAATACAAAAGTTTTGTTGATTCAATGTTGGTTGAAACAACATGACAGGATAGTGATGCAGTATGCCCAGAAATGTCCCATAAATGTCAACAGTAGAATTAGCAACCTGTGCTTGAGTATCTAAAAATATCATAGTTGTAAAGGTTAGGGAGAAGAATTCTGTTTTCCTTTTGGACTTTATGTAGTCCTCAAGGCCATATTCTCATGGGTAAGAGAGTGTCTTAGTCAACACTGGTCTCTGCCTGAACTACTCATCTTTCAGAATTAAAACAGTCTGTGACCTCACCTCAGAATACTTTTGTTCATCATGAAAATATATATCCAGAATAAAGAGAGAAAAATAAACAATAAATAAATTACGTCATCCTTGCTTTACCCAGTATTTTCTGCTAGTGTGTAATAATTAACAATTACCAAGGGGCAAAAGAAAACCAATCCATTCCTTGGAAAGTAAAGTGCTGTAATGGCAAGCTTGCTGAGCAACCTCGGCTGCCCCAGTGCATTTCAGGCAAGACCAGCTGTTTGAGAGACAGCAAGGCATCAGGTTACACTGGAGCCATGTGCTGCAAGGCCTGCATTTGAACTGCATCCAGGAGCGAAGAGGTCATCAAGGTAGCTGCTCAGGAGCTGCTGGAAGTGCTCCTACAGTTCAGCTGTTCTGGCTGAGGGGTGGCCAGATTCAGCTCAAGTTGAAGTTATCTAAAATATACACAGATTTTGCTATGCATTAACCGATTTTTACTATTTTCACCAATTAAGAGGTGGAATGTTAATTGATTATCAGGTAAACTATCTTTAAGATGAAAAATTCTCATAAATGACAGTGAGAATACATGATTAGCAAATAAAGAAAATTATAAGATTTTACTTGTGCTCCTGAAATTTTTCAAAGAGCAGATATAATCACACCTGTAGTTCTTCTCCAGTGTTCACAGTGTTCCACACATTACCATGTCTTACAGCTGCACAGAAAACACAGCTCTGCACACCAGAATTTTCATGAGGATGCTCTAAAATCTTTATTCCAGATTCTGTTATTACTAATCCCACTGCAAAACTGCAAACCTGCCTGGAGCATCTTTACAGGTATAGTGAAATGATTGATGGTAAAATTTAATCTCTAAACATTTGTGATGTCTGGTTTGCAATATTGGTTGACATCCATATCTTCTGTTTCAACATCTTTGGTTCTGCTCTGTACATGACTTGAATATTTTTTCTCATATGTATGTCAAAAGAAATTCAAAGGATGTTTCGCTCTGTCTTATTACAAATTTCATTCAGCATTGACCTCTTTATTTTACCCTTGCAATGATTTGGAATAAACTATCTATCAGCCTCCACCTCTTGACTTTTATTTGACCCTGGTAGTTCTCTCATCCTGGGGCAGCCTGCAAACTCCAGGGTGTTGACTCTTCTGCTGTTTCTGTACTCATGGTGAGATGAAATGCACTATTAGCACGAGGTGAAGTGTTTGTGACTGGTTAAACTCTGCATTGTAAAGTCAGGGTGCGCGAAATTTAACAAGGCGATGGAATGATCTTGAAAAATTTGTGAAAAAATTGATAAGACGAAGAGTTCTTCAGAACAGATAATTAAAATATTCTGTTGCCGCGTGCGTGTGTGTGTATATTGAAAATGGTTGTTCTAATTTTCGTTTTTAAGAATTTTTACTGGATTTTTAAGTTGCACACAAGCATTCAAGGAAATTAATATCTCCAGAAATGTGGAACATGGTTTTCCATGTCATGTATTTAGTCATGTCTAATATATATTGTTTGAAGTCTGGTGAGAACACTTAAATGAGTAACCTTACCATTTTCTCCTACTGACTTTTAAATTCAGACTAAATTGTATTTTTAGCATTTCTCTGGTTGTCTGGTGCACAGAACATAACCCAGTCTTACGTAAAATGATGAATCTAATTCATACAAAAGAATAAAGAACAAAGATATAGCTCAACATCATACAGCTTCTAGGAAAGAGCATTTCTGAAGTGAGAGAAATTCTAGTAGAGCCCACATAGAGTGATTATGAATCCTGCTTCTGGAAACTTTTTCTTGGTTTCTTTATTTGTATACCATAAATTCTATTTCTTCAAAATGTTTTAAAATAATGGATTTGTGATTATTTATTTCAGTCATCTAGTGTGTTTTAAATGTCTGTCTCCATCCTGCAGTCAAATGCTTATGTCCTAATAACTTAGGAATAAATTTGAAGGTGCTTGAAATATTTTTAATTTGAGAGGAATATGTACTGTAAGATATGAAGGGTTTTTCAGCCTAGACCTTTGATAATCTTATGTGCCATAAATCTTACAGTGTGTTAGCTATAAATATAACATGCAGTTTGACTGCTATGTTTGATTTCAGTTCCCTAAATGATTCTGAAGGAATAAAGAGAATCCATTTAGACAGGAGCAGGAAACTCTAGCCTTTTATTTACCTCACTTTTGAGAATGTAAGTTGAGTTTGTTAATGAACAATTTTAGGGAAATCAGCAGACAACAGGAATCTTTCAACCCTGACAAAATTTTAGACTTTGTTAGCAAAATCCTTTCCCACTCCATTAGTCACAGGTAAAGTCCCAGGCTAAAAGGACTCATTGTTCCCTGATGTAAAATGTAGTTCAATTCTGGCTAATTTTTATTCTCTTCAGTTTTAACTGAGACATTGAAGCTCAGAAACATTAACAAGGTCAGTGGTGTGCTTTAACTGGGTACAGTTCAGTCATACAATTGTATGTAAATCCTACCAAGACAACTCAGAAACTGCTTGCAGAACTTCTTTTCTTAAGACATTTCAGAGGCAGTCACCCCACGTGGTGAAATATTCTCTGAAGTCACTTAAAATGTGATGATCACATTAAATGAAATAAAAAGCAAGCATCAGTAGTCTTGTCATCTGTAAGAACACAGGCCTCTGGCATTCAGAATCATGCTATGTAACAACCAACATCAATGCTCAGCCTTGGTGTGGCTCCAGCTGAAGTTGAAGCAAACTGAATGGAAGCAAGATCAGCTAGGGAGTTTATTTTATGTAAAATATAAACATGTCAACAGGAGAAAATACTGTTTTCTTATGTTACAACCTTAATAACCAACATGATTTTTATCTTACAGTTCTGCAGGTGGCGCAGGGTTCAATTACATGTACATAATGATTAAAAATAGCAGATATTCATCTGTACACATACACCGAGTATTGTATGCTGTATTAGAAATCCAGTATTTTTGTGTCCCCAACTGTATACCTCATAATTTTGCTACCGCCTATTCCATTTAGAAAACTAACACAAAATTTTAAGTAGTTTTATTACGATTGCATTATTTTGACAAGGTAGAGAGGGACTATATATTTACAAACAGATACACATATTCAAAGCCTCTGAAAAAAACCAACCCGTTCCATATTTCATCCTCTTTTCTTTCTTCTTCCTTCTATCCTACATTCGTTTTCATACTGGATGTGGTGGCTTTACTCCTAAAGCATCACGATCAGCTATGGAGTTTGTGTTAGGTCTTTTTTAATGAAAGCCATTGAGACTAGAAAATTTTCTCCAGGAAAAGCACTGGCACCTGTAACATGGCTGCCATGACGTTGCTTTTACTGTTAGAACGAGAGCTGAGAGGGGACAAGGAAACAATTTACTGTGTGGCCAGAGTCTGGCGTGGGACACTTCAAACATGAACACCACTGCAAATAGAAAGCTGAGGTTTAAGCTCAGCCTCTTCAAGGAATGTATACCTACTAATGAGATCTGGGGGAGCAGGGACAGAGGGGATGCAAATACTCATTAATTACCTACTGCAGCTGGCAACATGTTTTGGTGAACTGCAAGATGTCTTCACAAAGGGCTTAGTCCTGCCACTTTGGAACCCTATGAGAAGGGTCAGGATTATCTAGAGGATGGAGGTTAGGAAGCTGCATGTCAGTCCAGCTTCTCCTAGAGACCTACTGTGCTATCACAGGAAAGTTACTCTTCCATATTCTTACATACAGTGAAGATGCCACCTGCAACAGCCTTCATCAGAATCATTAGGCTGTTAAATTGACTGCTGTGAATGGCACACACAAGTTAATTTATTTTACATAGTACAATAGTCCCACTCTTGATAATCAAATGAAACAGAATTTTTTAAGGACTTATGGCAACTCTGAGACCATGAATAAAGGGAGTTATTTGCAGTTTCATATTAAATCAGTCAGGCAAAGCCAGCAAACAAGCCTCCTACAGGTTTAAGAATCATTAGTATGTAAAATGGTGTGGGTTTAGCCAGATGGTCCCATCAGGTGGGCACATACCTCCTGATAGGAGTTATTTGACCCTGTATGCAAAAGATGTATGTTATCTGAACAAACCTTGTAGACAGGTTCAAGCAATGTCTTGGAAGGAACACATATTAACTGGAAAGAAATCAAATGGGTGTCTATTGAGGCTTGCCAAGGGCTATTTACATAGTAAAGGCCTATGTTAAATTGAGAAGAAACACCTCAGTATCAGAACAGATGCAACAGGGAAAAGTCCTGGTCTTTTCATTGATCGAAAAAAATACAATATCTAAAGCACTAGGAATAACCCTTGCATTAACAACACAGAAAGTCAGTGACTTTCTAATATGGGCACCAGAGATGCTGTCCTCTAAAAACCATCGTTTTATACAAGTGCTCTTCTTACTTCATTATCTCTTTGCTTTATAGTGGCCCAAGTGAAGAGAAGAAAGATGCAAAAATTTGCTCTCCTTGCCAGCATGCACACAGTGGCCAAGAATTAATGTGCCTCATCAGAGTATTCACACTAGAGACTGAACAGAGCACCGATAAAATGGTGAAGAGAGCAATACCTGTATTATCAGCTGACTGACAGCTGACTCTGTGCCTGGTAAAAGAGAATTTTCCTGTAAGAACTGGAACTTCTCTAAGTTCTAGTCATTGATAACTGTGTCACAGATTGAAGTATTACAGTCATCCTCAGATGGGTTAGCAGGCAGAGAGCAAAAGAGGCTGTGAAATGTGCACTGAGAGTGCAGCTCCTCAGGTACACACTGATGGGTGCAGCAGACACACAGGAAACGGCTGCGCCCTTTTTATACACAAATAAATATGTACGAAAATACTTGGGCTTTCCAATTTTACAACTACAAGCCTAGAAATGGAAACTGAGTTGTAACTAGAGATATTGGATCACAAGCAAACAACTGCAAAAGCAGTAGGACAAAAGGAAAATGTTAAGCTGATTGGAATTTTACAAGATTGACATTGTTGCTTAAAGTGCTTGGGTTGATTACATTGAAAAAAACCCCTAAGTACATAAAAATTAAAGCAAAACAAATAGTATTAACCACATAAATTATACAAATACAGTAACAGACCAACAAAAGAAAAATAAATTAAAACAAACCTTTCTAAAAGATACTAGGAAAAACCGGGTACATAGCCAAAACTTGTTAAAATTTCTAGTATTCATTCAGCTGTAAGACACTGCTCACAACTATCAGCCACATGAAGAAAAAAGAGACAAAACAAGAAGGGTGTGCTGCTTAGAGGCATCAAATCACTGGTAGCTGCAAGCTATCAGCTCAGGTGCCAACTACATGATGTTGGAAAAAATGAGTGATTGAAATGTAACATCTGAAAATAAAAGACAGGTTGTGGTAGCACTTTAGGACCCATCATGTAATGTGAATTTCAGTTTAATTTTGCTAGGTCTTTAGGTTTATTAAACCTAATATGAAGGAAACTCCTAGTACTTTGTTTTCTTTACTCCAGCTGCTAAAGGAACAAGACTTTTCGTAAATAATCTAGTACTCTGAGGTAACAAAATTGTTAAAATAGAATTGACAGGAGTAGGTTTGAGACCAGATTTCAAAAAGGTGTTCTGTTTCATTGGTATGGCTTTTCCATCACTCCACTCTTCTGCCTCCCTCTCCTATAACCCCAACTTAGAAATTCCATAAAATCCTGGCAGCCTGTTCTTGGAAACATGAAAGCTGAGTTCTGAGCTCATCCTCTAAGGTAACTGATTCATCAGCACAGCACTGCTGTGGAAACACAGCACAATACAAAAATGCTCTTTTATCTAAGTAGAGAACATAGTAATAGGATTTACAAATGGACAATGCATCTCAACAACAGTGTGGGGAAAAACTGGAAAACTTCAATTGCTGTAAGAGCTCATATAGAGCTCTTTACCTAGAAAATGACACTGGTCATTTTAGGGAAGCACGGAATAGTACTAGAGATGTGTGCTAGCATTTTGTTTTCTAGCTGCTAGCTGAAAAGCTTTTATTGTCTTAGGTATTTTTCCATTCTTCCATAAGAGACATTCTTTTGCAAGGGGAAACTATGCATAAGCATAAGAGAAAAGGGATTATGCTTTATTTAATCAATTAAAATTATTTACACCATATGATTGCTCCTGTGGGGATCCCAATCCTGCAAAATGTGTGCGAATGTGCTTAATTTGACAAAGAAGAGTTCCTCTGACTAGACTGGCACTATTTATACAGCTGTGACAGACAGCTTTTAGACTGAAGTCTAAACCTTCAGCACACTGGAAACTGGATCCAATTTATAGAATTATGACCGCAACTTTGTTAATCAAAAGAAAATATAAAGTGTGTATTCCACAATGTTTCAGAGCTGATGTCAGACTACTGATGCTGGACTGGTGTGATACTAGTGCTGTGATCTTTTCATGGGCTAGCAAGGATTAAATATGCTTTTTCATGCTTTATGAAAAGCTTACTCTAGTAATTTTACTCTCAATAACTTACTGCAATGATGTGTATGTTTTACAATCTAAAGTTGCCTTGCAGTAGAGAAAACCAGAGATTATTATCCTGTAGTTTAGCATTTAAATATTAATTCAAATTATTAAGGTTTTAAAATCCAATTTTCATAAAAGTCTATTGAAATAAGGAAAATATTTCCTAAAATTGAACTGATTTAAAATTATTTTAATGAAAAATTATTTTTCATATAAACATGAGCCCTGAAGATTCAAATGATACTTTAAGAATATCTGTTTTGTTGAATCTTTTAAAACAAAAGAATGCTGTAAGAATGTTCAGCAGTAAACTGAAATACAGACCTTTGGACATGCACTGCTTAATGTTAATCTAGAAAGTGATTTCATTCACAGTGAGGAAACCTTACACATTTTAAAAGGCCAGTAATTGTTATATCTTTATACAGAAATTCTGAATGTATATAAATGAATCAATTAAAGAGGGACTTGCAGGTTTAGCTTTTCAGTGGAAAATCTCCCAGGTCTCACTGGGAGATGAAGTCTCCTGTAAGGTGTCAATCTTCTGTATTAGGGACAGAACATTTCATTCCAACATCAATAAAAGAGAAGAGCTGTATCCTAATTTTGTTTGTCTTGAGCCTGCATAACAGTCTTCATTCATGTGAGTGATCTCTGTAGACCACTACTATCATTCAATTAAGTGCTCTAACATTACATTCTATGTCTGTTTTCTTGCCTCAGTATAATAACATGATAAATAACAAATAATCTTAGCTGAAAAGTCCACTTCTGTTTCTCATTCAGTGTAAAGTGCTACATTGCCTTAGTTTACAAAATGACCATTGGTAAATCCAACTGAACTTCAGATGATGTTACAATAGAAGTTACTTCATTTTCACCATTACTTCACAAAACATATTTCACATTCACAGTAGAGTACAATGAAAACCATTATTCTCTTTTCTACAGAAGACTAAAATATGAGATGTAGCTGCACTTCAAAAGCCATTTCTTGAAATGGAGTATTGGCCATAAAGTGTCAGGCAGGCTTCTTAAAGAAAAGGATGAAAAGCAACATTGTCTGATAAATACATAATCAGTGAAAAAAATATAACAGGTAGAAATAAATTTTGTGAGATGAGATATTTCCTTATAAATACTAGAACCAACTGTCAGTCCCCAGGAAGACAAGAAGAGTGTTTTTGCTGTTGATGTCATTGGAATAGGACTTTGGCTACTGAAGTTCAAGAATTCTACAATGGAGTGAAAGTGTCAAACTGAACAAGGTACCTACCCAGCATTACCACTGACTCAAGCCACTATCAAACCCTTCTCATACCCTATTGATACTTTCTTCTACATTTATTCTTTGCCGAATTTAGGTATTCAGGTGAATTCCAAAATATTATTAGCCAGTGCATAACAAGTGCCAGCCAAATTCACCCAGGAAAATCACAAACTTTGGAATCAAGCATTCCAGATCCCTATCTGTTTCTGTGGTGACAAAACTGTCAAATATGACCAAAATGTAAAGGATGATATATACATTATAGTATGTTAACTGGTGGTCACTATGTATTATGTTTCTAAGAAATGGACTCTGTCTTGAGAAATGAAAATGGGACCTACAGATATTTAGAGAATTGCAGGATCAAGCTGTGTCTTATGTACAAACAATGCTTATATAAATGGACTGGATAATTTCAGCCTTGATGGATATGTTACATTTGAGCATTTTGCAATCTTTGCAAACTCAATCAAAGTAAACAATGTGTGATATCATTTTAACAAAAGGATAAGACAAATCTTTATAAATGTAATTTATCTCTGTATCATATGTGTCATCTTACTCCCTTTATTCCAGTGCTCTGTAAGTTCTGAAATCTCACCTTGTCTGTACTATCTCATGACAAAGTGACTGAACATACAGAATTACTTAGTTCCAGTGTAATTTAAATCCCTCTAAGTGAATTTTAGGTCTGTGGTTACACACTGAAAGTTTTTAACAACCAAAATTGAAATGATTTTGGAAGAATACCTTTTCTGCAGCAGAGTAACATGTAAAAAAATCCCCTATACAACCACAACTCAAATCATCATGAAATCAATTTGTTTCCTTACACTTAAAAGGGGTAAGTACATGTCAGGATGTATTTAAAGGAATGTTTTGTAAATCAACACACTCCAAAAACATTTAGAAAGTTTTAAATAATTTTGCCCTAAATGTATTGAACACTTTCATATAAAATACTATTCTAGCTAGATTGGGTTTAACAGTTGGCATTCTAATCTTATCTGTAAATGTTAGTCCATTTAAATTCCACTAAAATCTGACTTCAATCAGACTTAAAAACTAAAAACAACCCCCCCCTCTCTAAAACAAAGTTTTGAATGTCAAAAATGGACGGTTCTAGTCAACATCACTTAGACCATTGAACAGGAGACAGTTGTTGTTCAGCCATCTGAGATGTGGTCTGTGTGGAAGTCAGTCCAACTAAAAACAAACCTTCTTTTGCGTGCAGCATCCTTGTGCGCAACTCTCACATTTTGTCAAGTCACTCTCTTGACTGGTAGAATAAAATATAGCCAGACTCTGAATTTTTTGATATATCAGAGGTCAGACCATAGAATTCTTCAATAGCTTGAGCATCTATTTTCTGCAAAATAAAGATGTTTTTGAATATGCTGTTTGATAAAACAAATACCAAACATAGATTAAATGACTGTATGAAGAGAAAAGACAAATTCCTTTGTTTAGAGGTAGCAGTTAGCAAATTCTGTTTGCAATTTAAGCAGTGAAAGGGTAAAGTTTAGGGGCTGAGCCTTGCTGATCTCACTCATGAAAATCATAGGCATGTTTCTGTCACATTAAGCTTTTTCCAATAACAGAGAGACTCCTTGGAATGCAGCAATGAACACTGTTAAAACACATAAATGTGACCATGTGATTCCATCTTTCTCAAATTTTCAGAAACCTTCTTCAAGAATTGCCCCACTCAGCATGCCAGTGCTTACTTTCCTTAGCTCTTGGGAAATCAGACTCGAGACCTCAGTTTTGCCAGTGTGCAGCAATGACATAAATGGTTGGCATAAGAATGAATTTCAGAACACTTAGGCAGAATCTGCAATAGCTGTGGGACATATTCTACTCTAATCTAGATTCAGGCAATCCCAGATCAACAACATAATTCAGACTTTCTTGTACTTCCCTATTTTTCAAAACTGAAAACTATACAGCAATGTTAGTTTTACCTAGTTCAATTTTACCAAGAGATAAGATTTTAATGAATTAAATTGATTTTATTAGATATAGAAAACATTTAAAATTAAGCTCTTAAAGTCTGGTATTAGAAGCAATTTATGTTGGTATGAAATGAAGAAAACCTCGGATACTGACAGAGCAGAGACTACAGGATTAATAATTTTGTTTACAATCTATCTTCCTAACAGAGTTGAACTAAACATCATAACCAAACTGGCTTTGCAGACTGGTAATCTCTACCCAGTTCTGGATCAGAATTTTAACCCCAAGTAGGGAAGCAAACATTAATACAAAAGTTGTGTTCATGACCTTCAGCATACTCACCTCTACAATGTCATCATCAAACAAGAGCCAAAATCCGTGACTTTTCACAATAGTAATGTAATGCCCCCGATTTGGTCCACTAGAAAGCAAAACAAAAACCCAAACCACAAAATATTAGAATATACTACTGAGTCCATTTTGATAAGTCGAATTTCTTTATGAATGCAGAATTATAACTAAATGTTATGAGAAACATAGTAAATCTACCTGTGGTGGTACGCTAGACATTTCGTTCCTTCACCTTTTTATTAATTTGTGGCAAAACTCAAACTGAAAGATAAAGGTACTGTTTTCATCTGTGCCAGGACCATTTAACAAATTATCCTACAGAACACGTAACAAGTTGCTCATGGTAGGCATCAAATACCTTTAAAACTTTATGAACTAAGTATAGGGGGGAATATTGATCAAGGTGATCTGTTGTGGGGCCTACATGCTGACAGCCTCTGGCCCTCACACAGTCCTGGCTCCCAACTTTTTTAAGGGGTTTCACGAGGAAGGAGGTAGTTTGCTCAACTTAAACTTAACTTGTGACTTTTGGAGACATGAGACATTATTCTTAAACAAGTACTGATTTATTATGAGGGGGGTTGGCTAGAAGGTTCCGCTCAAGATGCACACAAGTCAATGCAGCAGTAGGGTTTAAGCCCTGCCTCCCACCCTCCCCACATTTTGTCAGGGATAGCCCTGCCCTGGGCAAACACCTGGCAATAGGCTGTGATATACATGAAAGTACATTACCTTCCACAGTGGACAACAACAGCTACCAGGTCGTACATCCGATCTAAGTTGACAGCATCGCCAGATGTGTTGAAGAGACGTAACTCCAGAGGAAACACTACCCGGTAAGACAGCTTAGTGTACCTGTGCAACTGCTCCATATACTTGAATCTCTTGAGGTGTAAGGCAAGAATCATTGGCAGTTTTTTTACTCTCATCCTGTGAAACCATTAAGAATGCGTAGCATAAACACCTGACCAGTTCAAAGCCATTCTCTCTTCCCTTAATAAGAAAATGTCTGCATTATAAAAGCACTTTATAAGTAAAAGTAGACAACTAGAAGTAGCTTCTAGACTAAGACACATTCCTTTAAATCTGTCTGCAGGTTCTCTGGTCCACACAGAGAATGCATTTGGGATGCAAGTCTTCTATGTATTTAAACAATATAAATATCAAGGAGGAAGTTTGTCAGAGCCCAGGAGGGGCATAGTGAAACAGCCTGCTCTTTGCTTACCTCTTCTGTGCCTCTTGTTTACTGCAGCAAGTTTCACAGTAGTATTTCTGTTCACTGCATAGTGTCTCTGTGTTACTGAAGTCTCTGTAAGTAAAAACAATCATCAGTTATTTAAGGATATGGATATATTTGCTCCACTTGGGCTGATTAACTGGAACGCAAAAGACACACAGGAGGAAATCTTCACCCATCACAGTTTTCTAAAGCATCTGAAGCAACTGTATAGGGCTTTGCAAATGGACTTAGAGTATCTGGCTGAAATGAAAAATTATATTAGGAGCAGAGGCCCTCTATATGATACAAATGAAGGATCAGGTGTCTCAAAATAGGATCTGTATCTTGTCTCTCACATAAAGGGGCTGCCCAGACTTGGGTATAATCACTCAATCCATTCTGTTTCTTTTTAAATTGTTTGCAGAACGAAGCAACTTTAAGTGCACTTCTGTCATCCCCAAATCTCTCACATTTTATGGTGTTCTTCCATAAGAGAGGATTCTCTTACAAAGGAATAAATTGAACACAGTTTCCTGCATCTAACCTTTTGAATAGTCATCCAGAAGCTTTTAGATTATACCTTTTCATTTTCTGAAAAAGAAAAGATGCAGCTGGTATAGCAAATTTTGTAAA
>VZTR01008428.1:118975-149222 GCA_013400775.1 Chaetops frenatus | reverse complement strand
AGTAGTAGTAGTACTATTTATTTATTTATTAGTAGCATTATGGTATCTATTATTAGTAGTATTAGAAAGAAATGTTTCAGTGNTTTTACCTTTTGAAAAACTACAGAAATAAAAGAACATTCATCTGTTGTGAAAAAGAGATTCATTATACTTAAATGTTATCTTGCACAGCTTTTCTGTATTTTACCTTTTAAATTCAGCAGCACTTAAAGCTATTAAGACACAGCAAAGCAGTTGTTAAAAAAAAGAAACAGCAAAGATTCCAAAAAGAGTAATAACTTCGATGTTCCTATTGAAAGAAACCATAAAATCATTACATTTTCCTTGATAATGCATAATACCAGACAGCAATGAGAGGAAATCCATATTCTAACTGAATATGTGTTTTCTGAACAGAGGTAGAAATGCTTCTAGTGTAAAACACAATCAGAATAGATGAGAGGTGATGACTCTCCTCCTGTTCAATTTGTAAGTAGTGGCCTGTACCTCCCACCCCAAGAAAAGAAAACTGGGATTTTGCTTTCCTTTATTTCCAAAAGGAGCAATGGGTGAACTTCAAAATGCATGTCATGCTGTTAGAGTAAAGGCAGATACTACACTGGAATGCATAAAGAAACTTAGGGCATTCATTTTTCACAGGACTGTATAGATCTCTGTTGCAATATTATGCCTTGTTCTAGGCAGTGGCACTTCAAGAAAGATAAGAGTTCAAGAGAGAAGGTTCAGTTGAAGAGAAGGCTGAAGAGTAATGGACATGTGCAGAGATCCAGAGAAGATAGCCTGAGAAAGAAAAGTTGAATGACCTTAGGCTGTTTAAATTTTTTTAAAAAGTGATCACATTCTTCCTGTATGTAAAAGGCTGTGGCTAAGGGGAATGGGGGCAATCCCTGGTTTGTCTAGAGTACACAGGGCAAGTAGAGAGAGGCTTGAACTGAAACATCAAAGATTGCTAATACACAGCAGGGAAAACTTATTAGTAGTAAAGAACAGGAAGGACTGGGATAGACAATCAAGATAATACTGCTAAAAAGATCTGAAACAGGTTGGGTAAGCATCCTCTCTGACATGAAGATAGGGGCTAACCTCTTTGGAGTTACTTTCAACTCCACCGTTTGCTTGTTGTTGCGGTTGTGCAGATGCTGTTCTTCCATGTCTTAAGCGACAGCCACTGTCTGTAGAAGAAATGCTATTGGTATTTTTACTGAAGTACTTACTTTGCCTTTACATAAAATTGCCATTCCCAACAAAACATTTCCAAAAAGATAAAAGACCAAGAAATTAAATAAAAAACTGGAGAAAGACAAAGGACAGATGGTAACTTATGTACAGCAGCACTTTCTGACAAATTCACCAGACTCAGCTATAAGAAAAAGTCAGAGCTCAGTCTCCAGTACCATAGAATCAAATAACAACTCAGATTAGAAAGGACCTCAAAAGGCACTCCAGCATCCTTGCAGCCCAGTGGGATTTCAAACCAACTTTGAACACCACAGGAAAAGGTAAGTAATACTGGCAAGTTCAGGGTAGTGGCTGCAGTGAAGAACTCAAAAGTGTGCAAACAAAAGCCTGTAGTACCAATAATGATTCAACTACTGGTTACTATGAAGAGACAAAGAGACTACAGGAGAGAAAAGAGAATACATTGCTTTTCAAAGCCTCTCTTTGGTTTGCTCACTTTTGACACTAAGGCTAATTAGTGCAATGTGGACTACTTGAGAGCTAAGGACTGCTACAGCATCCTACGAGACACTGAACAGAAGCTGAGAAGGAAAAAACTTACTGGACCTAGCACTTTAAATTATAACAGAAGTTCCTTAGTACCGTTGTGGCATTCACAGAGAAGTCATTGCTTCATGCCTCAGGAAATAGTACCTCACATTCTTTCTCTAACTCTCACCTTGGGATGACACAACAGGAAATCCCTCCTAGGTATTCCAGAATAACTGATAAATGCAATTTCAACCTTGATAGCAATTTTGGAGTTTGAAGGAGTTTGACCAATTGGTAATCATTACCTTAGAACAGCAACATATTGTTGTAAATATAGGTAATGGTTTATTGTATTAATGTCAAAACTCTGGACATTTTAAATCTCTTAGAATAATCACCCATGCAAGATTAAAAACTGTTTTGATCTCTAGAGTTTTCAACAGTTAAGGATATACTAGGAGCAGAACTGAAATTTAGAATAAAAGACCTCACATAATTTTAGGATGAGACACAAAATAAGAAATTTCTGATAATAAAATAGACTTCTGAAATATTTTGCCCTCTAGGGGCTCTGCATTCATTCTGCAAAACACACACTTAACTTTTAATATGCATATAAATCCTAATCAACAAAGCACTTGTGTTTGTTGCATAAAGATAAGCACATTTAAATCTCTTTGAAGCCAATTATTATTCTGCAGCAATTCTTCCAGACGGCAATGCAATCATTATTTTTCCTGAAAGTTGATTTATTTTCCTCTTTCAAATACATCCACTGAAAGAGAAAGTGCATAAAGCAAAGTACATTAATGTATATTTTGTAATTAGAGGAAACATCCAGTTTAAAGTCTTTTTCACCTGCTTAGGGTAAGTTCAAATCCAAATGTTATTCCACTTTTCTATACCTACTAGACCTGACAAATCTAGCAGTTAGAACTATCTGCCAAAAAGATGCCTTCATTTACCTTAGACAGTGTGTAATCGATGTGTTCTGCTCCACATCAACAGAAAGGTCAAGAAAATCTTCATCTTTGCTACTAACCTGTTGCAAAAAACATACATGTAAAACAGAGATGCCATACATCTAACTGCTGTTTGTATCTTTAGCAAATGCTAAAGACATTTATTTCTGTAGAAAGTGTTCTTACACAAAAATAATTCATTTCAATGCTTTTAATTTTTTCTAGTTCAGTGTGACTAGTATTCAGTGTGATACTTAGTAATTCTACCAATTCAGTTTTCACATAATTTAACTTCTGTCTATTCCACTTAACCAATCCCAACAATCATGGACCACTAATCACAGACTACCATTCAGTAAAGGTGGACCATCGTCCCCTATATTATATGGGATTGGTGCATTACATACATTTCCTTGTTATGCCACACAGTCTACTTTCTTATTTTACCAGAAATTTGTTTACCCTAATATGTATAACATATTACAATATATTCACATTTCATTCTTACAGAATTATTTCCACTATTAAGGATGCAATGAAGATAATTTCCAAACATGTTTCTGTCACAAAAGTCACACTTAACCATGTTATGCTTTCTCTCTAGTGAGTATTCAAAAGGCTGGGTTTATACTTCTGGTTGACACAGCTACATTTCCCCATTAGATACTGTTCCTAGTCAATATTTTGACTACAAAACTTAAAAAATTAAAGATAAAAATGGCTCAGTGATAATATTTTGCAAAATTGTTCTGTTACTGCTAATCTTTTTTTAGACAGAACAAGGGGAGAAAAATTATAAGGAGTTTTTAAAAAAAATTTATGTCCAAGTATTTTCAGAATGACAGGGCCTGATTTTTACCTTGAAAATTGTTCTTCACTAAGACTGTTTAATCTCAAAGGTGAAGTAATGTTAACAAAAAAATCATCCAAATGTCTAATTCTTGTAATACTTCAACTGAGTCAAAAGACTGCAGAATTACTGACTGCATATGAATTCAGTCAAATTAATAATTTTTTTAAATAAAATGTTGCATGAACTCCCATACATTGCTTCCTATGACTGCATTTCCTTAGAATAACTAAATCAAATGGGAGGATAGTGAAGTCCAAATCAAGAACTTCTGTGAGGGGATGAATCAATCCATTGTTCTGGCAGAAGCCCCTCATGCTCAGATTGTTGCAATTCTGTGGATGTGCTAGTTATGTATCACCTTGAGCTCACATTGAGTCAGAGATCCTATAAGCTTGGGGAATGCAGCCTGTATCAGACCTGAATGCAGAGAAACACCTTTGGCCAGATTAATTTTGATATTATCAAAGTTGTACAGAGGCATAATGCACACCCAACTGAAACAAACAGCAGTTCTTCAAACAAAAACCATTTGACCCACAGAGGACAGGAGACCACAAAACTGGCAGCAATCGACTGCAGTATAAATATACAGCTAACATTGAAAGATAAAGCAACAGAACTTCAGAGAACATTGTGTGTCTACATCTGGAACTAGAGTTCAGTCAGACACACTGAGTATCATGAGAAGTTACACACTTGAAAAAATCCTTGGCGAGTACGGTGCTTCATTTGAAAGCCTCAAAGAAGTTAGGAATTCTGTTATTGATTTCAGGGCAGTAAATATTTACTGGAAGGGAAGATGAGCTACTCAGAGCTAGAATAATACAGACTAAAACTAAAGGCAGCTGAAAAAACAGATTCAAACGACGCTCTTTGTAAGTGAGAATAAGAACTGCTGAAATATGAATGATTCTTCATGTACTACTTATGAATATTTTAGGAAAGGAACAACATTTAACCTGTTTTACTATTTTCCTAAAATTTCAAGTACACTTATCCAAGAAAAACAAACTGGAAAAATATCCTGAGTAATATACAGTATTTCTGCATTCAAAGGAAGCTACAGACAAGCTATATTTTCCATAAAGTTTCATCACTTTGAATTACAAATAGGAAATTATGCTGTTACCCAAGGACACATCCTCACTTCATCACAGTTTCTCTGAGTAAACACTAGATATTGATTTAGAATTAGGCCACAACTATTTAGAGAAGCTTGTCAGTTAAAAAATAATTCTAATCTTTCACTTATTTAAACTTGCAATTACCTGAGGTTTTACAATTGAAATATATTAAATAATTAATTTTCAGTATCTCTCTCATGTGTTCACTTGTACAAGCTTCTTCCAAATTTCCTCCAACATCTTTTTTCATGTTGACTATAATTGTATCTCTTCTCCTCACCATCCGCCTCTGACCAAGTCTCTGGTCATACATATTTTCTTGGAATACAGAGCTATTATTTATGATCAGAAATATCAGACTATGTTCTTTTACATATCTGGTAGGACCTGGGTAGAGTTTATCTCACCAAACTTCAGTTGTCTAAGCCTCAGCTTGCTGTCTGAAGACACCTTCTCTGGGCACCTTCTCCCGTGTTAATGCAGCTAATCTAAAGTTGTGTTTTCTTTGAGGAAGCCCACAGTAGCAGCACTGATCTGAGTAAAAGTACATTATTCTTAGGTCAGATCAGCTTGTTGGCCCAGTTCTCAGCATTGCTGCACCAGCTATTGCAACAGCTTAGTAACACCATGGAGCCAGGACAAGCTGTATGGAACAAAACACCGGACACTGCTAAAAACTTAGTTTCAGGAAACAGCCTAGAGAGGAGGTGGAGAGAATTTCTTGCAAAAGCTCCTTCACAATCTCCATCATCTGCAGGAGTTGAGAAAACTAGTTCACCCTTGATGCCTATCAACTTTGCTTTACCAAGTAAAGGTAAGGTGGTGTTAATTCCAATCTTTGTGGAAGGTCAGTGTCACTACTCTCCCCAAAGCAGTTTTTTTTCCTGTCTGTGTTACTTGTTCATGCAGTCTCACAGGAACAATTTAAAAAAATTATTTCTTTTCTCTTTCAACAGAAGCATGTGTTTGAAAAAACAGTAATCAATAGGAGACTTGCAATCTGGTTTCCCAACTAAAATAGATTTTTACTTATAGTTCAAATATAAGAGATTTCAAACTGTCATCATCCTCTATAAAATATTAGGGAGATAAAAGAAAACAGTTTGTTAATAATGAACCATCTGTATACCTGTCAGACTCTTAAGATGGAATAAACATAATTCATCTTAACATTTCACTTGTATGCATATGATGTGAATACCTTCTCTCAAAGTTACAGTGATAAGGAAAGGTATTGATTCACTAGCAAGGATTTTAACTGTAGAGATATGTATTAGGACAGCAAAACCTGGCAGAGATTAGCCAGGTAATGCTTAGAAAAATAAATTTTTAGAAAAGGATATACTCACTTCAAGAAGTAAATTCTACAGGAATATCCACAATTCTCAGATGTCTGAAAAGATTCACATATTTAAATATATAAAATGTATCTATCTATTAATGGGCAACAACCAAAAAAAAAATCTATCCCAATGCTTACGGTTTCACAGTTCAAACATCTAGTTTCGTTAGTCAGTGTTCCCTGAAAAATCTCATGCACCCAGGTGAGTTCTTGTTTATTGTTCTCTTCAGCTTCATTCATGTTCCCATTTTTCAGTTTCCCATTTTGCTTTTCCTGTTTCTTCTCCTCCTGCAAAATGTCTGCAATGGTGTTGAGCAGGTAATTTAAAAACTCATGTGCATCCTGCTGCATGTAGTTGTCAAAGAGATCTGTGAAGAAGAGAGTCAAAATTTGTACAGCTGAATATCCTTTCCTCCAAGAAAGAAAATTATTTATTTTTCCAAATACTTGTACTGGCGCTTGCTCAGCAAAGTATTTAGAATCATCCCAAAGAACAGTTTTGCTGCCAGTCACCCTGGCTTCAGTGAAGCAACTCTGGGAGAAAGCTTCATCTCACTTAACTTTAGCTGTCTAGAGAGTTACAATCATTGGAGTTGGCTGTGTAGGTTCCCATTACAGTCAATGAAGAAAGCAAGAGTGTGACTCATCTTAGATTGTTCCCTTACACCAGACACTTACTGCCTAACCTTAGTCAGCACTGACTTCCATCCACACATTCCAAGTCCCTCAGACACTTAGGAACATCTCCGAGTTTTGACAGTAAACCACATGGCTGGGAAAACTGAAGCCATTGAATGCTGACACATACTTGTGCACTGTGTCTGGGATGGATTTACTTTTCCTTTCAGTAGCCCACAGGGTGCTGTGCTTTGTAGGTGTGGCTAAAATGGTGGTGATAATGTACCAGTGTTTCAGCTGATGCTGAGCAGCACTCACACAGCACCAAGGCTGTCCCTCCAACCCTCATCCTGCCCAAAGGCTGATAGGCTGGGTGTGAAAGAGGTTGGGAAGGGGGCATAGGTGAGGCAGCTGACCCAAACTGGCCAAAGTCATATTTTATGCCTTGTGACTTCATGTTCATCAGTAACATCTAAGAGAAAGATAGGTGGGGTTTTGTTATTAAGATATATCTCTTCCAAACAAACTTCTACAAAGGCCAAAGCCCTAGTTCCCAGGCAGTAGCTAGAAATCATCTGATGGGAGTTAGAGAATAAATCTCCTTTGGTTTTCCTTTGTTTCTGCATGTAATTTTTTTTTTTTTTAAATTAAACTACTTTGATCTCAATTCATTAGGTTTTTTCCTTTATCTTCCCCCTCACCATGCTGAGATGAGGAGGGAGAGAGAGGCTTGGTGGGCACCTGGCAGCTAGTCAAGGTTATCTCACTTCAAGTACTAATAACAGCATCTAACAAAGCTCATTTTTCACACACAAGTCTGATGAGAAAAGACTTGTCCTGTTCAATACGAAGTGCTTGCAGGAAGAAGGGAAAATATCCAAGCAGTAATTTAACACAGACTTCTCCAGTAAAGCTTAACTTGCCCACCATGTCAAAGAGAAAAGAATTTGTGTTCCCAGAAATGTGTATTTTTATCCCCCTGTTCCTGAAAAAGTTCACATGGATTTTCTCAGAAAATATTGTGCAGAACCTTTGGCTTTGTAGTGTCTAGGCTGGACATACAAGCAGGGTAATGCACACTGAATCTGGCCCTAATTTGAAAAAGCTGAAAACATAAGATCCAGTCTTACAAGTGATCCCCAACTGTGTAGGGGCATTTATCACTAGATGACTCAGAGTTAACTTTGTCACTATTTCAAATGTCTGCTTCGAAATGAACAGTCTGCCCATTTATATGCTGTCACCAGGAAGTAATTTCTTCCAGGTGTTTGACTCATACTTCATCTCTTCATTCAAAGCCTCTCTGTTTCTAAGCATACCACCCACACTGATATGAATCCAGGCCAAAATGGGGCTGTGACAGGCTTCTCTATCTCAAGATGTTCCTCATATCCCTTACACAGAACTAAGATTAGGTATATGCTGTTGTCAACTTGGCCGTCAAAAGGGGTCTGATTCTTCACAAAATAAGACTGTGTCCACCACTTCCAAGAACCAGAGCAGCAGCTGATGTGAAGTCAGCTGACCACCCCACACATACCCAGTTTCTTATCCTCCAGGGTGTTCTGGAGTTGGTGGTGCCTCCAGCCTTCCTAGGTCACACAGTTTCTATATTGCCAGCTGCCCTCAATGTTTCTCTCTGCCATGCTCCACAAAAAAACTATTTAAAAATTACAGCAGTGTCACTCTATTTCCAGTCCTATCTCATTCTACAGTAAGGTCTGCCCTACCATGCTGTGAAAACATAACTAACTCACACACCTCTGAGAGCCTATGAAATCTGGTATAGTTATGTCTACATAACAAATATTAAAATATTTAAAATATAAAAAATTATCTGCACAAATATTAAAATAATAATATACCCCACAGAGTACTAAAAGCAAGTTACAAACCTAACTTGTATTTCTGATTAATATGATCACACTGCTCAATATTTATGTATACTTTTTTGATCAATGCATGAATGCTTTAGAGGATTTCAGTTTTACACTTACCATTCTCTTTTCGTAACCTCGATATGAACTTCTTTGGTGGAATAACTCCAACTTTTTTCTTCTGAGTAGCAATACTGTGGAAAAGATCTGCCAGGCAAGTCAAGAGGTTTTCCTTCTTTTTCTGTTGGGCTTTGTATGATAATACATTTTCCCGAAACGGCCGGCAAAAATACAATGCCTGCAGCACGGAGTTACAGTAGCAGGTGTTCCCAAACTGCCATGCAAAATTAAAAACAAGCTTAATCCCTGTGCATCACAACAAAACTAGCTGTTCATTCAAATTCAGTGACTTCTGTCACTGTCACAAACCAGTCATTTTGCCATGTAGCTGCAAAAGAAATATATTTCCTCAACCACCTTAACACTTCATGGAAAAACTATGGTGTTCTAGATTACCTAGAACACAAAGTAAAAGTTTTCACTTGTAAGGGAAATATTTACTGTAGTGGATTTCATCAAGTTTATTTCCACACCTGGACTCCATCTTACTGCTCAGTACCAGAATGACTAATGTTTTCAATGGAAAAAATTACTATATCTCTATCATTTCTATGGGAATAAACAGTGATTAACACTCTTCTCACTCATTCTCTCCTTGGTCAAATAAAAAATCTCCTCCTAAGGGTCCCCAATGCAGAATGCTAAACCTAAACTTATACATACTTTCATCACTCCCTCCCTCCCCTTTCACAGCTAAAATAGACTTTTAATTTTATTTAAGTGTATGTTCTAATCCCTGGAAATATTCATAGAACAGTAAACTCTTCTCTCTGGGGGTGTATGAAGTCATCTTCAAACATCTGATACAGTTTTGCAACCCACTTTGCCTAAAATTGCAACATGAGCAGCACCTAAAAAAAACCAAAACCAAACCAGTCCTGCATTAAAATAAGATGAATAAGAGTAGGACAGAGAAAAACACAAAACAAAACCAAAGAACAAAGCAAATTTCAAGTAACATCAAAATGGTACTTACATTGACCAATCCAAAGTAGTGTTCATTGATTGGAAACTGCTCTGGGCCAATGTCTTTTTCCAGAGCAGAGGCATTGGTGCCCTATACAAAAAAAAAAAAAAAANAAAAAAAAAAAAAAAAAAAAAAGTCAAAACCCAAACCAACCAACCAACCAAAAAGTTAAATAGGAAAAAAGTATTTAGACAGAAAATAATTCTTTTATTTTAGCTATGATTAACCAAGCTAACTCTGTCTTACCAATAGGAAAGCACAACAGTCTCATGAGCCACTAAAAATATTTGCAAATCTGGATAGAGGAGCTGGCCTGGCATGGACCCTCTAGTAATAGATGATTAGAAATGAACAGGTCATGACAGTAGTTCTTCCCACACCCACCTCTCCCTTATTTTAACTGTGCACATGGACATCTGGATCCCATTACTCTCTTGTGTCATAAAGATATTAATTGATCTTAAACACAACCTTAAAAACCAGTTCCTAGATGGAAGGCAGGTTTTCTAAGCATTACTGAAACACCTCTGGATCCCTCTTAATCAATCATCAGCCTGTAACAATACTTGGGCTTCAGATTGGCAGTCAGTTCTAGTAACATCACAAATGCTAAAATCAAGTGTAATATACCTGTTGTCTTGTCCTATCTAAAATTAAAGAGCACATAAATCCCATCACTGTTAGATCTCTTAGACACTGCCCTAGTGTGACAAGCTATGTTCAGCTGTATCTTCACTCCAACACCAAAGTTGTTTAGGTAACTGCTGGTCTGTAAGTACAACCACTACTTTGACATGTTACCTGTCATTTTGCTATATTAAAATGCCCATTTTTGAACAAGCTTAATTAATAAGCAAGTAAGGTAGATCACCACCAAAGCAAATGTCATCACTCCTATACAGAGTATAAGCTTGGCTCCATCCTCTGACACCCTCACTTCAGATATTTATAGACATTGATGAGTTTCCCTTCTCCAGGCTGAACAGGCCCAGTTCTCTCCTTGGTCAGAGGAGAGATGAGCATCCTCCTAAGAGAGATGCTCCAATCCCTTAATAATCTTTGTTGTCCTCCACTGGACCTGCTCCAGGAGCTCCATATCCCTCTTGTCCTGAGGAGCCCGGAACTGGACACAGCACTCCTGGTGTGGCCTCACCAGGGCTGAGTAGGGGGGCAGGATCACTTCCCTCTACCTGCTGGCAGTGCTCTTCCCAATGCACCCCAGGACACCATTGGCCTTCTCATCCACGTGGGCACACCGTTGGCTCAGGGACAGCTTGTTGTCCACCAGAACCTCGAGGTCCTTCCCTGTACAGCTGCATCCCAGAAGGTCAGTCCCCAGCCTGTGCTGGTGTATGGGGTTGCTCCTCCCCAAGTGCAGGACCCTGCATTTGCCTTCATTGAATTTCCTTTCTGCCCATCTCTCCAGCCTGTTGAGGCCCTTCTGAAGGGCTGCACAGCACTCTGGGGTATTGGCTGCTCCTCCCAGCTTTGTCTCATCAGTGAACTTGCTGAGGAGGCATCTGCCCTTGCATCCAAGTCATTGATGAATAAGTTAAACCATTCTGGGCCCAGTATTGAACCTTGGGGGACATCACTTGTGTCAGGCTGCCAACCAGACCCCATGTCACTGATAGTGACTCTCTGGGGTCAGCCAGTTCTCAATCCACCTCACTGTCCACTCATCCAGTCCACACTTCTTGAGTTTGCCTATGAGGACGTTGTGAGAGACAGTGTCAAAAGCCTTGGTGAATTCAAGGCAGACATTTGCTCAGATTTCATCAGCTAAAATTTTCGAAGTAACTGGTAGTCAGATTTAGAATTCTCATGTCCCTTCCCCATCTTCTTCCCAAGGCCTGATTTCTCTTTCCTCACTGCACTTACCATCACCACTGCTTGCCAAATTAGATTATTATTTCATGTTAATTCATTAAAAGAACATTTAGTCAACAGAATAAGCAGTGTGAAACTCAGCACAGGTGCTCTTTGAGAATTTGCAAGCCTTGAAAGTAAAACATCTCCTTTAAGTTGGCATGTTCCAGAAAAGCTCCAAAGATTTCATATTTCACATGCCCTTCTCAGATCTTTTTCCATTCTCTCTCTCTCCCACACATGGAGTTCATTGCTCAGACCAAGTGCATGTTATTTCCCAGAGCACAGGTATTCACGGGAAGCTTCATAAGGGATATATGTTCTCACCAGACTCTGCTAAGCCTTGGTGGGAAACTTGGAAAAAAAGATTGATTGATACAAAGCAATTATTGGCTACTGTTCAACAGAGATGACAGTGTGATAATTATGTAAGTCTCATATTAAGATTAGTTTCATTGCCTGGAAAGTCAGCCTTTGCAAAGTTGCACATACTCAGCAAAGCATTCCAAGAGGGAGGAAACTGATAAATATTTGCCTATCTGATATTAGCAGTGAAGCAAACAGCCACTGTTACCCTCAAAACCTTGTCTGATACAGGAGAAACATGACTAGAGAAGATTAATGCTGCTTGAGAGGAAAAACATCTTCATATTGTATGTACAACTCATTGTACAGCATTTAGGTCAAAGCAAAGGTTTTCTTAGATTACACTTTTAACATTACAATCAAGTTCCCTAAAATAAAAATTAAATGCGTGTTTTTCCAGTTTTGTAGGAAGTATTCTCCTCACAGGAATAAATTCTTCTTCTACAGTTCATGGAAAATACTATCTCTAAAAAGAAACCACCTACTCTTTCATAAACCACAGGTTACTGTATTTTGTTAGACAAATATGATGCAAGTGCTCTGCTAACAAGTTGCTCCTACGTTACTCATTTGCCTTTCCTGCTGGGCCAGGGTTTCTTACTTCAGAGGATGCCAGATAGCTGGACAAACCCTTTCTCATATTTAAATTTTCTTGTAAATTTTGTGAGAAAGAGCAAGAATCAGGATTTACCAAACAAAATTATCACTGAAAACCAAACAAATTAATGATGTGTATTAACCAATCTCCATATAAAATCTCTACATTGCATGGAAATTTGCAAAGTACCTAATGTTGAAAAAAACACATGTTTAGTAACATCTCATCATGGAGCTCTACCTCTTCAAAACCAGGCCTTGGCCGCTGCAAATATAAAATAAAGTACTGTGTGCCAGTGACCCAACAAAACAGTGAGGCTAAATTCAATCTTTGGGTAAACTGACATAACCCACTTGGACTGCATTAGGAGTATGGCCTTCTTGTATTAAAGGCAACTTCAGTCTGATTTATTCTGAGGTCTCCAAAAAGATACTGTTAAATTCACTGAAAAAGAAGAACATGGGTAAGAAGCACAGAGATCTAATGCTTCAAAGAAGGATATATTTCTTATGTGGAGAAAAAAATGTAGACAAGCTACTTAGTAAAACTCAGACCATGTCACATTGCATATAAATTATTTGTTTTGCATATGAAGTCTCCTCAATAAGCAGTTGACATGAGGACAGAAGAAGGAAATTTTTCCGAGAAAGTATATCAGAAACTGTACACTCAATCCAGGTTTAAACTGAAAGAAATATATTAAAGGTGGTTTGGAATTCAGTTTCAGTCAATCATATCAAATGGAAAACATATTAGTTAGTCTACTGATGTTAATGAATGGCAAACATCAACCATGACCATTTAACATGGTTTTCAGCATGTTTGTGTTTGTTCTCTCTCCCAGCAAGTAATTTTGATTACTTCTACAGTGAAAACCTGCTCTTTTATGCAGGTTTTAATGCACTTTATTGCATTATTATGCACTTATTTAGTGCATTTTTATGCACTTTTTAATGCAACCACACACTATGGTTTTATAAAAGCTTCAGCAGGAGAAATATCCTACCACAGCTGAATTTACTGTATTTCCATAAAAAGAAGCAGGAGCAGCAGTGTAGCTACAGAGCCTGAAATAAGGAGAGGCTGCACAAGTCAGTGAAGTGGGATTTGGGAGTATTAAATAAAGTCATATCAGAGTATAGGGACAGTAAAGGAGACTGGCTCCTTCTTTAAAAGAATACACTACTGAAGGAAATGCAGTGAAGTGACTGTGGTATCCAGACCTTATGAGAATGAGAACTAGGTCAGTGTGGAAACTCCTACTATGTATTCTGTGGTGTTGGAACCTTGATTTCTCAGAAGTTTTACCACTTAATTCAACAATCAGTATTCAGCCCTCGCAAAATGACAAAGACACAGAGCTGGACACATAGCCAAGCACAGGTCAATTCAGGCCAAGATTTTTTGCCACAGCATGGCTCCAAAAACATTCAGCCCATATGACCATATATGTTTTCCTCTTGTTATTTTGCCCTAGACCTTCCAAAGGATAAGACTGCTGGTTTTCTTTTCAGCTGAAATTTCTGTTAATGTTGCTAAGAGTTTCATTTGTGCTTTGCATCACATGAAACAGATTAAGTAAAAAGACCCTTGTTGTTCCTTTACACTTTAGCACATATATTAAAAAAAAAACTTCAGGAGAAAAAAAAAGTTCTCAGATTAGTTCATTAAATCATATAACAAAGTACTCTAAATACAATTATTCTACAGAGGATGAGAAATGGACAAGAGCTAATATGAAAGATACTGTCAACAGAAGACTAAATTTTGTACTGTGACAGAGCTATAAAAATGGCACTAACTTTCTAGAAATACGCGTGTGTTGAATTTAAAGTAAATGAATACAGTAAAGAAATTAGGACTTTTCATAAGCTACCTATTAAGTGGGTATCACTAAATAAACAGAAACATGGTATGAAAAACATAAAATTAATTAAATCTTTCTTTGTACAGAAAAATATGTCTGTACAGAGACAAAATAAGAAATAAGAAGATATATCTTGTTCACAAGAAAAGCTAAAAAATATAAGGGAACACCACATAAAATGGAATAGTTAAAACCAGAAATTTAACAAATATACAAAGGGCAAGAGATCAATGAAGGAAGATGGCTGGTCCACGACAAAGGATTTCGGATCACATACATTTTTAGACTAGATTTCTTTTTCTTAATATTCAGGAAAAGTGAGAGTAACATGATAGAGTAGTTTCCTGAAGGGAGAAACTGAAGACCTAAGACAAACTAATGGTGATGCTTGGGCTGGTAGAGGAGAAATTAGAGTAAAAATAGAAATGGCTTCAGGGCTAGGCAGTCTGAGTTTAAGGATTTTGGAAGGCACAGCACATGGAAAGGAAGGAAAAAAGAAGATAAAGAAAGATACGGAAGACCTGCTGGCTAAAAAATGGTAGTGGTGGATAACTCGTAAGAGAGGAGGCAGCTGTAAGTAAAACCTGAAATTAACTCCCAGGAGCACAAAACATCAAGAGTAAAAGGAGAGCTTGCAATAGCACAGATCACAGCATACATGCAGCTGCTTTCAATTGATGCACCTGCCCCCAGTGCTGGACTTTGTCTATCCTCAGGAACAACCTCAACTTTCAGAGAGATATGGTGCATAATTGAAATAGCCGAACCAGCCTTCTGGAATACTTATAGATATTAAATGTCAAACCTGGAATATTTCTGTAATTTTTGAAATGTAAGTCCCACAAGATGGTTGAATTTAACCAAATTAGCTCTCTCTTCATTCTGCAAAGAAATTATTTCTGTTCCTCCAGCAAAGCTATTTTGGGTCTTTGTTGCCACAAAAAGAAAGAGGAAAGAAACAATTCTATGAAAACACACAGGAGATCATAGTGAACAGCAAAAGAACCTTGACTGACTGAAAAACCACCGTGTATTCAAATTCTTTTAGGGAAGATGATATACCAAAATGTATCTAAATAAATTATTTTTTCTTGCTGGGTACACTAAACTATTTCTAGTTACAGGTCTAAGTATCGCACATACCACAAATAACTTCTGCTCTTTACTGTGTGGTTTTCAAGAAACAGACAAAAATTGCAAGACCTGAAATCCTGAACCACTTAAAATCTTGGACAAAGTTTTTAAGGTACTCAGTCTTACATAGCTAATAAACTTGGTTTTCTCAAAGCACAAAGCAACCAAGTACTGCAAGTGAGGTTCTAGAGAAGTGTTGCATGTTCAGTGTCTATATTCATAACTAATTTTTAGAAAATACTGACCTTTAAACTTTCCGGAATTAGACAGCTTTTGTCAAACTGCAATTTAATATTCTCTTGCGAGTCTGTCTGTATGCCCAGCTTAATTGTTCTTGGATTAGTGGCACCCAGGCTTTTGCTGGAAGAAGAAGCAAAACCATTGGTTTTGGCCAGTTTCCTTCTTCAGAACACATAGCATCAAGATGGTCTCATGAGTCAAAATGAAACTAAGATTTGCTTACAAATTATTAACTTCTTCAGTAACATTTTTGTCTAGGCCACCTAGACTGCATATGTGGCTCAGAAAATTCTGAAAGCAAGGCACCTTCTAAACTTCATCACAGCTGCACCAGTTGGAATACTCTCATAACCTGGAGACAGAAGTAGGAATATCTTCATTAAATCTCCATACAAGGTGAGTAATGAGGGCTGCAGCTATCTTGCAGGACAGGTTAGAAGTACAAAAAAATTCTGACAGTATTTTTCTTCTAGAGAAATCCTCTAAGGAGCTGAGACAAGTGCAAGATTCTGCACATGAAGAGAAGAGTCACCATGTACAAAATGGGAAACAGCTGACTAAGGTAGTAGTGGCTTAGAAAAAGAAGAAAGAAAAGGGAAGTCTGTGTCATGTAGGATGAATAAGCCACAGGTATGCAGTGTTATTTTAAAAAAATCCCCCAAACCACCACAACAAATGTTGACAACATAATGAATTCTTACAGGTGGTAGTCTACAGAGATCTAAAAGTAACTTTCCTGTTTGACTTGTCAGTGGTAAGACATCTTGCATGCAGGTTTGAGTGCCCGGTTTCAAGCAAGATAAAGGTAATGGCAAAGAGTCCAAAAGAAGCCAGTCAAAATGGAAGACTCAACTCTAGAGAAAAGTGACCTTTAAAACAGGGTTGAATGGGGTTGTGTTGCACAAGGCAGAAAAGGCTGCACAAGGCAGGAAAGAGCATGACAATATTTTCAAGTCTACTGTTTGTTATAGAAAAGAACTAGCCTGTTCTTGGTCTCAGCAATGGACAGGATGAGAAGTACCAAGCTCAAATTACTGTAATGTAGATTCCAGTAAGACATTAGGAAACGTGATGTGGTTCCTATCATTGGAAATCTCCATATTAGGCTGACCTACATCAGAAATAACACAGGTTTATCATATTCAGTGGACAGTTGGAGACTTTATTGTCCTAGGATACTTTATATACAGCTGTTACAAGGCCATTAGTTGTGAAATCAAAAAATCGAATTAAATAATTGAAACACGCAATATCCAGTAATGGCTGGTTTGAAACCCTCAGCACAATAGCCTTTTCTGCAAGGACTGGGCATACCCAAGGAAATGCTTACAGTGGAGTCCTGACAGTGGAGATGCTTCTTCCACAGAAGCACTGATATCCTGGGGTGTTAAGTACGTAATGTACATAAATGTATGTAAGTGTATCGATGAAACAGCTAACCAAGGACAGTTTCTGAGGCTAAAGGAAGGTCAGCAGAAGAGAATTGTCTGTCTGCTCCTCTGACTGGCCAGGACTTACACTCCACAAACTGTGGCTCTTCAAATCCATCAGAACCTCACCTCCTGTGTGGCACTTGCCCACCACACACAGTTAAATAAGGGTCCAGAGTCTGCCTTTAATGTAATCTCTTTCACAATTCAGGTTCACTCTGCTTTGCTGAGCTATAACTAAGAAGTTCCTTTATTGAGATGTTTAGGATAATCATTGTTTTAGTCTTAATTCAGCAACATGAAGCCAAAGACTACACGCACCTGAAAGAAACACACTGCAAACCACACATTGTGTTTATGAATTGTCCTTTTGTGCTTACTTTCTAAACAGCTACCACTTTAGGCATTAAAAGGTATTCATGCAAGACAAGCCTCAGACATTACTCAAAGTTATACTTTGGAAATGATATATTAGGATGTTTCTCGTTTCTTATATACTCCTCTATCCAATAAAATATATTTTTTGTGGACTTCTGTTCATCTTTTCATGGAATGCACACTTTCTGTCTGTTAGTCCAGTACCCATTTGTCAGCCATACTCTCTCAAGTTTCTCATGATTTCAGAAAGTTATTACAATTATTAGACTCCATATTCTCCATACTTTTCATATTTTTGTTTCTATGTATGTCATACTGAAATTGTGCACTCTTGAGACTATGCTTCTAAAACTGCATTGCCTGAACTTTCTAACTAATCTTATCAGATGTAAAAATTTATTTTCTTTTATCAATCTAAATATGCCTTCAGATAACTGTTTTTATTTCCTGTCATAGATTATTTTGCCTTTATATGTATTTATTGGAAGATGTATAAGACATGAAGAAATATACACTGCAAGTTGTCCAAATGAATAAATCCAGTTAAAAGCCATTGTGATCAATTTTGTAACCAAATAATGTTCTTATTGTACGAAACAGGATTTTAGTATTTTCACAGCATTAAAATTGTAGGGGTTTTTTTTTTGTATCATGAATTTTCCAAATTTGTTTGTAATTTGAGTCTTCATCCTGCCAATGTCCTACATTCAAACAAATCCTGCAATGAGTCTCTAAGATCATGCTATAAAATAAACAACAAACAAAAGATTCCAACATTTATTCTTATTTGTTTCCTGAATGTAGAGACTCCTAGGCTGGTATGTTTTTCCTCTACAACCAGTTTCTAGCATGGTTAGATACTCTTTGTTTGTTTGCTTGCTTGTTTGTTTATTTTAAAATGAAAGCTGAAATTCACAGGTGTTCACATAATTCCTGATGAATTGTGTGAATGTTTTCATGCAGAAAACCAGCTATTTTTATGCAACTCAAAACTTCTAGACTATGAGAATAAAGAGTAACATGAAACAACAATAAACCCCCCAAATTAATCCAAGGAACTGCAACTGCTTTTCCAAAGCATATCAATACAACAGCAGGAATAACTGTGAGGTATCTCAGATGATACCTTGTATAAGAGAAATCTGAATGTGTTTAGAGTATTCTCTTTATTCAATTGTCAGAACACTATGAAGTGCTAATTGGAATATTTGAAATACTATTACAAAATTATGAAAGGGGGAAATTAACGCCTGTTCTCCAGAGAATTCTAAAAGAGAGAAATATGGTCCACAGAGCTTGTTAGCCAGATCAGTACAAATGTATGTCAATACATTCTGAAATGGTTAGATGTCCTTCACTGCACATAACAGTAATATCCATAGGGCATGGCTGCAGCATGAGCCTAACTCAGAACTCAAGGCTCTACCTAAAGCTCATCAACAGAGAAACATACTGCAGAGGATTTCAGTAAACATGAAATGTCAGCATGCCTGTCTACCTTTCAACCAGCATTTGGTACTTGAGTCATTGGGTTACTTCACAGAAAAAACACCCAAAGAGAATTACGGCACTGTAAGGGCTACAACACATCCCAAGCTGGTGTCTGCAGTCTACAGGCACTGGCTGTTGGTATTCCCTCAAACAGAGTTATTTCAATGTTTCTTATGCTCCTTCATTCTATTGTACCTGTCCTACATAAAAGCTGGCAACTGCCTATTGTATACACCCCTCAGTGGTGAACATGGTGTGCAGACAGAGTGAATGAGCCTCTAGAGGGTCTGAAGGGCAGGTAAGTTGAACATCCTGAGGACTAGTCCTCTCTTCTCTGTGAACATGGCCATCATGCCCATCTAAGAATCTCACCAATTCCTTTAGGCACTGCCTTCATCTCTTCCACCCCTTCAGAACAAGTTTTAGCTCTTAGTTCTCATTAAGTAAATCAGTGAATAATAACTAGATCTGTTGCTATTCCTATAACTTAGGGGACAAAACTGGTAAAAGACAATAGAGGAATTTTGTTTAATTCTAGAAAATTGTGCATTTAAATATTTACTACAAGCAAATGTGCCAAGTGGAAACTTCCCCTGCCAAATATTTTTTTCTTACTGGCTAGCTCCTACTGTGTCTGTCTTAGCATGTGAGAGCTTATCCAGTGAATATATAGTACTAAGTATCTTTTGCAAGCAAGTTAAATACTGTCCCTGTCTTGCTTCGTGACACTTGGTTTCATCCCTCCTGAAAAGACTAACAATCTCTACCATCTTTAGGAGATCAAAATTACAACCCAAGATACCAAATAACAGGCTGTCAACTTAATAGCAAACACACATCCAAAAATCCTGGGTAGCCACGTTTTAAAATTAATTCAGCTAAATTTCAGTCATTTTTTCCCTTCAGGACATGAGAACACTTGGACAAACACACACAAAAAACTTTGTCAAAAAAGGACTACCATCAAAAACATAATCTAAGCTGCATTCAGGAATGGACAAGTATTTCAGGACTAATTTCTACCTCTGTTTCTTTTCCCCTACTCCCCCTCCACCCCTGAAAATCAATCAGACACGATCATTTGGATTTTAGGGGCTTTTTTTTCAGAAACCAAAAACCCTCTGTGAACACTCTTGAGTGGAATGGGAAAAAATAAAGACCAGAACACCTTTTTTATAAATTACTGAATTCAACCAGGTTAAAAAACCTAGAAACCTACTATTATGTAGCATTATATAAAAATGCATATTATATTACCTAAGAACCACACAGCTGTTTCTTAGTCCACAAATTGTCAGTAGCTCAGTTTTTCAAGCACTATATTATAATGTGGGAACAAGGTCTGGGAATCAACGTCTCAGCATCTTTGATAGATTTCTACAGATGTCCTAAATCAAACTAGCACTGGAAATATTTAGGTTTTAAAAAGGCAAAATGTTTATTTTTATACCTCTAGCCTTCTGGAAGATTGTCACAGCTCCTTCCACAGACCACTGAGTTCAAGTCCATCATCTCATCAGAGTGGACACATTTTTGAAGGAGCCATAATGCAGTGTTGCCAGTACTTGTGAGAATTTGTATTTCTCTTAAATCCCCACATTCCTGTAGCTGTCTGAAAACTCCATTGTTTTTGCCTAAAAGACCTTCCAGTCCCTGTGGGTTATCCAGAAAAAACTAAATGTGACCAACACAACCTAGCATCTCTAAAAGCTAAGTACACAGACCTCAAGGAATATGTAGCCTTAAAACATCATTATCATTAAGTTGACTGCACCTTCTGTCACAGTACCATGAGCCAGAATTGCCTTGAAGCATGAATCCTTGTATGCCTTTCTGCTTGAGGCTCTCCTCCCCTTCAGTCTCTCCATCTCTCAGATGCTACTTTTGCAGCATAGACTGGCAACAACAGCTGAGCACCATTACAACAACAAGAAGTGTGCTGCATACAAGTGCATCTGTCTGAAGTACACAAAAAAATCAAAGTTCCTAGTACTTTATACTAAGGTCTTACATCCACCTATGAGTCTCCAGCTCCCTTTGATGTGCTCCTCTTTTATACAGTTTGTAAGGCATCACATTCACCATTAATCAGCAGTAAAAACTGCCTCAAAGAGAAGGTGAGTGCACCCAGGTTTTCTCCCCCATCCTGTACCATTTCCTGAATGTCTCTTTGCAGTATTTGTGGCCCACTGGATTGGAAATCACCAAAAATGATGAACACCTTTTTTATCTAGTTACTGAACTAGTGAAGAAATGTAAGCACTCAGGTTATTATTCCTCAAATCAGGATTTTGTATTAATTCTTTTAACCCCAGAACCAACTCACTCTCTCGGCATTTCAGAGCAGGCATTTCAAAAGGAGGACTGAGATTCAAATCAAAACTATGTATGGGATTTCCCAGGCATCTCATTTGCAACAAAAGAGCAATCCCACTTAAGTGGAAGTGTGGACAGTGGGAGGGGAGCAGGCTTGCAATCTGCACTCCCTCACCCAGACCCTGCAGGAGCCAGGCCTCCGGGGCTGTGCCCATTGCCTTACCCTAGAGACAGGCTCCATTCTCCAGGGCAGATGAATGGGATGTGTGGCATCAGCAGCACAAGGCATGCTGGGGCACCACATGGAGGGAAACTGGTGACTGTGTGTAGCTGCACTTGAAGAACCTGGAAATAAGGGTGAAAAATACAGCCTAAAAACCCAAAATGTACAGAAATATGACTCTCTTCTGTTTGCATTGGGATGCTTAGAATGCAACCATTTCTTTGGCAAGTTTGCTACTGACTCACTGTATTAATGAGTCTTTGACAAAGTTTGAGCTTTTCCTCCTCCTGCCAAGAAGTTTCAAAAACCTAAACCAAATTAGGTGCTCCAAGTTTGTTAGAATTAAAATTAAACCCAAACGCAATGCAGAAAGCATCCTTTCAACTATTCCATGGGGAGAAAAGTAGCAAAGTGAACATAACCAACTAAAATATGAATGTTTCCTTATTCCCTCCTAATTGCCTAGTCTGGTTTAGAGAAAGCTAAGTGATTCAAGAGTACTTTAGAAGCACCAGTCCTCTTGAGCAGCATGCAATGCAAGTTAAACCCTGTTAGCTCTAAAGCCAAGACTTCCTAGAACAGGCACCTAGCATCGGCATCCAAAAGAGCGTTACTAGGCATCTAAACATCCTCCTTTTCTGTGTAATATAACCTCCTGGCCCTAGGAGACCACAAAGTGCCTGCCTCAGAGGGTTAAACAGGGTCACTGATTTACTGTGGATTCAGAACCCAACTTTGGTCCTTTCGCAGTATTATTAGGGCAGGAGGAAGGGCAGGCGGAGGAAGGGCGGGCGGGCCACGGCTCCGTCTGCAACGCGCCTCGGCCAGGGTCAGACCCGCTCCGGGGGGCCTCGCACCAGTTCTGCATCTCCGTCCCTCCCCGGCCCACGCCCGGGCTGCTCCAGGAAAACTCCTCGGGACATCGTCACTCGCCGTCGGCCAAGTCCATCCCAGGCACTTTCCCGGCGCGGCCTGCCCGGCTCCCCCGCCGCCCGGGCAAGGCACGGAGTTGGGCTGCGCCCCTGGGGCAGCCCCGCACCAGCCCCCGCAGGGGCTGCCATGCCGCCCGCCCCCCGCCAGCACTCACCATATTACAGATGGAGGCGATGTTTCTGACAGTCATTAGTCTAAAGGTTGCAGCGATCCCACACCGCCATCTTTATAAGGTGAAAACAGCCCCGCTCATGGTGGGAAGAGCGCAGGAAGGGATAGGGGGCGGCGGCGGCTCCAGCTCCGGGGCTGGGATAAAAGCAAGAGGAGGGGACTGCACAGGAACCCTTTGCGCCCGCAGAGCAGCGAGAAGGACGGGCCTTCCCGACCTCCCTCCTCCGGGCGAGTGACCGGGAGTTTCAGCAGCGCGGGGAGAGCGGCCGCATCTCTGCTCCTTCCGCCTGTGCCTCTCGCACGGTCCGCAGCGCCCCGGGCTCCCGCTGGAGCGCTCACCCGCGCCTCTGCGCCAGCCGACACCGCGCTAATCTCTCCCTTCCTCCTCCTCCTCCTCTTCCTCCTCTCCTGGCGGCTGCCGTTGCCGCTTGCCGCTCCATCGCAGCGCCGCGCCCGCTGATCCACTCTGACAGGGGAAGGGAAGGGAAGGGAAGGGAAGGGAAGGGAAGGGAAGGGAAGGGATCGGGTCAGAGTCAGTGCCTGGCACGGGTCACTCCAGCGAGCCCAGCGGGGCGGCCGCAGCCACTGCGCTGCGGGGCCGAGGGGGCGCGGGGGGTGCTGCGCCCACCGCCCCTCCGGACGGGCCCTCCGAGAAGGGCCGTGGTGCTTTAGTCGCCCGGCCTGGAATGGCCATGGGGCTGAGAAACCCGGCCCCAGTGCGTACAAAACCATACTGGCAGGCAGCAGGGTGAAGGACAGGAAGACAGAGTGCAGGAGGACGTGGATGTGTGGCAGTGATAGCGGCACTGTGCTTTGGGACAGGCTCACCCCACCTAATTAGAGATACACAGGAGCCCAGGCCCTTGCAAAATCCAGAACAGTAGGCTGGAATGTAATTTACTGCCCACAGTTGGTGTTTTGTATTGCCATTCATGCAGATAACATTTAGATTCACAAATTATGTTTTGGGATTGTGTCCACGCCATGTGTGCAAGTGCTTACTCCCAAATTCACAACATGTGGCATTTATACAACACGGTTAATGTAATAATCTCAGTTTTTCTTCAAACACAAGCTGAAGCCCATGCCTTTCTCCAAGGTAAAGCAGTGTGAGTACATTAAATTTACATATGTGATAATAGCCACAAGGTTGTTAAATAACTAACTTGAGGTCACATAGCAAATCTCTGAGAGAAGCAAGAACAGAGTTCAGCTAGGGCAATCCTCATCTTAGAGCTTAAGGCCCGTTTATTGTTCCTCTGCTATGCTGAGGAAATCATTCAAATGAAGAGAGAACTACTAACATTTCTACAGACACTTCTGCTCCTAACAGCACCTGAAGTGTGGCATGCTCATGCTTGGCTGCACCTTTCATTTCATGATGCTAGAATAAAATAATTGCAGCCTATAGAGCCTGGATCCACAGGCTTTATTTACAGGATACATTCCAAAGTCAGGTGGTTTTTTTTTAATTATTATTTCAAAAGAAGGTCTATGATTACTAGTAAAAATCTGGCACCAGCAATAACATCTAAAGATAAATTCCTGCCCTGAGAACACTGTTAAATGGCCTTAATCCAGCTCACTGTGGACAAGTGCCCACCTTATAAAAATGGTATCAAATTTGGCATTAGCTGGTATCCTGTCTACAGTTTCAGCAAAGAAATTCAAAATGGAGTCATCACAGAGACAGAACTTTCTTTCCTCCGTAAATTGGATTAGTTATATTAAATCATTGCAGACATTCAAAATACAGGATGGAGAAAGATTTTTGGACATAATGAAGTCCTCAGGGCCACTAAATAGCTTCATAAATCCACAAATCACTATGCAAAAGAGCCATCAAATAACATCACTGAGAAAAAATAATCTTTGGCATAATTCTATTAAGTTCGTGGTCTTACATTATATGTGAATTTGATCCCAAGTGTTTAATTTGCTTAAACTCAGAGGACTGGATTACACATAATATGACAGGTTTTCTCAACATAACCAGGGGAAATGGGAGTTAAGCTGAGGTGTCAGGACTGAAGCAATGAAGGTCTAATTAGTTTCCAGTGCATTTCTAAGTAGCCTGCAGAGACTGGACAGTACTGCACTGTACCTGGTTTTTAAACTCCTGTTATTAGCCTGTTATTACAGAAGCCTAATCATGTATTTATTCTTTGCTGCAGCCTGCTTATTCCAATTTACTGTGGAGAATCATACTTGCTATCAGTGAAGTTATGGAGCAAACAAATGGGTTTGAAAGGTAATTAAAAATTTAAATGAAACCAAATGTAGTATCTAATAAAGCCATTTGCCTCACATATATTTTAATGTCAATAACATTATTTCCATAATACAAACCCCAGAGAAATCATAGAAAGTGTGAAAACAAGAAAGACAAAAGTCGTATTTTCATAATTCTGTTTTTCTCAAATGCCAATTACTTGACTTAAGGGTACGTTTTCAGTTTTTTCTGTTCATTAAATTTTTTGGTTTTTTGACACAAGATTAAATTTCTACTGATTAAGCACTTATTGGTTGTTCAAGGAAATAATTGTAAATATGCATATGCATCATTCTCTGAAGAATTCAGTATCATATTCCTAAATGCTAATATAAATATTTTCATTTAAAGGTGGACACATTTCATGTCTTATTTCTGAAGATTAATAAAAATAAAATTATTAAATTAATTTTAAAATATGGAATAATATACAAGTGTTTATGTGTCAGTTTGACAATAGTTTAGTACTGTCCTTTTTGCTCTTCAGACATCAAAACAGGAAAGAAGAAACTTTCATGCTGGAAATGGACTGGTGTTTGTTTCTGTTTTCTTCTGCTGTTGTCATTTTCAGAAATAGAAACTTTATTTCTGTAGCTGTTTGAAGATAGAAAAGTGCTAAGCAATGCAACAAATACTAGTTACAAACTTTATAGGAACTGTATAAATAAAGAACAGTGCACAATTGTTTCCACTCTAAAGCATTGCCCTATCTCTTTACAACAAACAATCAACCCTGTGTTTCTTCTGAGTGTTAGACAAAGAGAAGGAAAACAAAGGAGTATTTATAACCTAAGAGTGCTTATATAATTTCTGTTGAAAGGTCAAAAAATACCTCCCGCATTTAATTTTAGATCCATCTTGGTCTCATCTGGTTTTACACTTGAACATTTCTATTTCACCACATGAAATACGGACCTATTGTAAATATCCTCTTTGGCTAGCAGAGGCTTGGACTTCTCTAACATTTTCCATCTGACTTTTTCATAGTATTTTGCAAGCATTCACTCAGACTTGTCAAATTATTAGCTTCTTTTAAAAAGCAAGAAAATCACCAGCAGAAATTTAGTGACTTGTCCAAAGTTACACAGGAAAGTTGGTAGCAAATCTGAGACTAGAATATCTGCTCATTCTGTGCTACAAAGAGGATATTGCATTTCCTCTCCAGAAATCTTGGAAAATTCCACAGAGGTTTTATTTATGTTTTTCTTGTAATAAACTTGGGTCCAGAAGTGGATAATCATGTGTCAGTTTTGCTGAACAAATGTTTGAAACAGATCAAATTTAGGATATATTTCTACCAATTAAAAGGTCATTTTAATGGTAAAGGGAGTTAAAACAATACTAAGGCTTTCTAGAAGCATGGAAAATATACAAGAATTATAAGAGAACTCAGAAATACTTGCAGTGCTGACAATGTAGGTTTAGAATTTTACAATTTTTAAAATATGTTTTGTATCTAATATTAAATTATGTTCTACCAAAAAATAGCAAAATATCTTTAACAAAATGGCAAATGCGTAGGCACAAGAATGAGAAATCAGGATTTTCCATGAAGCTTGGCCTCAATTCAGAACAGAGTGGTGGCTTTAGTACAATGCCAAATGCCAGCTTGCAGCCTATGGATTGAATCTGTGGCACATGGCTCATAGCAGGTCCATGGAAACCACTCCATCTGCACCTGAAATGCTAATGGTAAGAGCGAGTTGTAGTCCATGAAAAATTCATGGAAATCCATAGAAAATGTGGAGAGTCTAAAACCAACCCAACTTTGGAATTACCATTCTTCTTTAAGACTGTCATCTTCAAAGCAACCCCTACCAAATATTTTCAAATTATCTGAGAAATTATTTCACTTGATTCAAAATACTATAAGACTTTGTGTTTCAGTGACAGTATAACTTGTCTGGATTCTAAAGATAAAGCATGGAAAATGAAACTGCATTAAATTGGTCCCCAAATCTTGCCTACCTTTTGCTACTATAAGCATTTTGCTAGTTGGCAAGTAGAGAATACTATCTCTTCATTTTTCTCAGAAATCGCTACTTTAGGGAAGAAAACAAAACACATTTACAGCATCTGACATCATCTTTTTTGGCCAGACATCAGATTTGAAAGCCCAAAGACAGCAGAATAAGACAGATGGAAATACATTGATGTCGATGTACCAAAAGCTGACTGAGTAGATACAAGGGGTCCAATAGTTCTCTAGTGAAAGCCATTAAATTCTATTCTACAAAGAGGCTGTTAAAGCCTCTGGAGTCAGTTCGATGTCAATAATGGTCTAGAGGTGTGACTATCTCATAATATCTTACTCCTGCCCTTTTCCTTCTTGTGTTTCAGATAGCCTGTGTTAAGAGCTTGGAACAGTGACAATAAGAGAACTTCAGTGTATTGCTTCATCAGTTTAAATAATACTAACCCTCCCTGCACTCACTACTCAAGTAAAAATATTCCTGCCTTTCCAGAAGGCAGAAGCTTGAAGAATAACCTCTTTATCAGGTATATTATTCAGCAAGGAAGCTCACTAGAAAATTTTACTGGCCTTTTTCTTACCTATACAAAATGTGCTTTCAGGTAGAGAAATACTATTTAAAATCTAATCATACATATTGGCTGGAAAGAGATAACCAAAAATTTCAACAATAGAAGTAATTTATCAAACAAAAAGAGACCCAATGAGCAAAAATAACAGAAAACTGAGGTTTCTAACAGAAATATATTGCTATTTCTGCCTCTGGAAAGGAAGTAATAGTTCTGGCTTGCCTTCCTCTACTCCAGAGATTTTATTTATTATCTTTATTCTATTTTACAGTCTCCAATTTTAATTCACAAACATTCTGAGGACAAAAAGACCTCAAAGGATGGATAAGCTGTAAATGGCATTTAGCCTATTTTCAGCATGAATTTAAAAGAGTCTTTATATGTTATTAAATTGTACATAAATTAATTAAATTACACTTTTATTACATTACCATCTCAAAGTTTTAACCAAATTACACACAAACACATATATATAAAAGGCTGTTACATTCTAAGATTCCAAACCTGGAATTCCAAACCAATTACTTAATACCACTGAGTACTGTAATCCACATGAAAAGACTGACGGTCACAATGAGGTTTTACTTGATTGATTTTCCTTCATATCAGTGTGGAGCAAGTCTGTAAAATGGAAATGAAATGTTTATGACAATTGCACATTGTGGTAAACTCATGATGCTGTTAAACGTGGTTTTCAATGGTCTTTCTTCAGAGAGAAGTATCAAACCAGTGACTTTGATGCTTAATACTTACATCTGACAAAGAGAGACTTGGCTAATTAGACCACCATTTTTGAGATTTGAACAAGTTAGTTTAGCCCATCCAACTCCTTAAAAAGCTCAACAATAATCTACAAAATAACCAAGATACCCTACTGCCATGTAATAAATTGAAAAATGCCGCCATGATAACTAGATTTCCTGCAAATTCTGCTCATGACCAGGCCTGTATTTCTCCTGGTTAGTGATCCAGGTTAATCTCAAAATTAACCTGTACCCAGATCCACTAATATTGTGGTCTTTCCCACAAGTTCCCAAAGTACCCAGGTGGTAGGCATACTCAGTGCCCAGCTGAGAAGTTCATTCTGATAAAAGTTACATCCCACACACACGGAAACAGTACATCTGCCTGCTGCCTGATAGGTACCAACTTAGTGGTTACAGTATTTTTCCAGGAAATGGGAGAACTAACCTGCAAGTAAAGAGGCTCAAATCCACGTCTGACCCTTGCAGTAATTTATTAAAGGACAGTTATTTTATTCTATAGGGAGGGTTTGGAAAAGGACAGACAGGTCAGGTAGACCCTGCCTTCCTTCTCTTGAAGTTGTGCCACTATCACAAAAGCTAGTCTCGTGGAGCCAGAGAAAAGGCAAACAATGCAAACTTTGTATGGGGAAAACAGAAGAAAGCTTGTGATGGGGCAAGAAGGAGGTGTAGAATTATGTGAATGACTAAAATGCTCACCTGGGATGGATACTGATCACTGGTTTGCTGCGTTTTGCTGATTTTCTGTGTAACAGAAGTGCCAGTCTACATTTTGTACTGGAAAAGAAGAAGCCAAACTTGACATCCCACTGGCACAAGTGCTAAAAATTTAAGGGTTGGATGCCCCTTCATCTTTTTGACTACATTACAAAAAAGGACTGACACTTAGGTTTCAGTGTCTGACTGTAGAAAATTGTCATTGCAAAAGAACCCACTTGAAATAATGTAAAACTACATGTCTCACAAATTTATCTCCAGAGACTGATTTACCTAGAGTCCTGAGACAGGTTTTGAATCTTGATGTACAGACAATAAACTGGCACAGGGTTAATCTTCAACAACGTTTTGAGTATCAAGAGTTAGACAGAAGAGGTAACTCTAAGTGGTAGGAAACATGTCTAGAGTCATCCCTTGATTGCAACTATGTGACTATTTGTTTCAGGCTGCATCAGGCTGGTTTAGATCTGTTAATAGTAATTTAAATGCAGGGTTCAGATTAGGGATAGTTGCCCAACTCGTTATTTTCTTTCCACACACTTACTGGTGCTGTTCTGGTAGTAACTCCGCATGAGCCAAGATGTATTGTTTCTCACTTAGACAGGAAGGTATGAGTTATCAGCTATATACACACCTTTTTGGGAAGCAGGGATTTTCATCCAATTCAGTTTGGATAATGCTCTCAGGCACAGGGTGTGATTCTTGGGGTGTCCTATGCAGGACCAAGGGTTGTACTCAAAAATCCTGATGGGTCCCTTCCAACTCAGTATATTCTATGATATGTTGTGATTCCTACCTACCAGCTTTGCTGGGCAACACACAAAGTGTCTGTGCTACAAATTACTAATTCCATGTTTATACTAATCTGCTCGTACTCACTCCAAAACCTCTTAGGGGCATCCCCTTTTATCTGGGGCAGAACATCAGCAGTGCTCCGCACCCGTGCTGAGCGCTGGCTCGCAGGACAGGCCTGGTACCACCGTGTCACCCACCCCTGGCGGGCAGCCCAGCAGAGCTGCTGCATGTGCTGTACGTCAGGGCATTAGCGAGGCTCGCGGCTTTACCTCACCATCCTCGCAGACAGCTCCTAAGCCTCCTAAGCAGGGCTTAGACAGGAGTTTACACAGAGATCAACGGTATTAAGTGCCCCAAAATCGCTGCACAGCTGCCACGTCGCACCGAAGACACTTTTGTTTCCCTGTGTTAAAGGTCTCCGGGCAGCCAGAACTCGGCCTGGGCAGGAATGGACGAGCCCGTCCCCGCGAAAGCCTTGCTCTGACCCGTGCGGGCCGCCGCAGGAAGCGCAGCCGAGCAGGCCCGGCCCTCAGTCCCGGCCGTGGCCCTCTGCCCTGGCGGGGGTCGGC